>OX451738.1:1478909646-1479414933 GCA_948472305.1 Vicia faba
AAAAATAGGGACCAATGACCAAGCGTCGGGGACATTATATAAACCCTCACACATGTGAGGGCCAGGTATCCAATATTTAAACCTTAAACCCTAATATTTTGCTTGTATCTCTTTGCACCCATTCTTACTTGATCGTCAGAGTTCCTTGCAGGTACACCCTCCCCCCTTATCCTCAACTTTCCAGCAATTCAGATATCATCCTTCAACCAATTTGCAGGTTCTGATCAACTAGTAAGATCAATGGCGCCATCCTGGGAAAGCATCTTCCCCGTCTTCTTTTCCTGTAAACCGAAGACCAAAGATACCTTAAATTCTTCAACCATGGACGACCATGATGATCATCACCTCTCTCGAAAGATTGTACTCTCCTCGATCCACAAGACTGACGGAATCCAGAAGCATCCTCACCTCGAGGATGACTTTGACATCAGAGACGGACATATTGCGTCCCCAAATTCAGTCGATGTCCAGCGTGATGACCATCAGTTCTTGGACAAGCAACGTCCCAAGAACCCTACCGAGGAACTCCCAGAGATTCTGAAACCAGTTCCCATTCCTTAGAATACCGAAAAAGGAAAGTTGAAAAAGGAAATAAATGATGAGTTTGTAAGTTCGACCCTTTACAAACAAATCATTGGATCCTTGAGATATCTTTGCAATACTAGACAAGATATCTGTCAAAGTGTAGGATTGTTGAGTAGATTTATGGAGAAATCATAAGAGTGTCATCTCATCACAGTAAAGAGGGTGTTGAGATGCATAAAGGGAATAATTGATCATGATGTGTTGTTACCAAAGAAGTCGAAGAACATCACATATGTCAAAGTTCATGGATACAATGATTCTAATTTTAGTGGAGATCAAGATGAAAAGAAAAGTATTGCAGACTACATTTTCATGACTGAAGGTGCTCCAATCTCTTGGAGTTTTAGGAAGCAAAGCATTGTGCTTTGTCATCATGCGAAGTATAATATGTGGCTGCATCATATGCTGCATGCCAAGAAGCATGGATCAAAATGTTACTTGAAGAACTCAGGATAATGGAACCTAAGAAGATGAAGTTGTTTGTCGACAACAAGTCAGCTATTAACCTGGTGAATCACCCAGTGTGTCATGGTCGAAGTAAGCACATAGAAAGTAGGTATCATTTTCTGAGGGATCAAGTCAACAAAGGGAAGCTGGAGATAAAGCATTGCAAGATAGAAGTGCAACTAGCTGACATATTTACCAAACCTCTAAAAAAAGTCAGATTCGACGAGTTAAAGAGAAGCATCAAGATGAGAAGTCTCGAGAGCATGAATTAGGGTGTGTGTTAAAAGTATAACTATTGTTATGTTGAAATGCATGTGTATGGTGTATGTCAAATAGCTTATTGTATAGGTTATAAGTTGTATTCGACAAAGTCGAATACAACATATATTATAGTATGTCGAAATCATGTTTTGGACTTTAGCGTGTTTTGTCTAATTGGGTTTGAGCATTATTTATCTATATAAAGGACTGTTGAGTTTGTAATCAAATGTGTAATCAATAACAGATTTTTATAATTCAGTTAGAATCACAACAAACTTTCAATATCCCTCTCTCTTTTTCTTCTTCCTCTTCCATAAATCATCTTTCTTAAAAACCCTTTGTTCCAACAATTCACAAGATGACAAATAATATGGTATTTTCAAGAATCTTTTTGATGAAATTTGAAGAAAAAATGATAGCAATGCAACTACTTCAAACATATTTGTAATGCACGACACAAACCTAAACACTCTACTAGGATTTAAGATATGAAATGCAACATTTGATAAAATGTTTGATTGATTCTATGAAAGTAATTTAGTCGGTGGACTCATGGAAGATATATTTAGGATTTTTTCTTTTCCTATTCCTTAAACATCTTAGAAATCCTTGATAATAACATAAGATAATTTTTCATTGCACCCTTATACATTCTTTCATATTTTGTACGAAATTTTCAAAATACTCATGTTTTTAGAGATATATCCGGACACACTAAATTTTATTTTTTTCCAAAATAAAATTCGGAGATGTACAACCAAAGTCATTTTAAGGGTGTGTTCAGAGATACATCTTCGAATACATCTTTTTTTCTAATTAAAAGAAAACTAGTGCGGAGATGCATCTCCGAAGTAGATGAACATATTTAAAGCTCACATTAGACTCTCTCTCTCCTCCTTGTTCATTTTTCAGAAATTCACTTTCTCTCTACCTCACTCTACCCATTTCAAGTTCTCACTCAAAGTCAAGATTTGAAACAACATTTACTTGTTTCATACCATTTCCAACTCCTTCTAATTACTGCATTCAACATTAGAGCACTTTACACCCTCGTCAACACGTTTTTGAGTAAGTTTCTTATTTATCTTATTTTGAAATTTGATTAATGTATTAGCTCAAATAGGTTAATTTAAATGCATTAGATAGCTCAAATAGGTAAGTGTTCGTGTTTGAAGACTCTGGTTATATGATTTGGATGAATTTGAATGACAATTGTTGTATTATTATAATCTTTTAGATATTCCTTTATATAATATTTGATTTTATTAACGCATTACTCGGTCTATAATATTCGTTTTTATTAATCGTTGAAATAAATAACAACAATGTTACTCGAATTAAAATTAGTTTGGATTGAAAATACCATAATGTTAGCAAATTGGTGCTGGAAAAAAGACCCAGGCAATAATTCAGAGATGCATATCCGAATTTACTATAAAATAGTTTGAATATACATCTCCAAACTTATTTCTTAAAAATATTGGGTGGTTGTTTGATTTAGTAAAGACGAAAGGTGATTTCGGAGATGTATATGCGAATTAACCCTAGAGTGAATTCAGAGGTGCATCTCCGAACTAAATTTAACTAAAAATTGATATTTGGTGCGTTCGGAGATGCATCTCTGAATTCATCCAGAGATATTTTTGAATTTTCATATGGGTGTCTCATTATACAAGGGTGCAATGAGAAATTGCCTAACAAAAAAATTCTTTGAATTCTAGAATTCAGAGCATGTTTTGAAGTCTTCGAATTTTAGAATTTAAACCAATTTAATATATTCTCATAAATAGACATTCATGTCCACCACTTCTCCTTCTTTTCAAATCTTCTTAAATCCCTCTCAAAAACACATTTTTTATTTTATAGTGATTTTCTTTCTTTCATGTCACCCAATCTTTATTGATTTAATTTAGATGGTAGAATCTAAACATAGATTTGATGCAAGTTAAAAAATTGTACAATCCGAGCAGACGACAAATCTCTCATAATGCACATTAACTTTTATGATTCATCCTGAGTGTTTCTTAAAATGGTAATTGTGAATTTGATATTGTATTAGGTTATTTGATTGGTTTGTTGAATTTCGTACCATCAGTCGTCTTAATTTTAAAATAGAGATAAATAATAATTGTGAGGATTATATTTCATTGTATATGCGAATTAACCCTAGAGTGAATTTAGAGATACATCTCCGAGCTAAATTTAAGTAAAAATTAATATTTGGTGCGTTCGGTGATACATCTCCGAATTCATCCAGAGGCATTTTCGAATTTTCAGATAGACGCCTCATTATACAAGGGTGCAATGAGAAATTGCCTAACAAAAATATTCTTTGGATTCTAGAATTCAGAGCATGTTTTGAAGTCTTCGGATTTTAGAATTCGAACCAATTTAATATATTCTCATAAATAGAAATTCATGTCCACCACTTCTCCTTCTTTTCAAATCTTCTTAAATCCCTCTCAAAAACACAATTTTTATTTTATAGTGATTTTCTATCTTTCATGTCACTCAATTTTTACTGATTTAATTTAATTTAGATGGTAGAATTCAAACATAAATTTGATGCAGTTTAAATTGTACAATCTGAGCAGACGATAAATCTCTCATAATGCACGTTAACTTTTATGGTGTTTCTTAAAATGGTAATTGTAAATTTGATATTATATTAAGTTATTTGATTGATTTGTTGAATTTCGTACCATCAGTCATCTTAATTTTAAAATAAAAATAAATAATAATTATGAAGATTATATCCAATTATTTGGAACGAAGAGTCGATTCAATCTGATCAAGTATGATATAATTTTCAAAACATGATAAATTTGAAGTTATTTAATATTCTTTTACATCCAACTGATTATTTTCATTTACTTATTATTGCTTTTAAAAAATTAAGCTGTAAAACTTTTACACACTAACTCTTTTGATAATCCTATTAAAATGGGTGGTAGAGTCAAAACTCAAATATTACCATTTGTTTGAGAGATCAGAGGTTCCTGGTAATTGGAATTCACAACAGGGGATAATGTTGTCGGTGTTAAAAGATTTTTTTTATGTTCAAGTACTTTGGAAAGGACAAATGAATGAACTTAATACATATTCAAACGACATGCAACATGGAGCATGTGACTATATAGATGTAGAACTTACAATAATTGATTAGTACCACCATTTGTAATAACTTGTAAAGTGAGCTTTTCCATTTTCAACATACTCATTTAATCAACGACTTTTGAATGTTGGAATAATATAGTAAATGTGAGTAAGTAGGAAAATAATTTTATATTAAATAGAAATATAGAGACTTAAGTATATATATAAGTGAGAGAACCCACTTACATATTATCTTAAGATTTTAGATTCCGTTGCAAAGTGGTCTTCCGTTGTAAGATATTAAAGGCGGTACAAATGTGAGTAACTGGGAAAATAATCCCACATAAAAATATAGAGACTTAAATATAAATAACTCTTCCTAACATTTGATAATGTTACTTTCTTCCAAATATATGATTAAATATTATAATTAAGTTGTGTGTGGTTCATAAAGAGATGATTAATTTGACTGATTTCAATTAAAAATCAACATGTCTTATGTTTTGTAAAAAAATATATTTGATTTGATTTGTGTGCTATTTAAAAAAAATATAAATTATATTAATTTTACTAATAAAATGAATTTCATTTATTGAAATATTTTGATTAATTACAGTTAATAGAATAATTAAGTAAATTTAAATACAATAATTAAAATAGATTAGTAGAAAAAAATTAATGTTTCATTAGTATTCAGGTTGGTCCCTCACGAATGATGGAGTTGTCTCGATCAAGTTTGCGTTTTAATTTTTTGAATTTTTGAGATCTAATTCTTTCACTTCAGATAACCTTGTTATGCTTTTCTCTATTGCTTGGAAATTAAATCTGAGCATTACTTTGAAAGTTAAATTTGACGGATAGAGGGAATATATATATATATATATATATATATATATATATATATATATATATATATATATATATATATATATAATGAAATCAAATACCCACTTAAAGATCGTAGATGATGGAAAATTAAGACAAAATAATATAACAATACACAGCGGATATATAATTTCTTTTACTTGTAGGAATCTTGAGGATTAACAATAAATATAAGACGACAACCGAATAATAAAGGCACAAAAGAACACAAATATTTTTAACGTGGAAAATCCCTCAATATATAGATAATACTGGCTCACCATTCATATACTTTCAATTGTTTCTATATTTCAAATAAGTAATATATCACAATTGGTAAGGGAACAAGCTTGAAAATATAAGATCATGAGTTTGAATCTCACTTGGTGCACTTTTGATTTTTTTGTGTAAGTAAGGAATATATTAAACGGAGAACAAAGGGTTCTCCAACCTTTTACACAAAGATGCGGGCAAATAACACCGCCAAAAAAACCCAGAAAATTACATACCAATTACAAATTGTGATAAGAATAACAATGGTTCCTTGCTAAAGTCGTAGAAACTACAATTGGATTACATAATTTCTTCGTAAAAATATCACTTCCAAACCTAAGATTTAATACTCCAAACCGTATTATTCACATTCCAATCCTCATTCCTGAAGCATATACCATTTATAACTAACCATATACACCACACTATTGCTAACCATATAACTCCTACTTTTCCTAACTTCACCATTTTTTCTCTACAAAAAGAGTACAAATTCATAAAATGTGAATGGCACTCCACCAACTCCTACTCCCTTTAATCCACCCAAGTGGCTATCTCCAACCAAATTGATTTGATCACATCGCACATGAAGAAAGAATGGTCCCTACTTTTCACATGAATGCCACAAAAACAACAAAATAAAGAATCCAAAGGAAAAGAAATACCTATGTATACCAATTGGTCCTTTGTAGGAAGCCTATTAAGGAGGAGCCTCCACCCAAATGACTTGATTTTTAAAGGGACTTCTGTAACACCCTATTTCCCCGCCGGTAATTTATATAATAATCAAAGTAAATTAATTTCTAAATAAAACATCAACCAAATAGGATGTCACATACTTCGCCAATCACACATGCTCAAAATTAGGATGCGCAACACAAATCGTATGCTCATAAGTGTTTACTGTGGAAAAAGGTAAAAAATCGCTAGTCTTCCCAAAGCCTAAAAGCTAAGGGTTACTTGCAGGATCGACTAGTTGATCCTAAGACATGTGCTAATGTATACAAGTGTAACTTGTTCGACCGATGTAAGACTTTAATTTTTCGAGAAACGGTTTTCTCAAAAGGATAGAACAAGCATGAGTTTCCATAATGTAATTTTTTGACCAACTGCAGGTAACTCATGACCGACAATAAGTTACGACTTATTTAAATGAAATAAATGTTGAGTGACTCTTTAGTAAATTCTAGTATAGAGATAGAACGAGTTTCAAAAGTGTAGAGGATAATATAAAAGGATCGTTCGAACGTAAATAAAACTAAAGCAAAATATTCAAAAGGAACAACTGAAAATAAAGGAATTTGCATTGACATAAAGATGGTGATTCACATACATTCATACCTTTGAAACCCTTTGCTTCCTTACGCTTGGAATGTTGGGCTTGTTAAGTGATTCTAGTACAAAGTGAACACCTCAAATCCTACACTGAATCCTTTTATTTATAGTAGTTACAAATCTAACTGCCTACGTACTAGAACACACTATACACTTGACACATGCTTGGCCTAAGGTAACTGCTTATCTATATTTTCACCACGTACTTGGCGCTTAATTTGGAAAACTGTCTTGCAACTGTTGGTATTTTCAAATTTCAAATTTATCCTGCTCCAGCGATCACTTTGATGCCATCCTTTAGTGTAGATAGACGATCCAAACTTTTCTAAGTCTTAGATTTCAGTTTGGTCGACAAGACTGTAGTTGTTTAGTTATTGGCATGCATTTTTGGTAAAACCAGGTGTGTGAATGTCATGACTGATGTCATAACATTCTAGTTTATTAGGTACTGATTTATTAGGTACCTTTGCAGAAAAATATTGTCATACAGGTGCTGCTGTTTATGAGTGTGTATCTGAGCATTTTGCAAAAAGATCACATTTACCAAAATCAGTAGACAGGAATTCAGATGTCATAACAAATGTTAAGACATCCTGTTCTGAACTAACAGTTATGCAGTTCGGGTAATTCTGAGTTTTTTCAGGAAAATGACTCAGTCTTTCCAGAACAGAAAATCTCGTGGACTTAGGGTTAATCTAGCTCAACCCTAACCTGGTTGATAAAGTCCTGTGACCAAGTCTTAAGGTCAAACGGAATTAACCCTAGCTTTTTGTGGAAACCCTAACTGAAGATGCAGCTGCTATATATTCTTAGGGCTGTTGTTTGGAATTGATCCCTTTTTGACAGAAGATCATTTAGAAGCTGTATAGTTTTAACTATTGTAATCCAAGCAAGTATCATTGTGATAAGTGACTTGGAATAGGTTTTAATTGTAAGGGTTGTGTATCACTCAAAGCTTTGAAGCAAGAGTGTTTTTGTGTCTCTTGACTAAAGCTTTGAAGCAAAGTCAAGTTAGGTTTATGTATCACTCAAAGCTGTGAAGCAAGAGTGTTTGTGTTGCTTGATTAAAAAGCTATGAAGCATAATCAAGTGTATGTTTAGAAGAGTGTCTTCATCAATTCATTAGTCAATTGTTTTAAGTATCACTGCTGTGATTGAGGGGGAGTGAGTAGGAACTCAGGTTTAAGTTGTACTTAGATTGAAGTTGCATTGGGTAGGTCTTAAGTGAAGGAGATAAACTGGTTGGTTTATTCCTGAATTAATATCTCTTATAGTGGATTTCCTCCCTGGCTTGGTAGCCCCCAGAGTAGGTGTTGTTGTACACTGAACTGGGTGAACAATTGACTGTGTTCTTTACTGTTTTTGTATTTACTGTCTTATAGAAAGTCAGATACGGTGTCATAACATTGAACGTGACATTGAGTA
Organism: Vicia faba; assembly: GCA_948472305.1. Taxonomy (NCBI): domain Eukaryota; kingdom Viridiplantae; phylum Streptophyta; class Magnoliopsida; order Fabales; family Fabaceae; genus Vicia; species Vicia faba. The sequence goes on from OX451738.1 coordinate 1,478,917,933, forward strand.
TCTGCAGCCAGAATTTCAATTGGCATCAGAGCAGGCACCCTGCCTGTATTACTGGGTGAGATCTAGGGATATCACTTTCTGGCACTATGGACAAAGAAGGAGTTTTTGGAAATAGACCACCCATTCTGGATGGAACAAATTATGACTACTGGAAACCTCGTATGATTGCCTTCTTAAAATCTCTGGACAAAAAGGCTTGGAGAGCTGCTGACAAAGGATGGAACCATCCCACCATAACTGAGAAAGATGGGACAATCAGTCTGAAGCCTGAGGAAGATTGGAGTAAAGAAGAAGATGAGTTAGCCCTGGGAAACTCCAAATCTTTAAATGCCTTGTTCAATGGAATTGATAGAAACATATTCAGACTAGTACATCAATATGAACTGGCCAAGGAAGTTTGGGACACTCTCAAAACTACCCATGAGGGCACTTCCAAAGTAAAAATGTCAAGACTTCAGATGTTGACTACCAAGTTTGAGAATCTAAAAATGATGGAAGATGAAACCATTCATGAGTTTCACATGAACATCTTGGAGATTGCCAACACCTCAGGAGCACTGGGAGAAAAGATGTCAGAAGAAAAATTGGTGAGAAAGATTCTCAGATCCTTGCCTAAAAGATTTGCAATGAAGGTAACTGCCATAGAGGAAGCCCAGGACATCAGCAAGTTGAAAATGGATGAACTTATTGGGTCTCTTCAGACTTTTGAGATGGGGATCACTGATAATGGTGACAAGAAGAACAAGAGCATATCACTTGTATCCAACACTGATGTTGAAAACAAGGAGGATGAAGAAGAAAATATTTCAGAAGCTATAGCCATGCTTGGAAGACAATTCAACAAACTCATCAAAAGAATAGATCCAAAGTCAAGGTCTAATGTTCATAACATTCCCTCTGACATTGACAGTTCCAGCAGAAGACCAAGGTCAGAAGAGAAGGGAAATCAAGGCAGAGGAATTCAATGCCATGGTTGTGAAGGATATGGGCATATTCGAGATGAATGTCCTACCTTTCTTAAGAAACAAAAGAAAGGAATGACTGTTACTTGGTCTGACTGTGATTCAGAAAGTAATTCTGAAGAAGAATCTGCCAAACTAGTTACTGCTCTAACTGGTGAAAGTGACACTAGTGATGAAGAAGTGACATTTGAAGAACTGGCTGATACTTACAAGAAATTGTGTATCAGAAGTGCTGAAGTCTGTGTGCAGAATGAGAAACAATCAAAACTCATCATAAAGCTGGAGGCTGGAAAAAGGGCAGACCTTGAAACTATAAGTCATCTAGAAGGGGAAGTTCAATTGCTGAACTCACAACTGAACCAAATGACCAAATCTGTCAAGATGCTGACTAATTGAACAGACAAATTGGAAGAGATTCTTCAAGTTGGACAAAATGTGGGAAACAAATCTGGACTAGGATTTGTGGAAGCTAAGAAATCTGGTGCAGACAAGAAGATCAGGCCTGATAAGCAAATGTCAAAACAGATGTCTCAACACATCTCTCAACATCAGGAACAGAGACATATGAAGAAAAGGTACCAAAGATGGAGATGTCATCATTGTGGGAGGTATGGCCACATAAAGCCTTTCTGCTTCAGATTGCATGGATACCCTAATCAGAACTCAGGTGTTAAACCTAAGTCAAAAAAGGTACCACATACTCCTAAATGGAAGAAAAAGGCTACTTCCCTGATAGCCCACACTTCCCTGAGGGTCTCTGCAAAGGAAGACTGGTACTTTGACAGTGGGTGTTCCAGACACATGACTGGAATCAAGAACCTCCTCAATAATGTTAAACCTCACACCACTGGTTTTGTGACCTTTGGAGATGGTGCTAAAGGTGAAATCAAAGGAGTTGGTAATTTGGACTGCCCTGGAGTTCCAAGTCTGAATGAAGTACTACTGGTAAAAGGCCTGACTGCTAATCTCATCAGTATCAGTCAATTGTGTGATCTAGGATTCAAGGTCAATTTCTCAAAATCTGAATGTCTTGTAATTAATGAAAAACAAGAAGTTGTAATGAAAGGGGTCAGATCTAAAGACAACTGTTACTTGTGGGAGCCTGAGAACACTAATTTCTCCACTGTGTGTTCCATTGCAAAAGAAGAAAAAGAGGTGAAACTGTGGCACCAGAAACTTGGCCATCTTCATCTAAGAGGTATGAAAAGGATTATCTCCATGGAGGCAGTCATAGGGATTCCAAGACTGCAAATTGATGAAGGAAGAGTTTGTGGTGAATGTCAGGTTGGTAAGCAGACTAGGATTTCACATCCAAAGTCAAGACATCTGACCACCACTAAGGTTCTAGAACTTCTTCATATGGATCTGATGGGACCAATGCAGGTGGAGAGTCTTGGTGGAAAAAGATATGCCTATGTGGTTGTGGATGATTTTTCCAGATTCACCTGGATTAACTTCATTAGGGAAAAATCTGATGTATTTGAAGTTTTTAAAGAATTGTGCAAAAGAATTCAAAGAGAAAAGGAAAGGTGTATTGTCAGAATCAGAAGTGATCATGGCAAGGAATTTGAAAACAGCGAGTTTGATGATTTCTGTTCCTCAGAAGGAATTAGTCATGAATTTTCTTCTCCTATAACTCCTCAGCAAAATGGAGTTGTGGAAAGAAAAAACAGGACCATACAGGAATCTTCCAGAGCAATGATACATGCCAAAAGACTTCCTATGTATTTTTGGGCTGAAGCTATAAATACAGCCTGCTATGTCCATAACAGGGTCACCTTGAGAAAGGGAACCTCATCCACCATATATGAACTCTGGAAAGGAAGAAAACCAACTGTGAAGTACTTCCATGTGTTTGGCAGCAAATGCTATATTCTGGAAGATCGTGAACAAAGAAGAAAACTGGACCCTAAAAGTGATGAAGGCATATTTCTAGGATACTCCTCAAACAGCAGAGCTTTTAGAGTATTAAATTCCAGGACCAAAGCCATGATGGAATCAATAAATGTCATAATTGATGATTATCATGAGGAAATAGATGTCCCTTGTAATGTTGAGACATTCTTTGAGACTTTAACTCAACAGAATGATCTACCCAACACCACCACAGCAGAATCTGAATCAAAGGAAGCTAGCAAGATCCCTTCCATCAGAATTCAGAAGGATCATCCAAAAGAGCTCATCATAGGAGATCCCAACAGTGGAGTCATTACAAGATCTAGAGAAATCATCTCAAACTCTTGTTTTGTGTCTAAAATGGAACCAAGAAATGTCAAGGAAGCTTTAACTGATGAATACTGGATTGGTGCAATGCAAGATGAACTGAACCAATTCAAGTAACATGAAGTTTGGGAACTAGTTCCTAGACTTGAAGGAACTAACATCATTGGCACAAAATGGATTTTCAAGAACAAATCAGATGCTGAAGGAGTTGTCACCAGAAATAAGGCAAGACTTGTTGCTCAAGGATACACTCAGGTTGAAGGGGTTGATTTTGATGAAACCTTTGCACCTGTAGCCAGGCTGGAATCAATCAGACTCCTATTGTCAATTGCTTGTCTTCTGAAGTTCAAGTTATTTCAGATGGATGTGAAAAGTGCCTTTCTAAATGGGTACTTGAATGAGGAAGCTTATGTGGAACAGCCTAAAGGCTTTGTGGATCCAAACCACCCTGATCATGTCTACAAATTGAGAAAAGCTCTATATGGCCTGAAACAAGCTCCTAGAGCATGGTATGACAGGTTAACAAAATTTCTCTCAGACAAAGGATACAGAAAAGGAGGCTTGGACAAAACACTCTTTGTCAAAACTGAAGGAGGGAAGTTGATGGTAGCCCAAATATATGTTGATGACATAGTGTTTGGAGGAATGTCAGAACCTATGGTTAAACATTTTGCTGACCAGATGCAGACTGAATTCAAAATGAGTCTCATGGGAGAACTAACTTATTTTCTTGGACTGCAAGTCTCACAGATGGAGGACTCAATCTTCTTATCTCAAAGCAAGTATGCAAAGAACATTGTAAAGAAGTTTGGTATGGAGAATGCCAGTCACAAAAGGACTCCTGCTCCTACTCATTTAAAGCTTTCCAAAGATTCAAGTGGGGTTAAGGTGGACCAAAGTCTGTACAGAAGCATGATAGGAAGCTTGTTGTACTTAACAGCCAGCAGACCTGACATTGCTTTTACAGTTGGAGTTTGTGCAAGATATCAAGCTGATCCTAAAGTCAGTCATATCAACCAAGTGAAGAGAATTTTGAAGTATGTGAGTGGAACTTACAACTATGGTTTGCTATACTCTCATGGCTGTGAACCAACTTTGACTGGTTACTGTGATGCTGATTGGGCTGGTAGTGCCGATGATAGAAAAAGTACCTCTGGAGGATGTTTCTTCTTGGGAAATAATCTGGTTTCCTGGTTCAGCAAGAAACAGAATTGTGTGTCTCTCTCTACTGCTGAAGCTGAATACATTGCAGCTGGTAGTAGCTGTTCTCAAATGATCTGGATGAAACAGATGCTTACTGAGTATAATGTCACACAAGTTGTTATGACATTGTACTGTGACAATCTGAGTACAATCAACATTTCCAAGAATCCCATTCAGCATAGTAGAACCAAACATATTGACATAAGACATCACTTTATCAGAGACCTTGTTGAAGAGAAGACAATTAAACTGGAACATGTTGCCACTGAGCTACAGCTGGCTGACATTTTTACCAAGGCACTTGATGCAAATCAATTTGAAAACTTGAGGGGTAAGTTGGGTATTTGTCAACATGAGGAATTGTAGCAATTAATTTTGCTTAAAACAAGGGTTGAAGGAGTTATGCTTGTTAAGTCTGTTCTAATTGGGTTAAACTTATATTTTCCCATTTCCTTCAATTCTTTTAAGAAGTTGAATAGACACTCCTTTTCTTCCTTCCCCTCTCGTCTCCGCATCAAAACCCAGTCTCTCAATCAGAATTTTCTCTCCAGTTGCTGTTGGTCCTCTAAGACTATCAAAATGTCTCAAACACCATCATCATCCAATATAACTATCTCATCCTCTTCTTCTGATCAAGATTCTAGGGCAATCTCATCTTGTCTGGATTCTGAAGTCCTGGAGATCTCTTCTCTTAGAGAAGTGGAAACTAACCCCACCAAGGTCAAAGAACTGAGAACAAGACATGCAGGAAGGTCCCAAGCTACTGCCTCTGGTAATCCATCTCATCCTTCTTCTTCTGTTCCCTCTGAAATTACAAATAGGGAAGGGTCATCCTATGTTCGTCAAGCAATAGCTAAAATTGTTACAAGAATTCTGAACGAGAACCACTTAGTTCCTGGCATTTCTGTTCCTTTAAATCAAGAAAGTTCAAATGCTGAACCAAATCCAGATGTCTCTAAGGATGTTGAGACATCAGACAAAGAGAAGAATGCTGATATTGCTCACAAGAAAAGGAAGAAGCCCGAACCTTCTGAGTCTGATAACAGTGCTTAAAGGATGGTGGAGCTGTTGCTGGTTCCTGGAGGAGCTTGCAAGTGTGTTCAGTTTTTAGTTGTTGTTTTTATTACTTTTGGGATGACTGTATAACTTTTAAGAACATGTATCTTTGGCTCATTTGTGGCTAAAGAGGGGGAGATATTATTCTGTGGTCAATTACTTGATAGACATTCTATTTTTCTGCAGTCATATTTATTCTGCTGCTATCTATCTCTGATTGCTTAGGGGCTTTAGCCAAAAATCTGCCAAAGAGGGAGTTTGTAGTTGTTTAGTTATTGGCATGCATTTTTGGTAAAACCAGGTGTGTGAATGTCATGACTGATGTCATAACATTCTAGTTTATTAGGTACTGATTTATTAGGTACCTTTGCAGAAAAATATTGTCATACAGGTGCTGCTGTTTATGAGTGTGTATCTGAGCATTTTGCAAAAAGATCACATTTACCAAAATCAGTAGACAGGAATTCAGATGTCATAACAAATGTTAAGACATCCTGTTCTGAACTAACAGTTATGCAGTTTGGGTAATTCTGAGTTTTTTCAGGAAAATGACTCAGTCTTTCCAGAACAGAAAATCTCGTGGACTTGGGGTTAATCTAGCTCAACCCTAACCTGGTTGATAAAGTCTTGTGACCAAGTCTTAAGGTCAAACGGAATTAACCCTAGCTTTTTGTGGAAACCCTAACTGAAGATGCAGCTGCTATATATTCAACAGGGCTGCTGTTTGGAATTGATCCCTTTTTGACAGAAGATCATTTAGAAGCTGTATAGTTTTAACTATTGTAATCCAAGCAAGTATCATTGTGATAAGTGACTTGGAATAGGTTTTAATTGTAAGGGTTGTGTATCACTAAAAGCTTTGAAGCAAGAGTGTTTTTGTGTCTCTTGACTAAAGCTTTGAAGCAAAGTCAAGTTAGGTTTATGTATCACTCAAAGCTGTGAAGCAAGAGTGTTTGTGTTGCTTGATTAAAAAGTTGTGAAGCATAATCAAGTGTATGTTTAGAAGAGTGTCTTCATCAATTCATTAGTCAATTATTTTAAGTATCACTGCTGTGATTGAGGGGGAGTGAGTAGGAACTCAGGTTTAAGTTGTACTTAGATTGAAGTTGCATTGGGTAGGTCTTAAGTGAAGGAGATAAACTGGTTGGTTTATTCCTGAATTAATATCTCTTATAGTGGATTTCCTCCCTGGCTTGGTAGCCCCCAGAGTAGGTGTTGTTGTACACTGAACTGGGTGAACAATTGACTGTGTTCTTTACTGTTTTTGTATTTACTGTCTTATAGAAAGTCAGATATGGTGTCATAACATTGAACGTGACATTGAGTATCTGCAGCCAGAATTTCAAAGACCAAACTTTGACTAGCTAGTCGATTGTGTCGACTTTCCACTACTGCCTTATAATTTTTCCAACTATTTCTCATTATCGAGCTAAATTTCCTTACAAACTTCACTTGTAGGATACCTTCTTCTTAACCCGTGGGACTACCCTCATTAATTATGCAATATATACCTTAAAATATTTTTTAAGGTGACAAAATGCCCCCCCCCCCCCAGAGATGCCATTTTCGAATTTTGGCCAACATGAGACAATGGCATCTTTGAAATGTCGACCATTTTTCCAACAACTCATTCGCTTCCATTTCTCCCTTAGCTGGCTAACTGTTACCCCCTTACTCATGACGTCACACCATCATGATAGCATATCACGTCTTCTCCTCGAGACGTGCAACTATTAATTCTCCATCATTTCTTTTTCTTAGTGGGAGACGTGGCCCACCATCTCGATACTCCCTCTCACCACGTCATAGCCTAAGTGACACGAATTGGAGGAGTTAGGAAAGAGAATTTTAATCGTTTTCTTGGTTATTTCTTTTTTATTTTCACTTAGGGTTTTCCTTCTATAAAACCCATTTCTTCTTTCTTTTGACTCTTCTCTTCAACCTTTTGACTCAACGCATTCTGTCCTCAGAGAACACAAATCCTTTTTCCTTCCAATCTTTTTCTTCTTCAAGCTTCTCTGTCTTTTTTAATGCAAGCTCCAGTAGAAAGGTTCCTTCTTCTGCAACGCTTCCACATACACTCCTTATTGATGGGAAGGAATACGTTCCTGAGCCACCTTATTCAGAAGAAAAATAAAATATATGGAAATCACAGGTATTAATCCCTTTTTCTCTAGATGAAAAACCCCTGGCATTTCTAGGTCCTCTCTCTGAAGAACGTAGACCAGAGATTTCTATGGACGGACATGCATTCTTCCCAACCAGTTACCTCACCAAACCACTAGAGTCTCTTGAAAAGCCTTTGTCACTACACTATGTAGATAGAAACTTTAGGGCCGCTCCTCCCAGAAATTTCCCTAAGTTTCATGCTTGGATGACACATTTAGAGGCATAAAAACTCGATCAATGGCAAAATTTAGGTATCTAGACCCTTTTACAAATCTCTTGTTGTGGTCCTCCCTATTCCTGTGGTATGCTACTAGATGCAATCCAATTTTGGGAGGGTTCGACCAATACCTTTCATACGAAGTGTGGAATGATTACTCCTACACTTTTAGACATTACCGTTATCACTGGATTAAAACCGACTGGTCGCGTATTCAATCATCGGGATGTAGACCCCATATCTTTGAAGTTTGATGTAGGTGAATCTGGTAAATCGACATATAATAACTTCATCGACTATCATGCCAAAACCTTAGGCCCTGTGACTCCTAAAGAGCATGTAGCGTTTATGACCTTATGGTTGTCTCGCTTTGTTTTTTATTTAAGGTCTATGCAGATAGCCAAACAATTTTTATGTTTGGCCACTCAGTTACATCGAGGTCGTGACATTGCTTTGGGCCAGCTGATATTGGCTTCTCTTTACGAGTCATTATCTGATGTCGTTTTTCAAATCAAATTTTTTGACCCTACCAACTCCAAGAAGAAGAACGTTTTTGCCCATGGCCCCTTTTGGTTCTTACAATTGTGGCTCAACGCCACTTTCTCTAAAGATATCAGGTCGTATGGGATGGGAAGAGTGGCGTGTCCTCCAGCGGAATATCACATTGTTTGGAAACGCCTATTTCCTATGACTCCTGGTGATAAAACTTCACCCAACACCGAGGTAATTCGACTTTTGTTCAACATTATGTTGACTCGTGTCAATTTTGAACCTTCAATGGCTCCTTTCTGTAATAGACCTGATGGCCCTGAGTGGTTTACTAGAGCTTTTCCTCTTCCAAGAAATGAAGACAAGAGTAATTCTTTAGCTATCTGGAGGCACTTTTTGGTTCCTCGGTTTTTGTCAGCTGTAATTGTTGGCACCGCTCGAGGCTTGATTTCTTATCAACCTAATTTAGTGGCTCGATAATTTGGGCTCTGTCAGTTCATCCCCGAATATCTATTTCCCTCCTTTGAGTTGCTTTTTAATATCACCAATGATTCACCTTATGATGTCTTCAGAGCAGACGTCGAGAATTTTTGGGAAAAAAGGCCTAAACTTGGTTCTATCCCTTTTCAACCTGCATTTTACTGTACCAAGGAATATGAAACTTGGTGGCAGTCATACATTACTGCATATGTTGGTGCCCCTGAGACAAAGCTAGCCGAACTAACTGAAGCTTTTACCAATTTACAGGTGAAGGCAACCAAATGTAAGACTACTCAAGCTAAACAAATTCAAGCTTTCTGTCGTACCCCAAATTTGTCCTACCACGACGACTATATTTTTGAGATTGAAATAAAGAAAATACTTAATTAAAGACGGTACAACAGTATCTGGTGGTTCATCTTTATCTAACTAGGGGGTGTATATTTTAAATTCAGGAAAGTAGGGCCTTCTAGATCAGAAAGACTCGCGTATCCGTGAATCCATTCGCAAGGTATGTTGGCCATTGACCCATGCGATTCGTAAATGGAAATTACCGGAGTAACTATAAAGTTCTACATTATTAAATAGTTGCTAATAGAAGGGAGGTCAAAATAAAATTAAGCCCGCTCGAGTTAAAGTTGTATAAACTTATTTAGGTTAAGTTGATTTTAGTGAAAATAGGAGGAGGCGAGATTGCAAATTACAAGCCCATTTCGTTTTATTGTTAAATAGAGAAGAAGGAGGTATGGTTATGAGATTAGGCCCATTGAGTTTTTTTTAGTCAAGCCCATTTAAATGTTTTACTGTTTTATTTTAGAGAAAAGTTATTATAAGGATATTTAGTATAAGTATATTATTATTAAAACATTTTTGTTGTTTTATATATATATTTAATAAGAATTTTGTAAATATAAGTTTAATATTTGAAAAAAAAGATTTGCTTTATAAAAGAAAAAGGCCTAATACCGGGCCCAGTCTAAAAAATGATTGTTGTGGAAAAAAATTCTTTTGCTGTTGGGCAGAAGTAGACAGCTAATGCAAGAGGCCCAAAAGTGCAAAACATGCACTGTATCAATCACAAAGAATGTACATGTTTTTTTGTCAAATTAACCATTGTAGTTCAGTCTGAACCAAAATCAATGCAATATCAAACTGAAACAAATCTAAAAAATTATACAGATTCTTTTTACTCAATTAAATCCAGAAAATCAATTACATAAAAAAACGTCAACTGTAGCGATTGCAATTCACACGCGTATCTTGCACTAACATTTACTGTGGAGATTCACACTTAACCATATCCAGAAAATCACAAAATCCAATTGAATCAGTTTCAAATCTAAAATAATAATTTTACAGAATAAAATCAAATCGTACAGAACACCAAATCAATTAAGCCTCTATTTACATAATCAAATCTATCAATTACAATAAAAACTCTAAATCCCTAATCGACGTAATTTGTAACTGAAAAGTTAAAAGAAAAAACCCTAACTATATAAGAGAAGAAAGAAGGTCAGAGGCGAGGGGGGTTTTACAGAAGGAAAAAGGTTGAGAGATGGAGAGACCGAAATCTAGAAAAGTCCTTTGCCGTTGAAGATCCAGAACAAAAGTGATTAGAGTTTCCAAATCGGAAACCCTAATCACCCTTGGACGCTGCTACCGCTCAACCATCTTTACCGTCACTACCTTCAACTCACCACAACCTGCAAAAGAGAAAGACAAGCTTAGTACTAAATCAGAGAAGCTCAGAAAACCGGAACAACGAAGCCACTGAGGGTAAAATTTCTTAGCTTTTGTTTGCTTGTTCTTGTAATATCTTGAAGGGACCTGGGCTCGAGGCATCGCGCTGCCATGGGGGTTTTCGTCCTAGGGAGATAAGGAAGAATATGAAGGGTTTGTAAGAGTGAACAGCGAGAGAGGGAGGAAGTTGAGAGGACGAAGGGTTATAGACCAAAACAAAAGAACAAACTCTGTAGAATGAAATAAAAAAAAGCATCTTATGTTATCCGTCTAATCCTGTACATGCGCGACTGCCATAATTATCATGCACCCCTTAATCATGCCCGTATGATCTTGTTTGGACGACCATAAGGCCAGGTCCATCTTAAGCTGTGTACGCCCTCACTACACTGGATTACACATCAAACCCTTTTCAAACGTGTTGGGCTTAAGCCCGTTGTTATTCACACCCCCTATCAACAATTACTAAAACTCCAAATGCAACGTACCCCCCCCCCCCCCCCCCCCTGCCTGGACTATCCCGGGCTTAAACCCAGATTACTGAACAACACCCCCCTGTTTTGATACATAACTAAAACACACCCCCCAGGTTTATTTAAATTTATAATTATTTTGTTATTATATTATATTAATTATTTGTTTCTTTCTTTTTTACTTATAATTATAATAATTATTATTGATTATTATTATCATGTTTTTATATTAATTATTATTATTATTATATTAATTATTATTATTATTATATCATGAAGACAAATTATTTTTATATCCAAATAGCATATATTATGTATATATTTTTGCATTAAATCTTTTATCATGCATTAACCAAGAATTTTTGCAATTAGTATTATTAAAAACACAAACCAATCTCAAACTATTTTTCACAATCAACTAAACTAATCAACTGTTTTTTGCAAAAGGGTTTCAAATAGATTTTGACTCACTGCACATTCAGTCAAAATCTCCACAATCACTACTCCCGACCGAGTGCGAAGTGATTCAAAATATGTTTGCAAACCCCTAAAAGACACCAACCCATACGAACTACGAATTGGGACTCTGATTCCTCATAAGAGGATATGTAGGCACGCAATCTAAAATCGTGGCGAGTCTTGCTAATTAAAACTTAAAACACTGTTTACCCCAAACCTAAACCTAGGGCTAATATCCTTGTGAACAAGGTAGACGAAAGGTGCCTAACACCTTCCTTTTGTCTATTTGAGTCCGAAACCTAGAATCTCTGTCTGCGAATTAGGGTTTTTTGTTAGATTCCCTTCCCTAGGATAAAAACTAATAGTGGCGACTCTTGATTTAAAAACCAGTTGCTACAGCTGGGGACTCTCCTTAACCCTAGGTTTAGGTTCTTTTGGGTTTTCATTGTTTATTTGCTTTATTTATTGCATTTATCTATTTTATCGCATTTATTTATTTACCGTCAAATTATTTTATTATCATATATTTGCTATGTGGCGGGTTTTTTTATCTCAAAAAAAATAATCCAAATAACCTTAGTAAGAAGTTTCGTCTATTAGCTTAGGGGGTACATCATCCCTACGAGTTTATGTGACGACTTCTCCTAGAGTCGGAGAACTTCCAAAAAAGGAATACTTATCAAGAGATATCCTCTTGATGAGTAGGACTTTGGAAGGTCACCCATGACTCTTTGTAACGACCTTAACCCAAAATCTCATGACGAGACCTTTCACGACTTTGAGACGAAGGTTTCAGTCCGTAAAGAGGCTCCACCTAAGGGAGGCTGTTGTACCCTAAAATTTGCCTTCCCTTTTTCACAAGAAATCACAACTTCAGGGTTTTCCCTGATTTTTCAAGATTGGCTCAAGAATCGGTCAAATAGACTTTTCTTTATCAGTAAATCCAGAATTAGGGTTTCCACTGATTTTGTTGAGATTGGCTCAGGAATTGATCGAGCAGACTTTTCTTTGTCAACAAATCTGGAATTAGGGTTTTTCGCTCGTGTTTCTCAGAAGAAATTGAATCCACAGTAATTCAATTGACTGTTACATTATTTTTACGCTTGTTCAAGATTACCGGTTGTTTCTCAAAATCTAAATATTTGGGATAAGAGCTGAGGCTTTGTTTGAAACTTTGAGGCATTGGTTTGATTAGTGGAGTGAAAAGTGTATGGAATGCTTGTTTGTTTAACTGTACAAAGCATATGTTAATTGGAATTCCAGGCGTATGATGATTAATGCAAGGTTGCGAGACGACAAAGTTTGTTGATTATTTATTTCATCTGGATTAAAGTTATTGGGATACATTTCCAGTTATTTTAATTTAAGAGTCTTAAATAATTAAATAGACAATACAAGGAAAGAATGGAATATTTGACAGTAGAAATTTCTTATTTGACAAAGACTTTGTTTATTTATTTATTTCAAATGTTGTTACAAATTTTATTCGAATATTGTAAATTTACAATTTACAGTGTTTACAATAATATTCAATACAATAAATGAAAAGAAAAGAAAATAAATCTAAAGCCTAAATCTCTTGAAATCTTTGACCTTTACTGCGTCCTCCATTATTCAACTGGTACTTACCTGCAAAGGACAGAAGAAAAAGGAAATCAGTGCAATTAACTGAAAAGCATTTCTAAGCAGATAAATAAAAAAATCATCATTAAAGCTTGTTGGCCAGAATCAGAAATGCTGTGTTCACCATGTTTCATTTTCCTCTCTGCAAATCACAAGAAGATTTCTCTTCTCGGTTCACAGAGAGAAAAATAAATATATAAAATTGAAAGCATACAAGTTATTCAAAATGCAAAGGCACAAGGCTGCACACAAGGCAAACTGTACTACAAACTAAATTCCAAGCTGCATTAGTTAAACTACAATGCAGTAACCAAGTATGCAAACTTAATGTCAAACCAAGTTACAAAGGTGTCAAAGAGAGCATACAAGCAACCAAGTACATAAAGCAAAAAGTTGCAAAGCTGTCCAAGAAAGTACAATGCAGGAAATATGGAAACAAGTACAACAATGCAGGAGATGAACCAAGTTACAAGCAAGCAGGCTTGTCAAATTCATCATCATTTTCTGGCCCAACAAGCTTTTCAGAATAAAATATATTAAGCAAGAAAGTGCTTTTGTGGAGAGAGAAAGAGAGTGAAGTGGGGTTTTGCAGTTTTGGCAGGCTGTAAAAGGCAGTAAGAGAAACAAAAAAAAAATATAACAGTCTAACAGTCCAGCAAAAGAGAGAGAACATTGGAGCAAAAAACAACTCAAGCCTGTTTTCCAAAACCTGAAACCTGCTTGTAAACACAAACAAACACAACAAATCACACAAGCCTGCCTTCAAAAAGAAAACAGAAAGCCTGCCTTACAAGCACAACCTGTAAAACCTCAAAACTGCAGAAAACAAAAATCTGCAAAACACCATGCATTACAAAATGCAACAAACTGCAGTAACAAGAAAAACCTGTTAAACTGCATAGCCTGCCTTCAAAAGCGAAATTGTAAGCACAACCTGTAAACTCACAAAACTGCAGAAAACAAAATGATCCCAAAAACTCCACAGCCTGTAACTTACCAAAAAAATGCAAGTTACAAACCTGCATAACCTTCAGGCCTGCCTCACAAAAACAGCAAGCCTGCCTTCTCAAACACTAAAAAACCTGCTAAAACTACATACAAGTCCAGGCCAAACATACAATCCAAGCCAAAACTATCATCAATTCAAACCAAACCAACAAAATCATCCAACCATCAATAACAATAATCTCAGAATTCATCATCAACGATATTCAGCAAAGAGAAAGAGGAAGAATCTTGGAAGCAAAAACAACAAGCAATCCTCAGAACAATATCATCATCAAAACATCAAAACATCAAAACGTCAATATCAAAAAGAAGAGCAAGAAACAAGTTTCGGGCTGTCCATCAACAAAAAAACCAAAACACAATAGTTTTCAAGTTCATCACCATTTCATCATCTAATATCCAACACCCAAAGAAAGGAAGAGTTTTAGAAGTAAAACAAAAGGTTTCAGAATATATCATCATCATCAACAAAAATCCAGCAAAGTTAAGATTTGGTGTCCATCAACAAGAATCAGAAACACACGATTCAGGAGCATAGTTTTCAGAACAACATCATCAAATAATCGATATTCAAGAAGCAAGAGTAGTCTCAGAAATAAAATCATCATCAACGAATCATCAAATCAAAAGCACAATAGAAATACTAGAAGCCCAAAGCAATCGTCACGCTCCTCCCTCCGCTCCGGCCACCAAGGAGGCGCCACCAAGCCCTTTCCCTCTCTCCTTCAGTTTACAGAAGCAAGACGTTCAAGGTACGTCTCTCAAACCCTCAAGCTTTTACTACGTATAAACATAAAAAAAACCATAAGAATGAAAACACGCAAGCAATAAATGTACAAGAATCCCAAATATAAACAGTAAAAAACGCGTTTGGAACGAAAAATGGTACCTTTCAAACCATCGCCTTGGACAAATGTGGAGAGGAGAGGGCGGAGCCAACACACCGACAACTAGGCGTGAGAGAGAAATCCAAAGCATGGTTGAGAACGAAGAAGAGACGAAGAAGATGAGAAGAGGCGCCACCGTACCAAAACCTAAAACCCTAATTTCTGAACTCACCAAAATGAAACCCTAAAATTTGTTCAAACATCAGATGGGCCTTTGCCCAAACCAAAACCATAAAGCCCAAACATTCCTACTAAGCGCACCCCCTCCTTTTCCCTTTCTTCCTTCTAATTATTTATTCTTCTTCATTCTTTTTGGGCCATACTAATCATTAGGCCCATCATCATCACTTTTTTTACTCCATTTAGTTGAACTAGTTTTTTTTTTATCAATATTATTTTTCTTTTTTTACAATATAATTCTTTTTCCCTTTTATTAAAAAATATATTAAAATTTATGTATAAAAATTTTCTTAATAGTTTTCCTCAATATTTATTACATTTAATAACACAAAAGTACATAAATAATAAAACGTTAACTTAAATAATTTTTCTTTTCTTTAAAGAACTCTTTATTTACCTAATCAATAAAAAACACAAAAAAAGTAAATACTTAATTTTCACTAGGTTAAATTTTTATTTGATCATTTGTAAATAAATACACGCATCTCATATTTCTTTGATTTTCATTATCTTATACTTTGTTATAATTTTATATTGAAAATGCGACAGTTCAATTTGGTTGTAATATATACTTGGACATTATTATTCTGATAAGACTCATCCCCATTTGTAAACATTTGTACCCCCATCCCCGGATACTTATTTGTAATAACTTAGACTTTAAATTCTTGTAATTTATCGCTTTCGATATACTGTATAGTAATTAGGGTTTGTATGCGAAGACTCAAAATCAATCGCTAGATGACCTAATACAAGATAAATGCATGAAAATCGATACACAATTCACACTTGCACCTCTAGGGTAACCTCGCTTGTTGCCTCGGAAAATGCAATCATGTCCCTCGAGTATGAGACACTCTAGCAAATGCCCCTTCAATAAACAAAGATCGTTAGTCCCTCGATGACCCTCGATGTTGCCTTCGATAAAACGATCTCGTCCCTTACAAAATTGCTAGAGCGTCTCACAAGTTGCCTTCAATGATTGTATGCGATGACCCGCGCCTGTCCCGTTTAACATCCTAACGCAAGGTTGTTCACCAAATACAATGGTGAAACAACACTGTTAAAAGGGTTAAAAACATAAGAAAGATCTTTGAGTAAAATAGGGTAGACAACTCTTAGTTACTTGATCAAATCTTGCAAAACATCCTTGCCATTTTCAAACACACTTCACAACATAACTTCAAAACAACTTTCAAAAACATTGAAATATCTTTTCAAAAAGACACACACCTTTGTATATATTCAAACAAGAATCATTACAAAGGTTGCCTAGACAAGGCATCTTTTTCAAAACATTTTCAAAACCACACACACCAAGCACCATTTCAAACAATTGAAAAGCAAAGGCAAGTGATCTAAAACAAGTAACTAAGAGCCCATGGATAACCATGGATGAAAAGGGTGCTAGCACCTTCCCTTTTCATAATCTACCCCCCGAACCCAAGAAAACATCTCAAAGGTCTTTCCTGTGCTTTTTGACCTTTCCTTTGGATAAAATAAAAAGTCGGTGGCAACTCTTGCTAAACCGAACAAGTGCGAACACAAACGCAAAATCCCAAGTCAGTTCTCCCACCGTATCATAGAGGCCCTTGTGCCTTTTCCCTTTAGTGTTATTCATGATACCCTTAAGAAAGCCACCTTTTGGGAGGGTAGGCTTACCGTAGGTCAAAATTAAGGAGCCTACCTCATAGAGGTACCCATCACAAAAACCTGTCACAAAATCCCGTTACTCAATCCAACACTTATACATTCATGCATTCATGTATATCTCATGTTCATCATTTGTTCCTTTCATTTGTCTTATTCACAGGATAAAAAATAAAAGATAACAAAATCAAGATTTTTTGTGACTGTCTTAAAAATGGATGCCAAAGGGAAACAACTCGTCTGCGTCAACGCCTGTAAGCCTGACCTTTCTGAAATCAAAACTATAAAGGGTAAATTGTCCGAAAGAGCTCTGAAGATGTACACTCGCTGCTATGGGGATACCCTTGATTTGACTAAAGTAGAAGTACAAATGGATGCAGTCTCTGCCCTAATTCAGTTTTATGACCCTCCATTGAGATGTTTCACCTTCCAAGACTTCCAGCTAGCACCAACTCTGGAGGAATTTGACAGAATCTTGAATTTCTCCAAAGGAAATGCCTATGTAGGTATTGGACAAACTATTAAAGTCAAAGCTTTGGCAAAAGGCCTAGGGATCCCCTATCCTGAATTGGTGCAGAATTATTGAAGAGAAGGTCCAATACAGGGAATCAAAAGAATATACCTAGAAGTTAAGACACTAGAATTTTCTAATTATAAGGAGTGGGAATCTTGTGTTGATTGTTTTTGTTGGTATTTGGTGTAATCTTGTTTCCTCGGATTGTGGACTATATTGACCCCGCGGCCATTAGCATATTTTGGGGAGCAAAAGTCTTTAATACGGATCCTACTCCCTCCTTGCTTGCTGAGATTTATTACACTTTGCATATGATGTATGAAAAAGAAGAGGCACGCTAAATTGTTGCATCCTGCTTCTATATACTTGGTTCATGACTCATCTTTACAAGGAAGACTATATGATCCCAAAATTGACCAGGTGTAAGTGGCCACAGAAATTAAGGTCTCTCACTGCAAACTCAATATTATGGTATGCAAGAAAGTTGGATATTGGTGACATCACTATTAGCTATGGGGATTTTCCTAACGTCCCTTTGATTAGATCGTGAGGCTGTATTAACTACAACCCTACTCTGGCCCTACGACAGCTAGGGTATCCTTTGGAAGACAAACCTTCAGACGAACAACTACAACCATTTATCATCCATAATATGGGTATAGAAGACCATGGGTTGCCCAACAAGGTTATTCAGGCCTGGAATAAGGTTAACAAAAGGAAGGCCGAAAGAAAGAATACCATAGCGAGAGATCCCTACACCAAATTGGTCCAAGATAGGGTACAAATTATCAAGCTGCCATTCGAGAAAGATCCAGAGTACAAGTCAGAGGTCCCATAGATAACACCTATATCTTTGGAAGAAGTCGACAATCTGAAAAATGCCTTAAAGCAAGCTCAAAAAGAGAAAGAAGTGCTGGAAGTAAGTCTCCTCAATCTAACAAGAGAAAAGAAACAAATGTAGTTTATACTTGAGTCAAAGGATGAGCAAATTGATAAAAGCCAAAAGGAATTGGAGATAGAAAGTCTCAAATGAAAGTGTACAACTGAAGGGCTGTTAAGTGCAACGTTCAACCTAGATTCTCATAACCAAAGGTTAGAAGAGGCCGCTGCTAAAATCGGGAGGTTAACTAGATGGTATGAAAAGGCAACACATGACAAAAAGGTACTAGAGGAAAGTTTGAGAGCCCAAATCCAAAATTTGGCACATGCTTCCTTAGATCAAGAAGAGAAAATAAAGTACCTCGCCACCGAACTCCAAGACAGCCACGAATCAGAGGTCAAGGCACGCCTTGAAAGGATAGAAGCAGAGAAACTCTTGACTCAGAGGACTCGAGAATATGAGCATGTATGTTTAGAGCTACAGGGTCTTCAAAAGGATTTTCTCATCCAACGAATGCTTTACACAGAAATGAGGGGTGAAAAGATGTATTGGGAAGAGCAGTATACCAAAATCGCCCAAGCTGGGAGGGATAATCACAAGATAATCCCACATCTTTATCAGGAGTACAGGTACTACAAAGACAAACATGAAAAGCTAGTCTTCTTAGCCAACAATCTCATCGAGGACATCCCTAGAAGTTTAAAAGATGCAGAGGATGTAATGGTTCCTCTTCCGAAGGACGTTGAAGACTTTCTATAGCTTTTCCGAGCAATGGTTGATGGCTTCAGAGCACACATCCGCAAGCGTACTTAGGAAATTTAGTTCCTTTTTAATTACGTTTATGCAAACAAGTTTTGATTTCGATTTGTAATATTTTTCAATATATGGATTATGTTACTCTTAATAAAGGAATTTTGTTTCCCTATCTCAAAGGCGTGTCTATTTTAAAGCTGGTCACTAAATAAGATAATAAGTGGATACAAATATGTACCCAAGTGAATAAGACAGTTAAAATAAAAATCATTTCATAATCACGCACATCCATTTGCACGTATGAATTTATAAAACACTTGCATGTCATATAAAAAAACTCATTTGCTTTGAAAATCTCTCCAGTTAAACCATTGGTAAAAGAAGACCTCCACCTCCTTGGCCTTCATATCAAACAAGGGCCCATCAACAGAAAGAAATGGAATAGATCGAGGAGACTCAAGTTGTGTTCAAAGAGGATCTTGATCGGGTGAAGGGTGATGTAAGCTCAATGAAAGGAGATTTGAGCCAGGTTCTTCTAGCTTTGAAGAACATTATCGACATGTAGGATCAAATTCCCAGGGTAGCCTTTAAAGAAGTAGCCCAAACCGTTGGTGCATCAAGCGGTCACCAATTGAGGAAATAACCAGAAGCAGGACCCCAAAAGTCCACAATGGCCCAACAAGAGGTTGAAACTGTTGGATTCATCCCACCACCATCGAAAGTAGAGGCATCATATACCCTACAAATTCCAACCGATAACACAGATAATTACCTAGACTTGCAATACGGAGATCATGACCCAGAGGATGCTCACCAGACACCCTTGAAGACAACTGGAGCTCATGCTTCAGACAACCCACTAGTAGTGAATCAGTATAAAGCCCTGGAAGAAAGACTGAAGGCTGTGGAAGGCTTCGACGCTTTCAAAGTAGACACTCTGGAAATGGGTTTAGTCCCTGTTGTGGTGATACCGCCAAAATTCAAAGTACCCGACTTTGGAAAGTATAAAGGGCTCACTTGTCCGAGGAATCATCTTCTTATGTACTGCAGGAAGATGCATGCCCACGCCCATGATCAGAAACTAATGATTCATTATTTCCAAGACAGTCTAAGTGGGGGCATCTTTGGACTGGTACATGCAGTTGGAACGAACACTTATCCGAACTTGGGTGGATCTTGCTAACGCTTTCTTGAAGCATTACAAGTATAACTTGTACATGGCGCCTACTCGCTTGCAACTCCAAAATCTTTCCCAAAAGAAGGAAAAATCCTTCAAAGAATATGCTCAAAGGTGGAGGGAGATGGCATCCCGTGTACAACCCCCACTTCTGGAAAAGGAACTTGTAGACATGTTCATGGGAACCTTATAAGGGCTTTATTATGATAAAATGGTGGGAAGTGTCTCGTCAGGATTTTCAGACTTAGTGACTATTGGCAAAAGGATCAAAACTGGTTTGAAAAGCGGAAAGATATCAGGGGGATCATCAAGCACCCCTTATAATTCAAAAAGACCTGCTTCAAAATTCCCAAGAAGGAAGGAGGGAGAAGTCAATGTGGTGGCCTCACAACCAAGGACATCACAACCATTGGTGATCCCGCAAGGAAAAAGGCAGGACATATTTAAAAGGCCACCTAGAAGTTTTGATCCACTGCCCATTCCACCAAGCCAGTTATTACAACACTTGGTTAAGGTATCCCTGGTGGAAATAAAGCCTTTAGCTCCTTCGGTCGGGCCACTCCCGCAAAGATACAATATCGATTCTAGGTGAGAGTATCATGCTAATTCTCCAGGGTACACCATAGACCAATGTTGGGCCTTCAAGCATAAGGTTTAGGATTTGCTAGAGTCTCAAGACATCACCTTTGATAAGCCTAATATCATATTAAACCCTATGCCTCCGCATGATGGACCGACAATAAATGCAATCGAGGTGGTCACCGACTTTGGGGAAACCATAAAGGCAAAAACCCCTATCAACTTGTTGAAGGAATATTGTTCGAATGTGGATTCTTGTTAGAGAACAATAAAGATTTTGAAACAAATCTGGAAAATCTGGTGGATTGGGGGATAGTCCAATTCGGACTATACCCTGAAGAAAAATGTGTAGCCATGATTGGAGGAAAAAAGCCACTAGTAATCCCTTTCCAGGATGCAAGCCTTACCAAGAATACTCTAGTCCTTCCATGGGGAGAATCAGTAGAGGTCACCAGAAGGGTACCTAAGAAGACCCTCTTAATATCCACCACTCCAAAGGCCACAATGGTAGTTAAGGGACCGTTATCTATCCCTTACGAGAATAATAAAGCTGTACCTTAGAGTTATGACTAAGCCGTATACATTAATGGAGTGAAGCAAGAAAGCGGGCAATCCGCAAGTCAAGGACCTGCAATTGCAAACTGTGATACGGTGGTAGAACCGATTGTTATACTGGTTTGCGTTTTTGTTTTCAAATGTCGCGGTAAGCAAGAGTCGCCACCGACTTTTATTTCATCCAACAAAGGAAAAGGAAAAAGAACAGAAAAAACCTTTTTTGAGATGTTTCTGAGTACGAGGGGTAGATTATAGAAAGGGAAGGTGTTAGAACCCTTTCTATCCATGGTTTTCCATGGGCTCTTAGGTACTTGCTCATTTTTCAAATTTCTTGTGTGTGCTTGTTTTGAAAAGTTTTATTTACTTCGTGATAACCCTTGTATTTGTCCTCAAGAGTGTGACGAAGTTGTTTCAAAAACTGTTTTTGAAAAGTGTTTGTGTGAAAAATTTTGTTTGAGCAAGTACCTAGGAACTAATCTACCTACTCGAAAAAGTCTGTTCGTTTTCCTTTAGACAGCGCTATCCTATTATTAAGGAATAGATAGCACCGTCTTTGGAGTTTTAAGGGACGTTCGAAGGGACAAGTACGATCACAAAAGCAATGTTAGGAAATTTTAGTAATCATCCTAAAGCCTTAAAGATCTTTTTCTGAGGTGTTGTACCCCAAAATTTTCCCTCCCATATTTCTCAAGGCATGTCAAGAATAATCTCCAAGTGACTCAAGTTGGCTCAAGAATTGGACAATCAAATCATCTCCTAAGGCAATCAATTCAAAATTAGGGTTTTGTGTTGCATCAAGGTCCCTGAATCCAAATGGCCTCAAGTGCTCCCCAATGTCCTAAGATGTTCTCAAGGTCATCCATGTCCAATTTCAAGCCTTGTAGAGGAAGTTTGGTTAGTCAATTGCTCAAGAGGCCTAAAAATCGACAGTGCTAGGGCAAAAGTCAACTGTGACCTACAAATAGTCAAACCTCAAGATTTTTTGTCAACATTATCATTTTGAAGTATAATTCATCATTTTATCAAGGGTTGATCATGATTCATCAAGGATTGCTCAAGATTCATCAAGATTCAAAAGTTGCTAAATTAGGGTTTTGTAGGAAACGTCAACTCAACTTTGACCAAGCATAACTTTCTCATACTTTATGAGAAATGACCCATCCAAATCTCATTTTGAAGAGGATGCAATTTCCTACAATCGATCTTCACACCCCAAGATCAAGAAA
The DNA here is from genome assembly GCA_948472305.1 of Vicia faba. Taxonomy (NCBI): domain Eukaryota; kingdom Viridiplantae; phylum Streptophyta; class Magnoliopsida; order Fabales; family Fabaceae; genus Vicia; species Vicia faba. The sequence goes on from OX451738.1 coordinate 1,478,940,439, forward strand.
TGCACTCACAAAAAGTTACAAATTTGGACATTATAGGTCATTTTTGAAAGTCAACAAAAACACCTTTTTTCCAAAGCTTATAACTTGAGAATGGAATATCAAAATGATATGATACCAAAAGGGTTGGTTAAATAACATCTCAAGGTTTCTAAAAAGTCCAAAAACACCTCTAAAAGTTCAAAATTGAAGAAGTTATGCATTGTTGAAGTTGGGCATTTTTCCAAATTTGCCAAAAGTCAACTATCCTCAAAACTCCAATTTTTGACAAAAGGGCCCACTTTTTTCCACTTGATATAGTCTTTTCATGCTACACACGTGTCCCATATTTGGTTTCATGACCATTCATTTATTTTTCTATTTTATTTAATTTTTATTGATTTAATTCATTTTTAATCAATATTAAATCAAATAAAATCTAAAAATTGATGAAATAATATCTTTGTGATTGGTACAACTTTCAATTGTCATGATTCATCAAATCAATTCGTATCAAGGCTTATTCATGCATAAAAAAAATCAGATTTGAGCTATTTTGGGAAGTTTGATAATGGTGATCAAAATCAAATCTTCCATCTTCAATGCATATGGATTATGGCCCAAGTGTTGACCTAAATTCATTCTATAACACTCACACAAGCATTAGGGATCAAGAACACGCACAAGGCATTGCTGAAACGGCCAGAAGAATTTTGAAAAAAAGCTTGAAAACTTGGAATCTGAAATCCATCTTGGAGCTCGATACAAAGCAAAAGCTTGACATAGCTCTCTTCCCTGACATCCAGTGAAGCCATACCAATCAAAATCCAGCTTTGAAGCAGCCTCAAACGCACTGTAAGCGCTCTTGAACACGACTCTGAACATGACATCATGAAACCTTTCTCTTGCATCCTTTTGCCAAATCTTTTGTATAATCATGCTTAATGTCAAATTTCTAACATGTCTGCATTATTTAATTTGATTTTAATGGCCTGTACTGTGACGCCCGATCCTAGGGTTCTTGTTCTTGTTTTTTAGGCCTTTTTGATACAGGCAAAATCAATGCTAATGATGGGTATAGGGATAACCAGGAGGAAGAGACGAATGCATTGGTACTCTTAGGTTTCGTTTACATGGCCTGGAGAAGGTTTTTGAGATGCCCTACGAATCTTCCCGCGGATAAAAAACCGCAGGTAAATAACCAGGGTTATTTTGAAGAAGACGATTACGTGGCTCAGCGTCATTGGCTTGTTTAAATTATTAGCGCGTTTTTTTATTTTTCAGGGCATAATTAATTGTTTTGAATATAATGTTTGTTATGCATACCACTAACAAAGAAGCAGCGCAATAGAGTTGGCAAGGCAGGCGTGTCATTGAGCACTGGGACCTGGGTTCGAATCCCAGGTCCCCCAAAACACTTTATTTGATTTTTTCTTCAGATATTCCTATGCAACTCTCAAAAGATGGTCCATCATGTGCCTCAAATATCAATACGCCAGGTGGCTCCAAATCTAGATCCAGTGGCCAAGAATGGAGGACTACCATGGTCTCTAGTCAACAGGCATGTAGGCGATCCAAAAAGTCAAGCAGGCTGGACGAAAATGGGCCTGGAAATTGCTGATCATACTCCCTCTTTGGGCCCAATACCCCCTGAATTTGTTCTTTTTTTATTTTCTTTCATTATTTTCCTATTTTTGTTTTATTATTATTATTTATTTAATTAATTACTAACCTATTAATTTTTCTCATAAAAAATCAGAAACAACAAAAATAATATTTTTATTAATTCCACTAATTTTATTATTTATTTTTGTAAATAAACATTAATTAATTTATTTAGTTTAAATAGGTTTAACATTAATATCTTTTGCAATAAATTAAAATCAATTTAGAATTTGGATTTTTATTAACTTTTAACCTTTTTTATTTTATTTCCTTAATTATAAATAAAACCCAAAAATATTTTCATTTAATTAATTAATTCAATTATTAACTTAGACTTAATTTTTTTTAATTCAAAAAAATAACAAAAAATATGCTTTATTTAATAAAAAGGGTCAAAACCCTAAGACACTCCGATTCAATTTTCTTGCGCGCGTATTATTTTTGATCCATATCTCAATATTGTAACTGCTTCGGGAATGTAATAGTTTAACTTAGGATTTTATTTATTTATTTATCGCTTTTATTTACTTTTCGCAATTTAATTTTAAAGGATTTGTCTTTGGCGATGTAAATACCCGACGGCTTGTAATAGCTTAGATTTAACTTTCCGTAATTTAATTTCCGCTCAATATAAACGGTTAGATGTTTGATAATAGGGAATGCATGACAAGATCAAATCTTTAACCTAAAATCAACAGTAGCTCACCATTAACATGTACAAAGATAAATAACTGAAAAATAATACACTCGCACATGCGCACTCTTAGGGTACACCTCACTTGGTTGCCTTCGAAAGTGGTCATTGAGTATAGGAAGTTTTAGAGGTCATCCTCTTGTCCAAAGATCATAAGTTGCCTCGAAACGGTTGCCTCGGATAAAATGATCTAAGACATTAGGGTTACCGCTAAGGCATCCTAACATTGCTTTAGTGACAACACGTCCCTTAATCGAATTGACCCAAAAACTCCAAAGACGATGCTACCTACTCCTCAATAATGGGATAACGTTGTCTAAAGGACATTTGCACAGTTTAATTCCTTTTCGAGTAGGTAGATGGTTCATAAGTACTTGCTCCTTTTAAAACAAAAACAAAACTTTTCGCACTTACACCCTCTTCAAAACAAAAACTCTTTCAAACCCACAAACACAAAGAAAAGCAAATTTTGAAAACACTTTGAGCAAGTACCTAAGAGCTCGTGGATAACCATAGATAGAAAGGGTGCTAACACATTCCCTTTCTATAATCTACCTCCCGAACCCGAGAAATATCTCAAAAAGGAATTTTTCTGTGCTTTTGTCCTTTCCTTGTTGGATAAAATAAAAGACGGTGGCGACTCTTGCTTACCGCGACATTTTGCGAAAACAAACACAAAACGTGAACCAGCATTCCAAAACAGTCAGTTCTATTCCCACCGATTACAGAACTGGCGACTCTGTTGGGGATAGATTAATAAGTGAGGTGTACCTTAGGATTAGATCGCTGTGTTTTCAATTGTATGCTTTGTATGCTTTAATTTTATGGGCTTGTATCGGAGTTCTATAGATCCTAACCCGGATCTGGGGGTACCCTATTTAGGTAAGTAACAATAAACTGTGAGGGATCTGTACAGCGTAGACCGATACAGATGAAGCAGTAGCTATGTTGGTGTGGCACCTTGGTCTGGACCGATATCCCTTGTGTTGGAACGAGGAGAATATGGGTCTTCTAAGGAGTCATTAAGCACCAACTGACCTTAGAACCTTTAAATTGACCAACTTGGCCATAGAACAGTAGCAGTATGCTACACTCATTGAGACTAAACTCTCGTGATGATTCCGGCCGCAAGAAAAGGTTGCTAAACTAGAATTATGACCGATTGAGGGTAGTCAGTGATATTGAGATCCTCTAGAACCCGGTTACTATTTTTAGGACAGGTTTTTAACTAACTGAACTGAAAGAGGGCAGTACCTAAGCTCCATGCCATCCTGAAATCTAAGGGCTCTCAGTGTGACTTGTGTGCCTCTACCATGTTTGCTTTTTGTGGATACTTGTGGTGTGCCTTTATCATAACATCATGACATCATAATGACATTATCTGGACTCTCAAAGGTGTGGATGAGGTGACTGTCATTGATCGCTGTGGAGAGTATCCTAATGTTCCATTGATCGAAACCCATGGAGGGATTTCTTACAACCCATGCTTAGCTCTCCGTCAGTTTGGAAGAGCCAGAAGAGAAGGGCCTCTTGAGATGTTAATGCCTCATATCATCTTTGATTTTCAGGGAGATAGCGACGAGTTGCATCGTAGATTCATAAGGGCTTGGGAAAGAGTTCACCAATCTGATCCACAAGAGTTGGGTCCAAAGACTTCTCTGCCAATGGAGCCATATCTCAGATGGGTCCGTATCCGTGCCCAGAAGCTAGGTATGCCATATGAAGCTGTCCGGCCTGTCACTCTTGAGGTTGCTAATGAAGAAGGGGTTCTTCCAACCATTCTCCATCCTTATATGCCCACTGATATTGGAGCACTGAAGAGGTCTTGGATGCAATTGAGGGATGAGCGGGATTCCTACCGAGAGAAGTTCAATGAACAAGAGCAGAAGATCTAGAAGCTGACTAGGCAACTGGAGAATGAGCGGATCCTGAATAATTATGTCCGCACTGAGAAGAAGAGACCATGGGAGCATTGATGGACATTTGATGATTTCTTTACAGTTTTTATTTACTTTTCAGTATTTCCATTCTTGTAACGCCTAAGGGCAGTTTGTTGAACAATTTAAATTTTGAAGTTTAAATCTAATAAAGTGTGTTTCCTTTCTTGTCTACAAATTTGAATCCTGATTGTCTTTGAAATCATAAATCATACGCATTTCATCCCATGCACTTCATAAACAGGTACCCATTTTACAAGTCTCTTATCCTCTTCGCTGTTTATTTCAGCAATCATCATGTCTACTGAACCTTCAACTGAGCAGGCTATCAAGGCCCTCCAGGCCTAGAATGCCCAATTTCAAGAGCTGTTCATGAATCTAGCTAAGGGTCAGCAAGACCTGAAGACCTTGATTCTGAAAGAGAAGAAGAAGAAGAAGAAGAGGACAGTCCTGTTCAACACTGGACACAGGTTTGGGAACAGGCTGCAGAATCATGTTAATCTGACCACCTCATCTAGAGGGAAGGATAGTTCACAAGAAAGGAGGGCTCCTAGCTCTGTAGTCTCCGACAACGAGACAGACTACGATGAAGAACAGTATCCTCCTGCTGAGGATAAGTACAAACAACTGGAAGACCGTTTGAACGCTATGGAAATTCAGAAGGTGCCCGGTCTGGATTTCAGAGATCTAGGTCTATCATCTGGGGTGGTGATTCCCCAAAAATTCAAGGCACCAGCCTTTGCCAAGTATGACGGAGTTTCCTGTCCAAAGCTGCACCTCCGGTTATATGTGAGGAAGATCCAACCTTACACTGCTGATAAGAAATTATGGATCCATTTCTTTCAAGACAGTCTCTCAGGGACTCAGCTTGAGTGGTTCTATCAGTTGGACGGAGCCAGTATCTGTAGCTGGGAAGATTTGGCTACTGCATTCTATAGGCAGTATCAGTACAACTTCGACCTCGCTCCTACATGTACCCAACTCCAGGGTATGTCAATAGGAGCGGGTGAAGGATTCAAAGAGTATGCTCAAAAGTGGAGAGACCTTGCTGGAAGGGTGCAACCACCTTTGGCTGATCGTGAGCTTGTGGACATGTTTCTAGGGACCCTGTCTGGTCCGTTCTTTAATCATCTGATTGGAAGCTCTTCGGCTGGGTTTACAGATCTTATTTTGACCGGTGAAAGGATTGAGGCTGGTATTAAGGCTGGGAAAATACAGAAGGGTGCCTCATCGAGCACCGAGAAGAAGCCGTTTAAGAAAGAGTCCAGTGCTGTCTACAATGCAAGAAGACAGAATAAACCTGAACACCGCCAAGCTGTCAACGCGGTTGTTATTTCAAAACCAGCTGGTGCTCCTCAGCATCACAATCAACAAAAGGACGAGAGACCTCGAAGGCAATTCACTCGTCTCAGCATGACTTTGTCTCAGATTCTGCCACAGTTGCTAAAGACCAATCTGGTGATTCTAAAAGAAGCTCCGAAGAATCCAAGTACCACGTCACCAAAGTACAACCCTAATGCCCGCTGCGCTTTTCACTCTGATAGCCCGGGGCATAATACAGATGATTGTTGGGTTTTGAGGAACAAGGTGCAAGACCTAATTGATGCAAAGGAGATTGAGTTTGAGGCGCCTGAGAGGCCTAATGTTGTAACTGCTCCCATGCCCAAGCATGGAGTGAATGCTCTAGAAGAGGACTTGTGTGTGGTTTCCGTAGAAGATATTGCTACCCCTCTGATGACTGTCAAGAAGAACCTGTTGCTAGCCAGTTTATTTCCGGGCTGCGACGAAGGTTGTCATATGTGTTCTGTTTTACCTACCGGTTGCCCATTCCTGAAGTCAGGTATCCAAAACCTGATGGATAGTAAGGAGATCCTGTTTGAAAAGACTGCTGTTCCTTCCGTTCATTCTGAAGAAGTCACCATTATTACCATTTTCGACAATTCTTCCAAGGCTCCCTCGAGGAAGCTTGTTAGAATTACATCTGTTCCGAAGATCACGCCTATAATTATCACTGTTCCGGGGCCCATCCCATATACCTCTGACAAAGCTGTCCCTTGGCACTATGGGGCTGATGTTTATGTTCTTGGAGTTAAGCAAGAGTTGGATGTTGATACCGGCGTCAGCAACATTACTGGACCTGCTAAAGTCACCCGCAGCGACAGACTTTTCTCACCTGATATTGCTCCACCAACTGTCCGAAGACCTATCGTTATTACACCTGCAAGTGTACCTACTGCCATTCCTGATCAAGTTCCTATTCTTACCCCTGTCGCCAAGTCATCTGACGCTCGAGGCAAAGGGATCATCACTGATGTGCCTGCCCAGGCGGAGGCGCCAAAGACAATTACTGTTGAAGCTTCCAAACAGGAGATGGAAGAGATTCTGAAGATTATTAAGAAGAGTGATTATAACATAGTGGAGCAGTTGGGGAAAACCCCATCCAAGATTTCTATGTTGTCACTGCTGTTGTGTTCAGAGGCCCATGCTAAGGCTCTGATTACCTTCCTGAAGACTGCCCACGTGCCACAAGAGACATCAGCTGATCAATTTACAGATTGTGTGGCTAATTTAACTGCTGATAATGGCTTGGGTTTCTCCGACGCCGATTTAACTGCCAAGGGGAAAAATCATAACGATGCCCTGCATGTCTCCATTGAATGCAGGGGCACTACTCTTGCACATGTATTGGTTGATACCGGTTCCTCATTGAACGTCTTGCCCAAGAAAGCTCTAGACTGGTTGGATTGCAAAGGGTTAGAGCTAAAACCAAGTAACATTGTTGTCAGGGCCTTTGATGGGTCTAAGAGGATGGTGCACGGTGAAGTTTATATTCCAATTAAAGTTGGTTCTCAGGTATTCAATTCCACGTTCTATGTAATGGACATTCAGCCATCCTATTCTTGTTTGCTGGGTCGTCCATGAATCCATAAAGCTGGGGCCGTAACCTCAACATTCCATCAGAAGCTGAAGTACCCGGTCAGAGGGAAGATTGTGACAGTACAAGGGGAGGAAGAGTACATGGTCAGCCACCTCAACTCGTTCAGATACGTAGAGATGGATGGGGAGTTCATTGAAACCCCATTTCAGCACTTTGAAGAGGTTCCTCAGACACTGGCATCAACTGAGACTGTGGTTGGAGATTCTCCTATGAAGATGGCTTCCTTAAAAGATGCCCGGGCTGTTATCGAGAAGGGTGAGTATGCAAATTGGGTCCGACTCCCTGATTTTACTCATAAGACTAACAAGTTTGGTTTGGGTTTCACTGCAGAAGCTCAAAGGGTTGTTCGAAGTGCAAGGATTGGAAGACCTCATGTGTTCATCAGCAACTCGGGAGTAAATGCCATTGAAGATGACGTGGAAGAGTCTGAATTCGACAACTGGATCTATCCTACGACCAACGGTGGACCAAGCAATTGGACAGCAAAGGACTTCATCCCTATTACTTTTGTCACCCAGTAATGAAACTTTTGTTTTAAATTTGTAACAGACAATGTTTTGAAACTTTATGGCCCGGTGTCTCACTCGGGGCACCGTGGCTCCATTTGTGAGGGCTTTTGTGTGTCATTTTCATATATCATTAATAAAAACATTGGACGTTCTTGCATTTCAAATTTTGCGCTCTTTGTTTTTCTTTATTATATATTGCAAAACAGCTATTTACACACACTCACATATACAGGTCCACATCCACTCTGGATCTCACTGGTAACGACTCTGCTACTGCCAGTTATGACTTCGAAAATCCGATCAACTTAGCCGAGGACGAAGGTGAAGATGATTGCGAAGTGCCTGTTGAACTTGCAAGACTGTTACTCCAGGAAGAGAGGGTCATTCAGCCACACGAAGAGCCAGTGGAAACAGTGAATCTGGGTACTGAGACAGACAAGAAGGAAGTCAAGATCGGTGCAAATCTGGAGCTTGGTGTGAAACAGCGGTTGATTCAGATGCTACATGACTACGTTGAGATCTTTGCCTGGTCTTACGAAGATATGCCTGGGTTGGATACTGATATTGTGGTTCATCGCCTGCCTACTAAGGAAGACTGTCCTCCAGTAAAATAGAAGGTTCGCCGGATGCGCCCAGAAATGTCTGAGAAAATCAAGGCTAAGGTTATGAAACAATTTGACGCCGGTTTTCTAGCAATGACTTCTTACCCTCAGTGGGTCGCCAATGTGGTTCCAGTGCCGAAGAAAGATGGTAAGGTCCGAATGTGTGTTGATTACAGGGATTTGAACAGGGCGAGCCCTAAGGATGACTTCCCTCTGCCTCATATTGACGTTCTGGTTGACAACACCGCTTAGCACAAGGTATTCTCCTTTATGGACGGCTTCTCCGGTTATAATCAGATAAAAATGGCTCCCGAAGACATGGAGAAGACCACCTTTGTTACTCAGTGGGGTACCTTTTGCTACAAGGTCATGCCTTTTGGGTTGAAAAATGTTGGGGCAACATATCAACGTGCCATGGTTGCTTTGTTTCATGACATGATCCATCATGAGATTGAAGTATATGTCGACGATATGATTGCAAGGTCCCAGACCGAGGAAGAACACTTTGACCATCTCCAGAAGCTGTTTGATAGGTTGAAGTTGTACAAGTTGAGGTTGAACCCGAACAAGTGCACCTTCGGGGTGAGGTCAGGTAAGCTACTGGGTTTCGTCGTGAGCGACAAAGGTATTCAAGTGGATCCGGAAAAAGTGAAAGCTATACAAGAGATGCCAGCTCCCAAGACAGAGAAAGAGGTCAGAGGCTTTTTGGGACGACTGAACTACATTGCCCGATTCATCTCGCACCTAACTGCTACTTGTGAGCCAATCTTCAAGCTGCTAAAGAAAGATCAGGTAGTACGTTGGAACGATGAATGCCAGACCGCTTTCGAAAGAATCAAAGAGTATCTCCAGGAGCCACCCATCCTAATGCCACCAGTTGAAGGGAGACCCCTGATCTTATATTTCACAGTACTTGACAACTCAATGGGGTGTGTGCTGGGACAACATGACGAGTCTGGCCGAAAAGAGCATGCTATTTATTACCTTAGCAAAAAGTTTACCGACTGTGAGACCCGATACTCACTGCTTGAGAAAACTTGCTGCGCTTTGGCATGGGCTGCTCGCCGGCTGAGACAGTATATGCTGACTCACACTACTTTGTTGATTTCAAAGATGGATCCAATCAAGTATATCTTCGAAAATCCTGCCTTGTCCGGAAGAATAGAAAGATGGCAGATGATCTTGACTGAGTATGACATCCAGTACACAACTCAAAAATCAATCAAGGGAAGTGTATTGACAGACCATTTGGCACATCAGGCAGTGGATGATTACCAGTCTATGAACTTTGAATTCCCGGACGAGAATATCATGTTGATAACTGATTGTGAGACACCTGGACCGAATGAAGGACCTGAGGAGGGATCCCGATGGTCTATGTACTTTGATGGGGCTTCGAATGCTTTGGGTAATGGCATTGGCGCCGTGATCATATCTCCTAAAGGCTCTCATACTCCGTTCACCGCCCGACTATGTTTCAACTACACCAACAACATGGCGGAGTATGAAGCGTGCATCATGGGTCTTCGAGCTGCAATTGACCTAAGGATTAAGTTTCTAAGTGTCTTCGGAGATTCCGCTCTCGTGATCAGTCATATCAAAGGCGAGTGGGATACGAAACACTCAAATCTTATTCCTTACAAGGAGTATGTATTAACATTGCTTCCCCATTTTGAGGAGATAACCTTTGAACACTTACCTAGAGAGAAGAATCAGTTGGCGGACGCGCTAGCTACGATGTCTTCTATGTTCAAAGTCAATTGGGACAACGAGGCTCCCCAGATCATTATTGAAAGATTAGACGAACCTGCGCATTGCTGTGATCTTGAGACTGAAGAGGTAACAGAAAATCCCTAGTATCATGAAGTGAAGAGGTACCTTGAAGCTCAGGAATACCCCGAGGGTGCATCTGTTAATGATAGGAAGTTTCTGAGGAGGTTCGCGATGAAGTTCTTCATCAACAATGACATTCTTTACAAGCGTAACCATGATTCAACCTTACTGCGTTGTGTGGATAAGATTGAAGCAGAAAGGATCATGGCAGAGCTGCATGCAGGTACTTTCGGAACTCATTCTAGTGGACATACCATGGCAAAGAAAATCCTTCGGGCAGGATATTACTGGTCTATAATGGAAGCCGACTGTTATCAGCATTCTCGGACATGTCACAAGTGTCAAGCCTATGCTGATAAGGTGCACATACCTCCCGTTCCTCTAAACATCTTGACAACTCCTTGGCCTTTTGCAATGTGGGGAATTGATATGATCGGCGAGATCAGACCTATGGCATCCAACGGGCATCGTTTCATCCTTGTAGCTATTGATTACTTTACGAAGTGGGTTGAAGCAGCTTCCTTTGCTACAGTAACCAAGAACGTCGTGGCACAGTTCATTCGACATAATCTGATCTGTCGATACGGTGTACCAGAGAGGATCATTACGGACAATGGTACCAATCTCAATAATAAAATGATCACTGAGCTCTGTGAGCAATTCAAGATACAGCATCATAACTCATCTCCTTACCGGCCGAAGATGAATGGGGCTGTAGAAGCGGCTGATAAGAACATTAAGAAGATTGTGCAGAAGATGACAGTGACCTACAAAGATTGGCACAAGATGTTACCATTTGCTCTTCATGGGTACCGTACCTCAGCACGGACGTCAACAGGGGCAACGCCCTATTCCCTGGTTTACGGCATGGAGACAGTCTTGCCTATCGAAGTTCAGATACCCTCTCTTCGGATCATGAAAGATGCAGGTTTGAGTGAAGATGACTGGATTCAGACCTGACTTGATCAGCTGAACCTAATCGACAAAAAGAGACTTACTACTATTTGTCATGGTCAGACGTACCAAAAACGGATGATCAAGGCATTTAACAAGAAAGTCAGATGACAAGAGTATCAAGTTGGGGACCTGGTAATCAAGCGCATTATCTTACCTCAAGGTGATCCCAGGGGAAAATGGACTCCTACTTACGAAGGGCCATTTGTGGTTAAGAATATTTTCTCAGGAGGAGCTATGATTCTAACCACCATGGATGGTGACGACCTTCCTCACCCCGTCAATGCAGACTTAGTGAAAAGATACTACGCATAATCTAAGACCCGCTAGGTTGACTAGCCTAGGCAAAAAATAAGGGCTTCCCGGTGAACCAAAAGGGTTCGAGCAAAATAAGGGATGAAAATATAAAAAAATATGTACACCCGGCAAGTCAAAAACCTGAAAAGGCGGCTTGGGCAAAAATGGGTATCCTGGTGGACTGAAAACCCGAAAGGGAGGTCCAGGAAAAAGTTAGGGATAAGCGTAACACCATGTCTCATTGGATCACCCTGCATCCAGATTTCGGTATCGACTATCAAGCTCAGACAACACTAATCAATTTGATTCATCTTCAACCAGTAGCAAAGTGATGAGATGCTCTAGGATATAAAGACAATAGCAGAGTTGGAACCCAGTGGGATTATTCACATAGCTGTTTTGTTTCTTTTTCACAAATTGTATAAATTTTGTTCGGCGGAGTTTTCTTACTAGGACGTCAGCCTCTTGTATAAAAGCGCCTATTTATAGGCCAAACTTCAAAATCAATACGAATTCATTTCCGGACAAATTTGTTTTTCCTTTATCTGTTTTGTTTTGCAAAGAATGTCCAAAGTTTCATTTTTGATATATGCATTTGACATTAATTGCTGCTCGTAAATGTTTACATGCGAAACAGAAGGCGAATTACTGGTAATATCAGAAACAGGGGCAATAAGAATTGTCCGAGCTGTCTAGTTGCTCTGTCCACCAAGGTACCAAGGTAGGTTCAGCTGAAGAATATGACCAAGATACTGTCACTCCCCGCAGAGTAAAACAGTAATGGTAGATCTCCCTAGCTGAGACCTGCAACTATGAACGAATCAGCAATACTCTTCCCAAGCAGAGTTGATCTACCATCAGCCCTAAAAAGGCTGAGTATCCCCAGAAGGTCTGAATATTCCCCAACGGAGTATAAAGATATCCTCCAACAAGCATAAGAGCATCCCCGACAGTCTTAATATTCCTCAACAAAATATAAGAATGTTCCCCGGCGGAATACAAGATACCACAGTGGAGTCATTTCCCCAGCGCAGTCTAAAAAAGCTTATCAACGGTAATCCATCCCCAGTGAAGTTCATCATTAAAATCCCCAACAGAGCTTATCAACGGAATCCCCAACGGAGTTTATCATCAAAATCTTCAGCAGAATCTCTTCCCCAAGGAGTAATTTCTTCATCAGCTTATTCCCCAACGGAGTTCTTTTCTCCTGAAAGCTTATTCTCACAATCATCTTCGTTCATCATCCCCAGCGGAAACGAAGAACTCAACTCTATTCTCCAGCAGCTCTGGGATTTATTTTCCCCAACTAAAACATCACATTTCCATACATCATGATACATGCATATACGCATCATACCATACAATCTCATTTATGTTGAGAACATCATTGCTTGATCCATCTCATGCATTGCATGTGACTGACCTTTTACCTTTCAGGAAAGATGCAGTTAAGTACTCAGCTTAGTCGAAGACCTGACCAGTTCTTAAATCTCAATTGAATTATCCTTGGTTGAATTTCAGATAAGGCTCTCAATCTCGACAGTTTTCCTACGTCATAGTATGGACGAGTACTATAACCTCGACGGTATACTACGTTGAGCACGAGTCAGTCCCTAGATCTTGATGTTTTCCTCCGTCATAGTGTGGACAAGTTCTATAATCTCGACGGTATACTACGTTGAGCACGAGACAGTTCCTAGATCTTGATGAAGATGTTTCTCTACGTCATAGTGTGGACGAGTACTATAACCTCGATGGTATACTACGTTGAGCACGAGTCAGTTCCTAGATCTTGACGTTTTCCTCCGTCATAGCATGGACAAGTTCTATAACCTCAACGGTATACTACGTTGAGCACGAGACAGTTCCTAGATCTTGATGAAGATGTTTCCGTACGTCATAGTATGGACGAGTACTATAACCTCGATGGTATACTACGTTGAGCATGAGTTAGTTCCTAGATCTTGATGTTTTCCTCTGTCATAGTGTGGACAAGTTCTATAACCTCGACAGTATACTACGTTGAGCACGAGACAATTCCTAGATCTTGATGAAGATGTTTCCCTACGTCATAGTGTGGACGAGTTCTATAACCTCGACGGTATACTATGTTGAGCACGAGACAGTTCCTAGATCTTGATGAAGATGTTTCCCTACGTCATAGTGTGGACGAGTACTATAACCTCGACGGTATACTACGTTGAGCACGAGTCAGTTCCTAGATCTTGATGTTTTCCTCCGTCATAGTGTGGACAAGTGCTATAACCTCAACGGTATACTATGTTGAGCACGAGACAATTCCTAGATCTTGATGAAGATGTTTCCCTCTGTCATAGTGTGGACGAGTACTATAACCTCGACAGTATACTATGTTGAGCACGAGTCAGTTCCTAGATCTTAATGTTTTCCTCCGTCATAGTGTGGACAAGTTCTATAACCTCGACGGTATACTACGTTGAGCACGAGACAGTTCCTAGATCTTGATGAAGATGTTTCTCTATGTCATAGTGTGGACGAGTACTATAACCTCGACGGTATACTATGTTGAGCACGAGTCAGTTCCTAGATCTTGATGTTTTCCTCCGTCATAGCATGGACAAGTTCTATAACCTCGACGGTATACTATGTTGAGCACGAGACAGTTCCTAGATCTTGATGAAGATGTTTCCCTACGTCATAGTGTGGACGAGTGCTATAACCTCAACGGTATACTATGTTGAGCACGAGTCAGTTCCTAGATCTTGATGTTTTCCTCCGTCACAGTGTGGACAAGTGCTATAACCTCAACGATATACTATGTTGAGTACGAGTTGGTTCCTAGATCTTGATGAAGATTACCCCCCAGTTGAATTATGGACAGGTTCTTAAGACTCATCCGAGGCATTCTCTCAGTTGAAGTACAGGCAAGTTCCTAAATCTCAACAAAAATTAGACTTCCCCAGCGGAATCTTCTACAATAACAGGTATGCAAGTTCTCGCTAAGGAATCTCTTATGCGATCGACACTCCTGCAGATGGCATCTGTAAGCCCATCCTCCTACCAACAATCTCCAAATGGCATCTGTAATCCCATTCCCGACATCACAATGCTGATACTACACCATGCTAGTGCAAATTTCTGGGCACTCTAGCGTTCAATTATCTTCCACCTTCAGATCACGAAAGGCTAGAAAGCCAATCTATATCCTCAGGTTTAAGAAAATTTAACAGGGGCAACTGTTGTACCCCAAAATTTGCCCTCCCATATTTCTCAAGGCATGTCAAGAATAATCTCCAAGTGACTCAAGTTGGCTCAAGAATTGGACAATCAAATCATCTCCTAAGGTAGTCAATTCAAAATTAGGGTTTTGTGTTGCATCAAGGTCCCTGAATCCAAATGGCCTCAAGTGCTCCCCAATGTCCTAATATGTTCTCAATGTCATCCATGTCAAATTTCAAGCCTTGCAGAGGAAGTTTGGTCAGTCAATTGCTCAAGAGGCCTAAAAATCGACTATGCTAGGGCAAAAGTCAACTGTGACCTACAAATAGTCAAACCTCAAGATTTTTTGTCAACATTATCATTTTGAATGATAATTCATCATTTGATCAAGGGTTGATCATGATTCATCAATGATTGCTCAAGATTCATCAAGATTTAAAAGTTGCTAAATTAGGGTTTTGCAGGAAAAGTCAACTCAACTTTGACCAAGCATAACTTTATCATACTTTATGAGATATGACCCATCAAAAGCTCATTTTGAAGAGAATGCAATTTCCTACAATCCATCTTCACACCCCAAGATCAAGAAATGCACTCACAAAAAGTTACAAATTTGGACATTATAGGTCATTTTTGAAAGTCAACAAAAACACCTTTTTGCCAAAGCTTATAACTTGAGAATGGAATATCAAAATGATATGAGACAAAAAGGGTTGGTTAAAGGACACCTCAAGGTTTCTAAAAAGTCCAAAAACACCTCCAAAATTTCAAAATTGAAGAAGTTATGCATTGTTGAAGTTGGGCATTTTTCCAAATTTGCCCAAAGTCAACTATCCTCAAAACTCCAATTTTTGACAAAAGGGCCCACTTTTTTCCACTTGATATAGTCTTGTCATGCTACACACGTGTCTCATATTTGATTTCATGACCATTCATTTATTTTTCTATTTTATTTAATTTTTATTGATTTAATTCATTTTTAATCAATATTAAATCAAATAAAATCTAAAAATTGATGAAATAATATCTTTGTGATTGGTACAACTTTAAATTGTCATGATTCATCAAATCAATTCATATCAAGGCTTATTCATGCATAAAAAAAACCAGATTTGAGCTATTTTGGGAAGTTTGATAATGGTGATCAAAATCAAATCTTCCATCTTCAATGCATATGGATTATGGCCCAAGTGTTGACCTAAATTCATTCTATAACACTCACACAAGCATTAGGGATCAAGAACACGCACAAGGCATTGCTGAAACGGCCAGAAGAACTTTGAAAAAAGCTTGAAAACTTGGAATCTGAAATCCATCTTGGAGCTCGATACAAAGCAAAAGCTTGACATAACTCTCTTCCCTGACATCCAGTGAAGCCATACCAATCAAAATCCAGCTTTGAAGCAGCCTCAAATGCACTGTAAGCGCTCTTGAACATGACTCTGACCATGACATCGTGAAACCTTTCTCTTGCATCCTTTTGCCAAATCTTTTGTATAATCATGCTTAATGTCAAATTTCTAACATGTCTGCATTATTTAATTTGATTTTCATGGCCTGTACTGTGACGCCCGATCCTAGGGTTCTTGTTTTTTAGGCCTTTTTGATACATGCAAAATCAATGCTAATGATGGGTATAGAGATAACCAGGAGGAAGAGACGAACGCATTGGTACTCTTAGGTTTCGTTTACATGGCCTGGAGAAGGTTTTTGAGATGCCCTACGAATCTTCCTGCGGATAAAAATCCGCAGGTAAATAACCAGGGTTATTTTGAAGAAGACGATTACGTGGCTCAGCGTCATTGGCTTGTTTAAATTATTAGCGCGTTTTTATTTTATTTTTCAGGGCATAATTAATTGTTTTGAATATAATGTTTGTTATGCATTCCACTAACAAAGAAGCAGCGCAGTAGAGTTGGCAAGGCAGGCGTGTCATTGAGCACTGGGACCTGGGTTCGAATCCCAGGTCCCCCAAAACACTTTATTTGATTTTTTCTTCAGATATTCCTATGCAACTCTCAAAAGATGGTCCGTCATGTGCCTCAAATATCAATACGTCAGGTGGCTCCAAATCTAGATCCAGTGGCAAAGGATGGAGGACTACCATGGTCTCTAGTCAACAGGCATGTAGGCGATCCAAAAAGTCAAGCAGGCTGGACAAAAATGGGCCTGGAAATTGCTGATCATACTCCCTCTTTGGGCCCAATACCCCCTGAATTTGTTCTTTTTTTATTTTCTTTCATTATTTTCCTATTTTTGTTTTATTATTATTATTTATTTAATTAATTACTAACCCATTAATTTTTCTCATAAAAAATCAGAAACAAAAAAAAAAATATTTTTATTAATTCCACTAATTTTAT
This sequence comes from Vicia faba, assembly GCA_948472305.1. NCBI lineage: Eukaryota > Viridiplantae > Streptophyta > Magnoliopsida > Fabales > Fabaceae > Vicia > Vicia faba. Next base: position 1,478,957,405 of record OX451738.1, read on the forward strand.
TATTTATTTTTGTAAATAAACATTAATTTATTTATTTAGTTTAAATAGGTTTAACATTAATATATTTTGCAATAAATTAAAATCAATTTAGAATTAGGATTTTTATTAACTTTTAACCTTTTTTATTTTATTTCCTTAATTATAAATAAAACCCAAAAATATTTTCATTTAATTAATTAATTCAATTATTAACTCAGACTTAATTTTTTTTAATTCAAAAAAATAACAAAAAATATGCTTTATTTAATAAAAAGGGTTAAAACCCTAAGACACTCCGATTCAATTTTCTCGCGCGCGTATTATTTTTGATCCATATCTCAATATTGTAACTGCTTCGGGAATGTAATAGTTTAACTTAGGATTTTATTTATTTATTTATTTATTTATTTACATTTCGCAATTTAATTTTAAAGGGTTTGTCTTTGGCGATGTAAATACCCGACGCCTTGTAATAGCTTAGATTTAACTTTCCGCAATTTAATTTCCGCTCAATATAAACGGTTAGATGTTTGATAATAGGGAATGCATGACAAGATCAAATCTTTAACCTAAAATCAATAGTAGCTCACCATTAACATGTACAAAGATAAATAACTAAAAAACAATACACTCGCACATGCGCACTCTTAGGGTACACCTCACTTGGTTGCCTTCGAAAGTGGTCATTGAGTATAGGAAGTTTTAGAGGTCGTCCTGTTGTCCAAAGATCATAAGTTGCCTCGAAACGGTTGCCTCGTATAAAATGATCTAAGACATTAGGGTTACCGCTAAGGCATCCTAACATTGCTTTAGTGACCACACGTCCCTTAATCGAATTGACCCGAAAACTCCAACGACGATGCTACCTACTCCTCAATAGTGGGATAGCGTTGTCTAAAGGACATTTGCACAGTTTAATTCCTTTTCGAGTAGGTAGATGGTTCTTAAGTACTTGCTCCTTTTAAAACAAAAACAAAACTTTTCGCACTTACACCCTCTTCAAAACAAAAACTCTTTCAAACCCACAAACACAAAGAAAAGCAAACTTTGAAAACACTTTGAGCAAGTACCTAAGAGCCCGTGGATAACCACTGATAGAAAGGGTGCTAACCCCTTCCCTTTCTATAATCTACCTCCCAAACCCGAGAAATATCTCAAAAAGGAAATTTTCTATGCTTTTGTCCTTTCCTTGTTGTATAAAATAAAAGACGGTGGCGACTCTTGCTTACCGCGACATTTTGCAAAAACAAACGCAAAACGCGAACCAGCATTCCAAAACAGTCAGTTCTATTCCCACCGATCACATGAGGCAACATTCTAATGGGTCATTTTAGATATTTTGGGACTAGAGGACGACCACTAACATTCCCTATACTTCAAGACCGTTTACCAAAGGCAACCGAAGTGGAGTAAATCCTAGGAGTGAGCATGTGCAAGTGTGTTTTTTTTCAGTTTATTTATCTTTGCACATTTAGGGTTTTCTACTGTATTAATTGCAATTTGTCTTTCCATACAATCCTATTAATATACATCTAACAGCTTAAATAGTTTGCAGAAATTAAAATGCGAGAAATTAAAGTCCTAGCTATTACAAGGATTTCGCAGATACATAATTATTTTGACTGTAAATAAAGATGCGGAAATTTAAAACCCTAATTACTATTACAAACTCAGAGCAGTTACAATAATAGAAAAATTAAAATTAAAGGCGCGCGCGAATTAATTGCGAGAAATAATTGGAAAACCTAAAAATCTAATTGAAAAAATATTTAGGTTGTTTTTTGTGAAAAATTAGGTTATGTACAACATTAAACCATAATTCTAGTTGATTTTAATTATACAAAAAAGAATTCAATTACTTTAATTTAATTAAACTAATTAATTAATAAAATATTTTTATAAAAAATGATTTATGATGTTTTTATGATTTTTTGATTAAATAAAAAAGCATGATTTTTGGTTTATTTGGAAAAAGAAAATAATTAGTAAATAAATAAAAGAATTAAAATAGAAAAGAAAAGAATTGGGCCTGTTTGATGAGCAATTAGGGGGGTGCATACTGAATTTGTGCCAAGCCCATGAATGCTGAGCCCATTCCTACGCTTGATTCTGTGCAGCCACGTTTGGAGAATGCACCATGGTCTTTCCTTGGTTTGAGCGTTGGATCTGTGTTGGTAATGATCCAGTGGCTGGATGTTGAGACTACATGGTAGGCGCTTGGAACGTGTATACATAGGATCTGTAAATGAGTGTTAAGAAAATAAAGAAAACGCAGGGACCTGGGATCGAACCCAGGTCCTTTCCACTATCCAACGCGCGCTTCACCACTGGGCTATATTGTTCAATTGTCAATATAATAAGACCAAATTATATTATACAAAACAAAGTGGATAAACTAAAAAAATGCGCGTGATTTAGACAAGACAATGGTGTTGTGCCGAATCATCATCTTCTTCTCATGTCCGTCGTCTTAGGTACCAAAATTATACCTACAGACATTTTCCATAGCTATAAACCTGCAAGCTTCAAAAATCCACAAGACGCATGATAAATTAATTCTAGCTATACCAATCAACTCGTCTTGATCTCACGAGTACCATGTCACTATTTTCTTGGTCCAATTTAACCTGTACAGAGAAACCCTAAAACGGCCCCCAAAACCCTAGCAATGGCAATTAGAGAAACAATCATCAGAACACAAAATTAATTGAACCAAAACATTCCAAATGATGATACAGACACAATGCTATACTTACGAGTGGTTAATCATGCGTAAATTGTAAGATCAAAATCAAGCTTGTATGTGCAAACCGTGGGTTTACCAGGAGCGATTCTGGGCTTGGGAAGGCTTGCAAACAATCGTATTAGCTTCAGGAGATGTCCAGGAAGCGATTAGAAGCTTTGAATGGCCTTGAATCGTCCCCTAGGTTAGAAATCAGATCCACACTTTTTGTCTAATTTTTGAGTTTTCTTGGCTAGCTTGCACGACTTCAACACCTGTTCTTTTGCCTTGGCTGCATTGTGTATATGTAATAGAGTGTATTAGGTTAACAAAAAACAACTTGAATCTTGAAATTTAAGGAGAAAAGATCTTGATTGTTAAATGCATTATTTGTTACCAAAATAATCCAAATCACGAAATTCTTGCTCCAATCATCCTTGATACGGTTTGATCCTGATATGCCAGCTTAATTAGATTTGATTCTAACAAAAATCAGATCAAAAAATCAATCTTTTATATTTTTGGCCATTTATTTGATTTAATTTGACTTTTAAATAATAAAAATCAAAATAAAATAAATAAATAGAGAAAATAAGATATGGATGTTGATTTGGGTTGTGGACCATGTCTTCAACAAGATACAATCATGAAAAGCTAGACCCATTTGACAAAAATGCAATTTTTAGCACATTTGACTTTTGACAATTTTCCAAAAATGGCCAACTTTGACAATGCATATCTCCTCCAATTTTGACTCTAGGGAGGTGTTCTTGGACTTTTTCGAAAGCTTAGGATGTCCCCTAAACAACCCTTTTGGTTTAATCTCAATTGAGTCTTCCATGTTCATGTAAGAATCTTTGACCCAAAAGGTGTTTTTGTTGACTTTTCCAAAGGACCTATAATGTAGAAATTCATATCTTTTCATGAGTGCATTTTTTGAACTTGAGGGATGAAGATGAGTTGTAGGGAATTGTATTCTCTTCAAAATGAGCCTTGGATGGGAAATTTATGATGAAGTATGAGAAAGTTATTCTTGGTCAATGTTTGGTTGACTTTTCATAAGAAACCCTAATTTAGCAACTTTTGAGTTTTGATGAATTAGGAGCATTCCTTGAGGAATCATGATCAACCCTTGATCAAATGATGAATATAACTTCAAAATGTTGATGTTGACCAAAAATCTTGAAGTTTAACTGCATGTGGGCCACAATTGACTTTTGACCTAATACAGTTGATTTTCAAGCATCTGAGCAGTTGACTGAGCAAACTTCTTATGTAAGGCATGCAAATTGACATGGATGATCTTGAGAAGTTATTAGGACCATGGAAAATATTTGAGGCCTTTGGAGCTCACCCATCTTAATTAAATGGGAAATCCTATTTGGAGGTTCTTTGCTTTAGGAGAGGGTTTGTCTGGTCAACTCTTGGGTATCCTTGAGCAAGTTGAGGATCTCCATGAACATATGTTGAGTAAAATAGGAGGGAAAATTTTGGGATACAACAACTTCCCCTATTCAATCTTCTTAAACTTGAGGATGTAGATTGGTTAGTCTGCCTTTCGTGATCTGAAGGTGGAAGATGATTGAACACTAGAGTGCCCAGAAATTTGCACTCGCATGAAGTAACACTGTTGGTTGATGATGTCATAAATTGGCTTATAGATGCCATTTGGAGAAGATGACTGAGATTTGGCAGAGATGGGCTTAACAATGCCATCCAAAAAAGATATCGATCGCATAAGAGATTCCTTTGCGAGAAACTCTGTACCTCCCGCTGAGGAGGAATTCACTGAGGAAAGTTGATTTGTGTCTTGGGAGATAGAGTATAATATCTTAGGTTGTCCATTACTCTATTGGGGAATTATTTCTTGATTGAGGAGGTGGAAGTGAACGACATATTTGGTCAGGGTCCAGGCTGCACAGTAACTTACTGGGGAAAGGTGAACTCGACCGTAACTGGTCAGGTCCAGGTCTTACAATGTTGTAAACTGTTATCTGGAGATAAGAGAGAAGGAACCAAGATAGTAGGGTCGCTTCGAGGTGAAATCCTGGTGTAGCAGTAGAAATGTTTAAGACTAAGCCATTGGGTTGACTAGACATTATACAAATCAAAATAAAAACGCCACCGCGCTTTATTCTTTCCAAAGGAATGGGAAAAGAGCGAATAACCCAAAAAGAAGGGGAAAGATTCAAGATAAGGGGGTTGGTTATGCAAAGGGAAGGTATTAGCACCCTAAACATCTACGGTACTCCGCAGGAACCTCTTTGTGAAATCTGTATATTTTGGCTATGAAAAAATGTTGTATAAAAATGGATGGTGGTGAGAAAATAAATATATTTATTTTATAATTTTTGCACCCTCCGCGGTTGCGAACCTTTAGTGCCTACGTACCACCTTTTAGTGCAATAGGGGATCAGGGTACACGTAGTTCCTCTTTTAAAAATTTAAAACACAAATGTGTTGGTTAATTTTATGAGATAAAACATCACCGTCACTGTCCGTGTGGAAAACATACCTACTACCCACAATTATGAGAAAGGAGAATTTGCATCATCTCAAAGTGGAGGATATGGTCTGGATCTTAAAATCAACAATGCCTCACTCAACACCCAAGTGGAAAATATCTCTCTTCACTACATATTGTAGAAGTATAGTTGTTTGCATCACTACAAGGATTCACAAGAGTTCAATCTTTTGAGAAAAGTTTAAAGATAAAAGCCAAAGTGGCAAAATGGTTTGAAATGAGATTGATTGACTTTTAGGCTTCTCACAAAAAATGTCAAGGTATTATTAAGTTGATTGAAGTTTATTTATGAAAATGTTTTGAAAATGCATGGACATAAGTCCAAGTTTATTATGAAAGTGGTTCAAGTTTAAAAACAAGAAGAGTTTTCAAAAGGAGGAAGAAATTTTTTGAAATTAAAGAAGATGGGAGGAGAAGAAGGGACTATCCTAAAGCATAAGGTAAAAGCTAGGGATAATAACCATCTAACCAACAAGAAGCCAATACTTGACATTATGATCCAAGATAGAATTCCCATTCCTTGGATTGAAACCAATCAAGCAAAAAAAATACTAGACCTCTTGAGAGAAACAAACTTCAAGTGTATTAAGTCTTCACAAAAATTGGGCAGAGTAACGGCTGTATAACAGTGAATTTCAGATTACAAACAAAGGGTGTAATCACAAAAACCTGCACACAAAAACAAACAAGCAACCCAATGTCTTGAGGTAAACCTCAAGAACTCCAGACAAAATAATCAGATAAGATCACAAGGTCTCCAAGATAGGCCAAGGTTTCTAATCCTAAGTCCAAGAAAAAAAGTCCCATGCTCCATAATGCCAAGGATAGTAACCAAATAGTCCAAGTACCATTAAAGATTTTTATGGTTTATGTTGATTATTAAGTATCTTAAAAAAAGAAAAGAAAAGCTTAAGTGAGAAAAGTAAAAATGACAAGAATGTAAATGCCCAAATGAGCAAAGATGAAAATGGCATGAAATGTAAATGCTAAAAGTAAATGGTACATAAAGCATAAAAATAAAATAAAAGCATAAAGTAAAAAACAAGTAAATAATTAGTGGTTAGTTGGATGACCATCTTGAAGCTTGCATTTGGAACTCATTAGAGGATTGGTAGAACCAAAGCCTCCACACAACAAGTTGCATTTGCTTTTTGTCAAGTATATCATCCATTTCAAATTCTCACAAGTGCCCTTTAATGATCAACGATGTTTAAGTGATCCGCGTTGACCAAAGGTGTTGTAGATCCATTAGAGGATTGGTAGAACCAAAGCCTCCACACAATGAATCTCAAGGTTATTGGATCAAAGAGATCAAATTAACATACTTGGGTTTGCAAACATAAGTTTGGGCCACGAATGATCATTTATTCGAATCGGGACAAAATTTAGCGCTATGTTAAGCAATTGTAAGTGGACTTATATAGAAGTCGCACATATTTTGAGGTCGGTCGATAGCAATCTATGCACCATTTATTCTGAGACATGATATAGAGATCACGCTCCAACAACATTTAGGGTAATAAGAAGGGGATGAGATGAAGAGGGATGAGAGAGAATATACAAACCACTTTTGAATTAAATTTAATCAAACTATTATTAAAATCATTCATCCATTTTTGTGGAGTTAAACTCAACACCATGGATCCAATGATGTTAATAAAGTTCATGATCTAAAATTTAACCCAAGATTAGCCAGAAAATAGTCACAAAATAATATTACATTTTAATATACACAAAAGGGTTTAAAAATAATGTTTAAAAATAGAAAATAAAGAGAAAAATATCAACTATGTTCAAATTAATCAAGAAATAAAAAGTAAGACCATAGAAAAATCAGAAAAAGGCTCAAATAATTTTATAAATTTTTTGATAATTTTTTAAACTCGGAAAGTATTTTTAAAATTAAAAGAAATGGGTAAAATAAACCAAAAATGATAAAAAATAGTAAGTCAGAAATAAAAATAAAATAAGTTCACTAATATTTGTCACAATATTATTGGATCACTCCATAATTTTTTCAGAATTTAAAAATATATAAAAGTATTTTTAAACATTTAATAGAATTGAAATATAGTGTAAATTTATAAAAAATACCAAAAACACAAAATTAAATTGTGAAAAAAATAAAAATAAGAAAGAGAATAATCAAAATATTTTTTCTTAATTTTTTCAGATTTTTTGGACTTAAAATGAATTTTCTATGATTTTTTGAAATTTAAAACAATTAAAATATAAAAATCAGAAAAGAAAATAAAAGTAAAAATATGTGGACCATTGGATGAGAGTCAAAACGCGTTAGTAATCAAATCCAAGGGATCTGACGCGCTGTGCATATCATGGTCATTAGTGAATAAAGTACAAAATCAAATATAAATCAGATTTTCAAAAATAACAAGTGGCGTGCCATCATTGGTTGGAAGATGACACGTAGGTCATCTTCAACCTCCAGCCAACGTGATTTGCAGGTCTTTCAAACTTAAAATCAGAAGCTCAGATCTATGCCGTTTGCTTCGTCTCTTCAAGACGAAGACAACCACACCCTCGCGCCAAATTTATATAAACTGTAGCTCAAGCAATTTGGAAGAAAAGTTTTGAAAAGGGATTTGAAGTTTCATGGTCAAAACATGTTTCCAGTAAAAGGTAAGTGTTGCAACTAGAACCAGGGCAATGAGAGCAACACAATGATATCAAAGTTTTGAAGAATTGATGAAGGAATCTACCTATTGAAATTGAGTTGCAGAGCTCTGAAACTGGACTTCTATGGAGCAGTATAGGGCACGATTCTTGAATGTAATTATGTGGTTAGCTTCAGGGAAGATCAAGGAACGTGAATTGATGAAAAAATTGGATTGAAAAAGGCTTGAGAATGGATTTTGAAGTTACTGAATTCTGAGTTGTGGAACAAGTTTGGCAAGGTGATTCTGGCTATCCAAGCTTGAGAAAATGAATGGGGAATAACCCTCTATTTATAGGGAATCAAATGGAATGTTTAAGCGTGTGAAATGATGATGTTTGGAGGGAAACCATGTGAAGTTGCAAACAAGAAAAGTGTGACTTCAAACTTGATCAAAACTCATCCAAAACGCGCGCTTTGTTGTGCTAATCCATTCTGGAAGTTCACTAAACATGTTTAGAGGCAAAAACGCGTGGAAAACTTGTGATTAGAAGCCAAAGTGAAGATTTCAAAATCTGACTTGTGAGGAAACTCCAGTTCCAAGTTACCAATTTCAAAATCATGGCATTCTCAGCTCAAGGTGTCTTAGGACATGATTCTTGATGCTTTATAAAGATGAGGTTACAAGCTTTGTAATGGAAAAATAATGGAATCAAGTGGATGCTTGAGCTGAAAGTTGTGTTGAGTCAAAGTTGGAGAAAAAGAGTTGACTTTCCATACTTAGAAATATTTCAAGTTCTTCTTCAAAAATGACCTATAATGTCTTGCATCCAAACATGGCCTTCCACTTGGAATTTGCTCTTGACCAAAGAAGATGGAATGAAGTAGATCTATTGAATGACATTTTGAAACTTGAACCATTCAAAATCTCCAAAAATTGAGAGTTATGAATTGTTGAAGTTGGCAAAAAATCATGAAATGACCTATAATGTCTTGCGTCCTCAAGGAAACTTCCATCCATTTTCTCACTTTGCACATAAAATAAGGCATAAAGTTCACACCTTCAAGATCATTATGGAAAAATAATAGGATCAAGTTGATAAAAATTGACCAAGTTATGATCATTTGAAGTCACATGGAAAATTGGGGATTCATCTGGAGGACTTGTAATCTTTCTTCCTCATTAAGTCTCTTCCTCATGACAACTCCTTAAAACTTTTGAAGTGATTTGTTGATAACCCTTTGAAGAGAAATATGTCTTTGGAATCACTCAAAAATACCAAGAGATGAGCAAGATATATTCCTTTGAAGTTCAAAACCCTAGCTCCTTAGATCAAGAGAATGCTTTGAGGAACTTTGACAATTTTGAACAAACTTCTTGTACCAACACACATGATTTGTAAATAGAAGTTGTTGAGGGTGATAATGAGAACTCATAGCCACAAAAACCACTTCCATATCTTGAATATTGAGAGAAATATGCACTTGTGACCAAATGGAATAAAATCTTGTCCAACCATGACAACTTCTCCAATCAATCCCTTGTGCTTTTCAACCAAATTTGATAACCTTGAAATGTGATGAACCAAAACAACCTTGCCATGCCAATTTTTCCAAAAACAATCCAATGGTCAGGTTTGAACTTCTCAAACTTTATTGACTAGGGCATGGAAATAAGCTCATGAACCCATGGGGTAACTTGTTAAATCCCATTGCCTTTACCTACATGGATGTCAAGCAAGACAAACCAACATTGCATTTTATTTAGTTAAAAGAAGAAATCAAGACAAAAACAATATTCATGATCATAAAAGAACATAAGTCAAGGTGCTTGGTGATTCCTCAAAAGGGCAAAGCTAAATATAGGGAGGGGAACCAAGAATCCTAGTGTGATCTTGTTGTGAATGAATCAACATGGTATGATGAAGGGATCTAGAAGCAAAAGTTGGGGTACAACAACTGCCCTTATTTAAGTTTCTTCTATCCGGAGATACAAAGGTTAAAAATCTTCGTGTCGATGCGATCGAAGATACTTAAATATAAAATAAATCCTATTTTTGGCCCTAAGATGCCATGCAAATGTTTATGATCATGAATGCACATGGACAATTCCAAAGGGATGCAAATCACCACTGGGGATGTAACAAAATAAAGAAACAAGGGAGCAACCCCACCAGGAAAATAAATCACTGGTGGATCAAAAGACCTGAATCAAAGAGGATGGTAGAATGGTCAAAGGATACACCAACTTCTACTGAAGGCGAAGCTACCGACATTTACTGAAGGCAGAGAGAAAGATAACAAACATCGACGTTCACTGCCGATGTCCTACTGACTTTCACTGAAGGTAGAGAGAAAATAAATATCATAGCACCGCCGTTCAGTGATGATGAACTACCAACGTTCACTGAGGGTAGCAAAAAGATAATAAACATCGACGTTCACTGCCGATGTCCTACCAACTTTCACTGAAGGTAGAAAGAGAATATATCATAACACCGCTGTTCACTGACGATGAACTACCAAGGTTCACCGAGGGTAGAAAAAAGATAACAAACATCAACTTTCACTGATGGTGATCTACCAACTTTCACTGAAGGTAGAAAGAGAATATATATCATTGCATCGCTGTTCACTGACGATGAACTACCAACGTTCACTGAAGGTAGCAAAAAGATAACAAACATCGACGTTCACTGCCGATGTCCTACCAACTTTCACTGAATGTAGAAAGAGAATATATCATAGCACCGCCGTTCACTGACGATGAACTACCAGCGTTCACCGAGGGTAGTAAAAAGATAACAAATATCGATGTTCACTACAGATGTCCTACCAACTTTCACTGAAGCTAGAAAGAGAATATATCATAGCACCTCCGTTCACTGACGATGAACTACCAACGTTCACTGAGGGTAGCAAAAAGTTAACAAACATCGACGTTCACTGCCGATGTCCTACCAACTTTCACTGAAGGTAGAAAGAGAATATATCATAGCACCGCTGTTCACTGACGATGAACTACCAACGTTCACTGAGGGTAGCAAAAAGATAACAAACATCGATGTTCACTGCCGATGATCTACCAACTTTCACTGAAGGTAGAAAGAGAATATATCATAACGCTGCCGTTCACTGACGATGAACTACCAACGTTCACTGAGGGTAGAAAAAAGATAACAAACACCAACTTTCATTGATGGTGATCTACCAAATTTCACCGAAGGTAGAAAGAGAATATATATCATTGCATCGTCATTCACTAACGATGAACTACCAACGTTCACTGAAGGTAGCAAAAAGATAACAAACATCGACGTTCACTGCCGATGTCCTACCAACTTTCACTGAAGGTAGAAAGAGAATATATCATAGCACCGCCGTTCACTGACGATGAACTACCAACTTTCACTGAGGGTAGCAAAAAGATAACAAACATCTACGTTCACTGCCGATGTCCTACCAACTTTCACTGAAGGTAGAAAGAGAACAAGTTTCCCCAAGATTCTGGCATTTCACCTAGAACGGGTCTCAACTTCTTCTTTAACCAAGGCACTCTGCCTGGAAAAGATAATATATAAGCTATCTCAAATAAAGAGACTTCCACTTGCAAAGATTTCACAACGAGTTGTTTCTGTGATATTGAAAGTCCTACCATTCGTTGGCGTAATCTGACGAAAAACTGCGAACTATTCACTCATAGAGGAGATAGAAGAAAAAAAAGTCACGTCGACTTTTACAGGAAAGCACAAGTTACTCAAATAAAGAGACCTGCTACTTATTATCATGGAGGATTGTAAAAAGAAATGACTTTATGGGGAGAGAAATATGACTTCCTGGAGAAAGAAATATGACTTCCTGGGGGAAGAAATATGACTTCCTAGGGAGATGCCACGATATTCCTGCTGAGGAGATAAAGTCTTATCCTGCAAAATAAATGCACCAACCAAAACTTGAAGTTTTCAGAAATCCAAAGTAAATAATATTGTTGTGGAACCACATATTCAAACCAGAAATAAAATGGAACAAAACGGTCAACCAGAATACATCCTTTGAGAAATAAACTCAAGAGGGAAAACCAAATCCATCCAAACCAGGAGCTATACAGGAAGGCTAAAGCAAAAATCTTCCACTAGGGACAACTCAGTGGGGAAATTGAAAGAATATACGCTTTCTTCTTAAGGCCAAACTCTATTAAAGAGAGGACGACATAACTCTGCAAAACAGGATGATATATCAACAAAAATATTAAAAAATGTCAATGAACAATGATTTGCCAATTTTAGCTATGCATGATGTATGTATGAATGTATGAGTGTTATCGTGCGTATGCTGACAAAACAGATATACAACATTGGGAATAACCAGGAAAAACCACCTTGGGCACTAACAACACTCGGCTAAACTTCATCCAAGATGATCCTTCCAAGAAAAAGTAAATGCTAACTGAGGAAACAAAACCTACTGGTTGCTTTAGCTTTACTGGGGAGCGACATAATCCGGAAGGAAACAAAACAAAGTGATAGAATAGTACAGATACAGGGATAGAACATCCTTCTTCAGGCTTCACCAGGGAAACAAGTGTTTTTAAAAGTAACATTCCTACTGGAGATTGCAAAACCAGTCTCAAGTAAAGCAGACTGACACCAAACTATCAAAACATTCACTGGGGGAATTCAGGCCTACTTCATTGGGGGAGGTTAACACCATATCCACAAAGGGAAAACCACAATACGTCCTTCACTTAGAGAAACCAGGGACCTGTGTTCTTCAAGAGTGTTATGATACCAACTTCTCTAGAAAAAAGAACTTCTATTAGGCCAAACGAAAACTTTACTTGAGAAAATGCGGATTGAAACTTCACATCATGAAAACTCAGAAAAGATGATAAATGAATCCAAACTTGACAGAGGATACCGGAATCATAAACCCAATACGGAGAAAATATCCCAAGTAAACCTTCCCGAGGGGAATAAAAACTTCTCAAAACAACTGGAGTTTGTCCACTCTTGGGATCACCATTTTTGTTGTCATTGTTTCATCACAAATCTCAAAGTAAAAGCAGATTGTAAAATCTTTTTTTTGAAAAATCAATTTTGTTATTTAATCTTTTTTGCTTTGAAAGTTATTATCAATAATAAATGGAGTCTTTGCAAGCTAAATAAAATAATAAATACAAAGAGTTGGGTAAAAGCTCAAATTTCATTAATAGAATGGTAGTCTACGAATGGCGAGACTCCATAGATGATTACAAAGTTTGAAAAATGGTAATATATAATAGAAAAGATACATTGAGATACAATGACCATTATCCCCTCTAACAACTTTTCAAATCCTGAGCAGCAGCTTCTGTTGAAGTATGGTGAGGATCTGAGAAGATTGTTGCTTCAACGATCAAGTCTTGTCTGACGTAGTTACTTGCCAAGAAAGTCCCTAACTTTTTCCTAAGCTGCCCTTGCGAGTTTTCAACTTAGCGGGAAATTTATTCTATTTAGGTCTCTAATTTTTTCTTAGAAAGCCCTTTCGAGTTTTCGGCCTACCGAGACGCTCCTTTTTTTCCTAAGCCACCCTTTAAGGTTTTCAACTTAGCGAGCTGTTCTTTTATTTCTTTAGGCGAAGTATTTCTTGATTGCGTCAGCATTCATGGGACGTGGGAACTCCTCACCATCCATAGTTTCAAGAATTAATGCACCGCCAGAGAAGGCTTTCTTGACAACATATGGGCCTTCAAAATTGGGAGTCCACTTTCCCCTAGAATTAGCGTTGAAAGACATGATCTTCATGAGCACGAGGTCGCCTTATCTGAATTCACGAGGTTTGACCTTTTTATCAAAAGCTTTCTTCATTCTTTTTTGATATAACTGTCCATGGCATAAATCTTTCATCCTCTTCTCCTCAATCAAACTCAATTGGTCAAACCTGTTCTGGATCCATTCAGCCTCTGTAAATTTGGTTTCCATTATCATACGCAAAGAGGGAATCTCAACCTCGACAGGGAGTACAGCTTCCATTCTATACACAAGGGAGAACGTGGTTGCTCCTATTGAAGTGCAGATAGATGTTCGATATCCATGTAGAGCAAAAGGGAGCATTTCATGCCAATCCTTATAAGTAACAACCATTTTCTGGATAATTCTCTTGATATTCTTATTAGCAGCTTCGACAACCCCATTCATCTTTGGCCTGTATGGAGATGAATTGTGATGGACAATCTTGAATTCTTCACACAGTTCTGTCATCATCTTGTTGTTCAAATTCGAACCATTATCAGTGATGATTCTGCTCGACACACCATACCGACATATAAGGTTATTCTTAATGAATCACACAACCACCTGCTTAGTAACATTGGCATATGAAGCAGCCTCCACCCACTTGGTGAAGTAATCAATTGCTACCAAGATAAAACGGTGTCCGTTTGAAGCTTTGGGTTCTATCATCCCAATCATGTCAATACCCCACATAGAGAAAGGCCACGGGGAGGAAATCACATTGAGAAGTGTCAGAGGCACATGGACCTTGTCTGCATAAATCTTGCATTTATGGCACTTCTTTGCAAATTTATAAGTCGGACTCCATTTTCAGCCAACAGTAACCTGCCCTTAGCATCTTTTTAGCAATCGAATGTCCATTGACATGAGTACCAAATGAACCTTCATGAATCTAATGCATCAACATGTCTACTTCGTGTATATCCATGCATCTGAGTAAGACCATGTCATAATTTCTCTTGTACAACACATTTTCACTGAGGAAGAAACTGCCTGCCAATCTTCTCAATGTCTTTATATCTTTCTTCAATGCACCAATCGGGTATTCCCGAGTCTGAAGAAAATCATTGATATCATAATACCAAGGTTTTTCATCTGCTACCTCCTCTGCTGTAAACACATGAGCGGGCCTATCCAATCGTTGGACCGTAATTCGGGGTATATCATTCTAAGTATTCACTTGGTACATAAAATCTAGAGTTTCCAGAGCATCCGCCATTTGATTTTCATCTCTAGGAATGTGATGGAATTCAACTTTATTGAAGAAGGGTAATAATCTTCTAGCATAATCTTTGTAAGGGATCAAGCCAGAGTGACGAGTATCCATTCTCCTTTAATCTGATTTATTACCAAAGCTGAATCACCATAAACATCTAGAATTTTAATTCTGAGATCAATAGCTTCTTCGAGACCCATGATGCAAGCCTCGTATTCGGCCATATTATTAGTATAGTCATATGTTAACCTTGCAGTAAAAGGAATATGCGATCCATGAGGAGTGACAATCACAACACCAATTCTTTACCATAAGCATTCACGGCTCCATCAAATATCATACTCCAACGAGATTCAGGGTCAGGACCTTCCTCAGGCAATGGTTCATCACAATCTTTCACTTTCAGGAACATCACATCCTCATCGGGGAATTCATATTCTACAGACTGGTGATCCTCCACTGGTTGGTGAGCAAGATAATCTGCCAATACACTGCTTTTAATAACTTTTTGAGTGCGGTATTCGATATCATATTCAGATAACAACATCTGCCAGCAGGTAATTCTCCCAGTAAGGGCAGGCTTTTCAAAAATGTACTTGATTGGATCCATTTTGGAGATCAACCAAGTAGTGTGATTCAACATATACTGCCGCAAACGCTTTGCCGCCCAGGCCAGAGCACAACATGTTTTTTCCAGCATGGAATACCGCGACTCACAATCAGTGAACTTTTTACTGAGATAATAAATGGCAAACTCCTTCTTCCTTGTTTCATCCTGTTGTCCCAGAATACATCCCAAGGATTTATCTAACACTGTCAGATACATAATCAACGGTCTTCCTTCTATAGGAGGGAGCAAGATAGGAGGTTCAAGCAGATATTCTTTAGTACTTTCAAATGCCCTTTGGCAATCATCCGTCCACACACAACCTTGATCTTTCTTTAACAACTTAAAGATCAGTTCACATGTTGCAGTCATGTGGGAGATGAATCTGTAAATATAATTCAAATACCCGAGGAAACCTCTGACTTGATTTTCAGTACTTGGTGCTGGCATCTCTTGAATCTCCTTGACTTTATCAGGGTCAACTTCAATTCCTTTCTGGCTAACAATGAAACCCAACAATTTCCCTGATCGGACCCGAAGGTACACTTATTTGGATTCAAGCGGAGACGATACTTCCTCAAACGCTGAAATAACTTCAACAAATCTTCTACATGCCCTTCTTCAATCTCGGATTTGGAAATCATATCATCAACATATACTTCGATTTCCTTGTGCATCAGATCATGGAATAAGGTTGTCATAGCCCTCTGGCACGTTGCACCAGCGTTATTCAACCCGAAGGGCATCACTCTGTAACAGAATGTTCCCCAGGGTGTGATAAATGTTGTTTTTTCCATGTCCTCTTGAGCCATTCTTATTTGATTATAACCGAAAAAACCGTCCATGAACGAGAAAACTTTGAATTTTGCTGTGCTGTCCACTAACATATCAATGTGTGGTAATGGAAAATCGTCTTTTCGACTAGCTTTATTTAGATCTATGTAATCTACGCACATGCAGACTTTTCCATCTTTTTTCGGTACTGTGACAATATTGGAAATCCATTGAGGATACACTGACGTCACAAGAAAACCAGCATTAATCTTCTTTAGAACCTCCTCTTTGATTTTTACTGCCATATCTGGGTGAGTTCTTCTCAACTTTTGTTTAATTGGCGGACACTCTTCAACGAAAAACGGTGCTCTACAATATCTGTATCTAGACCAGGCATATCTTGATAAGACCAAGCAAAAATATCCACATACTCTTTGAACAGCTCAATCAACCTGCTCTTCACATCAGGATGCAACAATGCTCCAATCTTGACTTCCTTCAGATCTTCTTCTGAACCCAAATTGATCACTTCCAATGGCTCTTTATATGGCTGAATGGTATTTTCCTCGTGCTCAAGCAACCGTGAGACCTCTTCTAGAATCTCATCATAATCTTCTTCTTCAGCCCCATACACAGGGCATTCAAAGTTGGGAGAGGGTGCAGGGTCATTGTATTCAAAGGGTTTTTTAATTAATCTGCACATATGATTTGTGATTGCATTTAGAAACTGACACATATAACAAGTGATCATGCAAATTGAATTTCAGTTATTATTTATTTTGAAAGGTTTTTTTTCTGATTACCATTTTCCAAGAAAAAGCAGAAAATAAAGACATAATTTGGGAAACAAAGACAACTTTTATTATTGATTTTAAAAGTCACAGCAAACAGATAAGCCCTACAACATTAATACTTCCACCTTGGGCAGAGTGAAAGCTTTTTTAAAAAGATTAACAAATCAAATTACTTTGAAACATGTATGCAATAGGGAACATCAATGGTGATCCAGTTCTGAACCCTAACTCCGTGCGTCACATAATTCGGCATTTCCTGCTCTGCTTCATCTTCCACAATGGCGTTAATCCTTGAAACAGTCGGATGTAGATAACCCCGCTACGGAAAATGTCTTGATACTTGCCTGCAGCAGACTTCGGCTTCATGCCCTTACCTTTATCATTCTTCGAAGATAACCCCAAGCCAGTTCTGTTCTTATTCACAGGTGGATCTACAATTCATCCCCAAACTTCACTATGACCATTACGCATAACCTGTTGCGCATCCTTTAGCGAAACCATGGAATTATCATTTCCTCTTATGTTGTCAATGGATAAGGCTTGGAGCTGGGTTCCAACAAAAGCTTCATCCGCCTCTACAATGCTGAAAGAGGACAAATGAGATATCAACAATGCCTGCTCCCCATTTATGATCACTACTTTCCCTTCACGTACAAACTTTAGCTTCTGGTGTAAAGTTGAAGTGACAACCCCTGCCTCATGTATCCACGTTCGTCCTAGAAAACAACTATAAGCGGGAACAATGTCCATGACCTGGAAAGTTATCTGAAACAAATGTGGTCCTATATGAATAAGCAAGTCCACTTCACTAATAAAAGATTTCCTTAACCCATCAAACACTTTCACAATGATGCCACTCAGGTGCATAGGTGTTCCTTGATATTTCAACTTCATAAGCGTACTCCCCGGTATAACATTCAACGCGGATCCATTATCAATCAACACATTGGATAGTGAATCATTCTTGCAGTTCATAGAGATGTGGAGGGCCAAGTTGTGATTCCTTCATCTGGTAATTCATCATTGTAGAAACTCAAGTTATTACATGAAGTAATGTTTCCTATTACACTGCTGAATTGGTCTATTGGCATATCACTCTCCACAAAAGCTTGGTCCAGTACCCTCATCAAGGATTCTCTGTGAGTAAAGGATTTCATCAATAAAGCTAAGATAGATATTTTTGAAGGAGTCTGCAGTAGCCGATCTACAATTCTATAGTCGCTCATCTTAATTATCTTCAAAATATCATCCACTTCTTTCTCTAACGTAGCTCCACTAGTCTCACCCGTAGCCTTCTTAGGTTCATCATTCTCAGCAATTTTCTTTCCAGCACCAACATCTCTTCGAACAACTGGTGCAAACACACGACCGCTGCGGGTCACCCTACTATTTTCAACTATATTTCCAACATCAGGCATTGGCTGGATGGGAACTTACACTCCATCCTCTAAGATTGTAGCATTTTATTTGTAACGCACAACCTTATATGTCTTGTAGGGGATAGGATCCGGAAAACTAATCACCAATGGGGTAACAACTGGCTTTCTATGATACTCAACTTCAAAATGGGCGGGTGCACCAAAACAAGGCACAATGACGTTTACCCCTTCTTCAACATAATCAGTCATTAATAAGTCATTTCTGGAAAACAAATCTTCGTCTGAAGAGAAATACTCATCTGCGGAGGCATACTCTTAATCTGACTCTTCTTCAGTCAAACAAACCTCAACCATATCAACTTCATGGTAATCATCCCTCTGACTTGTGACCTTGATAGTTCCATTGTCTAACAACAACTGAACACCCTTCTTCACGATTGAACATCCTCGGGGGTCTCGACAACAAACTCGGCAAGATCTATATTGGTGTTCCACCTGACCAGCCGTATGGCATAAGGTAGCATACAACTGTACGAGGTCCTCATTCATATACTCTACATCAAAAATTCTAAATTCTATAGGACATCCCGAAACCATATTCACTTCCTCTTCATACTTTGCCCTAGGCCTGATTATATGGATTAGGCCCTCATCCATCATCTCCTGTAAATCAGCCTTTATCTTATCACAACCCTGTACGTCTGTACTGCAAATAGCACAACCGGCATGGTCATGCGTATAGTAGCTAAATTCACAGAGGTATGCATGCATTTTCACCAAATATCCTCTAACCATATTAATATCAAAAATCTGGAAGTCGCCTGGACAACCAGCTACCATATTCACAACATTTACTCCCCCATGCTTGGGTAGAGGATTATCTTTCACATTAGGTCCAACATCCTTGAAAGATAGAACACCAGACTTCACCAATTTCTGTACCTCAGTCTTCAAAGGATAACAATTCTCAACATTATGCCCTGGTGCTCCCTGATGAAAAGCACATGTTTGGTCTGCCTTGTAATACCAAGGCAATGGTGATGGTACGACGGGAGGTGGTCGGGTCTGAACCAACTTCTTCTGAATCAATGCCGGTAGTAACTCTGTATAGCTCATGGGAATAGGGTCATAATTCTCCATTCTTTTATTATACCCTTGATTCCCCTGCTGGGACGGTCTCTGATAAGCAACGATAGTTGGAGCGACATTCATAACGGGAGTAACTGAGGCGACTTGCTGGTCACGCTGATAATTCCTTCTAGGAGTGTTTACCCTCCTCTCTTGTATAACAACATTTGCATCTTCTTCTTTCTTCTTGGTAAACCCAGAAGATGTCTTCTTCGCACCTCTATATCCTTCACTCTTTGTTAAACGACCTTCTCTTACATCCTCTTCTAAGCGGATACCCATTCCTACCATTTCAGTAAAGTCACTTGGTGCACTTGCTACTATCATCTCTTAGTAGAAAGCACCCAGCGTCTTCAAGAAAATCTTAGTCATCTCCTTCTCTTCCATGGGAAGAATCACCTGGGCGGCTACCTCACGCCATCTCTGCGCATATTCTTTGAACGATTCCCTGTCTTTCTGAACCATGGCCTTGAGTTGATCACGGTCAGGCGCCATGTCCACGTTGTACTTGTATTGTTTTATTAATGCTTCTCCCAAATCATTAAAATTATGGATATTGGCGCTGTCCAAACTCATATACCACTTCAGCGCAGCACCGGTCAAACTATCCTGAAAAAAGTGAATCAGCAAACGCTGATCATCAGTATGGGTATACATTCTCCTTACGTACATCACCAGATGAGCACGAGGGCAAGTGTTGCCCTTATACTTCTCAAACTCCGGGACTTCAAACTTAGCAGGTATCTTAACATTCGGGACCAAGCATAACTCATTCACATTCTGCCCAAATAGCTCTTTTCCCCTGAGGGCCTTCATCTCTCTTTGCATCTTATCAAACTGCTCTTGAAAATCATCCATTCTGTCATAAAGGCCCATGTCTTCACTCGGTGAAGGGAAAGTACGACATACATCATCATTAACAAACGAAACCATATGCACCGAAGGAGGTGCAACAGGAACATGCACCACAGGAGGTGCAGGAGTAACAATAGTCTGAACAACTAGAGTATCTTGAGGACCAAGATTGAAACCTTCAGGTGCAAAATTCTCTGGCATTCCCCATGGATAACCTTAGGGCATGTGATTCTTAACAACAGTTGGAGTAGCAGATACAAGAACAGTCGGAGCTTCAGTAGTTTCCCTTGTTGGTTGAGGTTGAACACTCGGTGGATGATTATGAGCATCCACCAGAGCTTCCATCAGAGTAGTCAGATTTACCATGCCAGCCTTCAAAGCAGAAACTTCCTCGCGCAGCTCGCGATTCTCTTGTTCTAAGTTGTCCATCTTATTTTTGAAATTAGCCTGAGTGTTGTAGTGATGAGTCAGCTTGCTGAACGAAGTAAAGAAGCTTGGTAAGACACCTGGATATGCATAACAAATGCAAGAAAAATGTGCAATATGATGCATGATATGTAATGCACATGATTATTTTTACTTTGTTATTTAATATTTTAAGGGATTTATAGATTTATAGACACATTGCAAATATCAGAGTAATAACACGTTTGAAATACTGAAAATTTTATTATAATATCTTCAAAATGGATTACAAGTTTCAATGATCCCAAGTACAAGATGAAAATAAAATCTGAAACCCTGAGAAATAGAACTGATGGAGATCACTCTATACGTTGGTGCTTCCCCGTGGGCCTGGCAATCTAAGCCTTCAACCTCTGGTTTTCTTCCGCATGTTTGATGGCAACCTCCTTCCAATCACCTGAATCAGGGAGTGAGCAAATAGCGCCCGATCGAGGTTTAGGAGAAAATAAACCCCCTTTCCTCTCCATGGTCTCTACAGCCTGACTCTCAAGGATCTCAATCAAGTCGTCTTTCTCCTTCAAGTCTGTTTTATAGGAACTCTCTAAAGTTTGGAACTTGTTCTTCCAAGCATCCTTTTCCTATTGCATCCTAACCAAAGCAAGTTGCAACTCTTCTAGATCATCTAATAAGGGAGGAGTGGTCTTCATAAATAGATCAGGCATGGGTGTCTCCCGGGTATACCGCATCTTTAACTGAATAGCTCTCGATCGGACCCACTGAAGATATGGCTCCAAAGAAACATCACCCCTAGGTCCCAAATCCTTCCCACTCTTCTTATGAATGTGACGCCAGGCCTTCGCAATCTTCTCCATATCTTCCCTATGGTCTTCTCCTTCCTTCAGAAAGAAACTACTCAAATGAATATTATTCGGTTTATCCCTCATCGGATAACCAAGTTGTCGCCGTGCAAGAATAGGGTTATAGTTAATTCCTCCCTTTGTGCCAAGAAGAGGTACATTGGGGAAACTACCACAACTGTCAATAATCCCTTATATCCTAGTAAACTCGACTATACCAATTAATATCCGAGTGAGTAAGTGCCATGATCTTAGGAGCCCAACGGGGTTCCTTCTTGACATCCCAAAAAGCATCATACTGAGGCATATGAGAGATAAACCACCGGTACAACAGAGGCGTGCAACAGATAATCATCCCCCCATGATAAGAATTCCGAAGATGAATAGAGTAATAAGCATCACCCAACAATGTAGGAACTGGGTTTCCAATCATGAAGATCCTGATAGCATTAATGTCAACAAACTTGTCCACATTAGGAAATAAAAACAACCCGTAAGCAAGTAGAGCAAAGATGGCCTCAAAAGCAACTGTACTCTTCATTCTGGCAAAGTAACGAGCTTTCTCCAATAAGAACTGAGCTGGTAATCCTCTAATTCCTCCTTTATTAGTCATATGGGCTTCCACCTTAGATTTCCCCAGATGAATCAAAGAAGCAATCTCATGTGGTTTTGGCTCACCCTCCAAACCAGTAAAAGGAACACGATCGGTAACAGGTAAATCCAATAGATAAGAATACTCCTCTAGTGTGGGCATCAACTGATAGTCGGGAAAAGTAAAGCAATGATACATCAGATCATAGAACTGGACCAAGGTCGAGAGAATACCCTCCTTCATCTTTAGCTTAATGAGAGGAATAATGGATCCATACTTCTTCCGAAAGTCTGCAGAACACTCGATATCGGGAATTAGACTGATCAACTCATCTATCTTGGGATCCTTGAAACTGTATTTCCTAGTCTTTATCTTTCCAGAATCCATGATTAGAAAGTACCTAAGATATTCACAAATGGCCAACCTTTAAATCCTTTGAAATATGGTTTCTTCAAAAGATGCTTATGAGTGCATGGATGCATGTTGCAACAATCACACACAAGATCACACATATAGGGTTCATAGGTTCAACGTCACGAGCATGAGGTCGAAGGTACTACCCATAAGGTGTCGGTCTAAAATTTATCACCTGCCGAACAAGGTTCTAGAGGTTCCCAGAGTCTACATCCTTCCTTCGGATATTACCAACTTCCCGATTAACTCGGTAATTAGTAATATTCTCAAGAAAGACTCTTACGAGCATAGTATCACGTGACAACGATTTCCGGATTACTCCGTCATAGCTTCCGCACTACACCTAAAAGGCCAAGATGGGTTTGGTATTCTACGATCCTCAGTTTCAGCAGGCTCCCAGGTCGAAATCAGTACGTCTTCCCGATTACTCGATAAACGAAACT
This sequence comes from Vicia faba, assembly GCA_948472305.1. NCBI lineage: Eukaryota > Viridiplantae > Streptophyta > Magnoliopsida > Fabales > Fabaceae > Vicia > Vicia faba. The sequence goes on from OX451738.1 coordinate 1,478,980,479, forward strand.
ACAGTCAAAGGGGCCTCCACTGAGTTAGGGATCTCATGCCTCCTTTTTTGGGATTACTCCCTCAAAGTTAACATGACTATACCGCCCGTCCTATCTTAAAGTTTTCCCAAGTCCGGGTATAAGAATTATGAGTAATCACCAAGCACCCTGATAACCAAGAAAATCCAGACAAACATATATACAACATATAACACAAAAAACAGTAATAACACATATACAGATATAAACAAAGACAGGCTTAACCCACTTAGGGATGGACCAGAAAGAGGTCAATTTGTCCCCAATGAAGTCGCTATTTTTCTGTAACAGTAGAAATGTTTAAGACTAAGCCATTGGGTTGACTAGACTTTATACAAATCAAAATAAAAACGCCACCGCGCTTTATTGTTTCCAAAGGAATGGGAAAAGAGCGAATAACCCAAAAAGAAGGGGAAAGGTTCAAGATAAGGGGGTTGGTTATGCAAAGGGAAGGTATTAACACCCTAAACATCTACGGTACTCCGCAGGAACCTCTTTGTGAAATCTGTATATTTTGGCTATGAAAAAATGTTGTATAAAAATGGATGGTGGAGGTGAGAAAATAAATATATTTATTTTATAATATTTGCACCCTCCGCGGTTGCGAACCTTTAGTGCCTATGTACCACCTTTTAGTGCAATAGGGGATCAGGGTACACGTAGTTCCTCTTTTAAAAATTTAAAACACAAATGTGTTGGTTAATTTTATGAGATAAAACATCACCGCCACTGTCCGTGTGGAAAACATACCTACTACCCACAATTATGAGAAAGGAGAATTTGCATCATCTCAAAGTGGAGGATATGGTCTGGATCTTAAAATCAACAATGCCTCACTCAACACCCAAGTGGAAAATATCTCTCTTCACTACATATTGTAGAAGTATAGTTGTTTGCATCACTACAAGGATTCACAAGAGTTCAATCTTTTGAGAAAAGTTTAAAGATAAAAGCCAAAGTGGCAAAATGGTTTGAAATGAGATTGATTGACTTTTAGTCTTCTCACAAAAAATGTCAAGGTATTATTAAGTTGATTAGAGTTTATTTATGAAAATGTTTTGAAAATGCATGGACATAAGTCCAAGTTTATTATGAAAGTGGTTCAAGTTTAAAAATAAGAAGAGTTTTCAAAAGGAGGAAGAAGATTTTTGAAATTAAAGAAGATGGGAGGAGAAGAAGGGACTATCCTAAAGCATAAGGTAAAAGATAGGGATAATAACCATCTAACCAACAAGAAGCCAATACTTGACATTATGAGCCAAGATAGAATTCCCATTCCTTGGATTGAAACCAATCAAGCAAAAAAAAATACTAGACCTCTTGAGAGAAACAAACTTCAAGTGTATTAAGTCTTCACAAAAATTGGGCAGAGTAACGACTGTATAACAGTGAATTTCAGATTACAAACAAAGGGTGTAATCACAAAACCTGCACACAAAAACAAACAAGCAACCCAATGTCTTGAGGTAAACCTCAAGAACTCCAGACAAAATAATCAGATAAGATCACAAGGTCTCCAAGATAGGCCAAGGTTTCTAATCCTAAGTCCAAGAAAAAAAGTCCCATGCTCCATAATACCAAGGATAGTAACCAAATAGTCCAAGTACCATTAAAGATTTTTATGGTTTATGTTGATTATTAAGTATCTTAAAAAAAGAAAAGAAAAGCTCAAGTGAGAAAAGTAAAAATGACAAGAATGTAAATGCCCAAATGAGCAAAGATGAAAATGGCATGAAATGTAAATGCTAAAAGTAAATGGTACATAAAGCATAAAAATAAAATAAAAGCATAAAGTAAAAAACAAGTAAATAATTAGTGGTTAGTTGGATGACCATCTTGAAGCTTGCATTTGGAACTCATTAGAGGATTGGTAGAACCAAAGCCTCCACACAACAAGTTGCATTTGCTTTTTGTCAAGTATATCATCCATTTGGAATTCTCACAAGTGCCCTTTAATGATCAACGATGTTTAAGTGATCCGCGTTGACCAAAGGTGTTGTAGATCCATTAGAGGATTGGTAGAATCAAAGCCTCCACACAATGAATCTCAAGGTTATTGGATCAAAGAGATCAAATTAACATACTTGGGTTTGCAAACATAAGTTTGGGCCACGAATGATCATTTATTCGAATCATGACAAAATCTAGCACTGTGTTAAGCAATCGTAAGTGGACTTATATAGAAGTCGCACCTATTTTGAGGTCGGTCAATAGCAATCTATGCACCATTTATTCTGAGACATGATATAGAGATCATGCTCCAACAACATTTAGGGCAATAAGAAGGGGATGAGATGAAGAGGGATGAGAGAGAATATACAAACCACTTTTGAATTAAATTTAATCAAACTATTATTAAAATCATTCATCCATTTTTATGGAGTTAAACTCAACACCATGGATCCAATGATGTTAATAAAGTTCATGATCCAAAATTTAACCCAAGATTAGCCAGAAAATAGTCACAAAATAATATTACATTTTAATATATACAAAAGGGTTTAAAAATAATGTTTAAAAATAGAAAATAAAAAGAAAAATATCAACTATGTTCAAATTAATCAAGAAATAAAAAGTAAGACCATAGAAAAATCAGAAAAAGGCTCAAATAATTTTACAAATTTTTTGATAACTTTTTAAACTCAAACTATTTTTAAAATTAAAAGAAATGGGTAAAATAAACCAAAAATGATAAAAAATAGTAAAGTCATAAACAAAAATAAAATAAGGTCACCAATATTTGTCACAATATTATTGGATCACTCCATAATTTTTTCAGAATTTAAAAATGTATAAAAGTATTTTTAAACATTTAATACAATTCAAATATAGTGTAAATTTATAAAAAATACCAAAACACAAAATTAAATTGTGAAAAAATAAAAATCAGAAAGAGAATAATCAAAACATTTTTTCTTAATTTTTTCAGATTTTTTGGACTTAAAATGAATTTTCTATGATTTTTTGAAATTTAAAACAATTAAAATATAAAAATCATAAAAGAAAATAAAAGTAAAAATACGTGGACCATTGGATGAGAGTCAAAATGCGTTAGTAATCAAATCTAAGGGATCTGGCGCGCTGTGCATATCATGGTCATTAGTGAATAAAGTACAAAATTAAATATAAATCAGATTTTCAAAAATAATAAGTGGCGTGCCATCATTGGTTGGAAGATGACACGTACGTCATCTTCAACCTCCAGCCAACATGATTTGCAGGTCTCTCAAACTGTAAAATCAAAAGCTCAGACCTATGTCGTTCGCTTCCTCTCTTCAAGACGAAGACAACCACACCCTCGCGCCAAATTTATATAAACTGTCGCTCAAGCAATTTGGAAGGAATGTTTTGAAAAGAGATTTGAAATTTCATAGTCAAAACGTGTTTCTAGTAAAAGGTAAGTGTTGTGAATAGAACCAGGGAAATGAGAGCAACACAATGATATTAGAGTTTTGAAGAACTGATGAAGGAATCTACCTATTGAAGTTGAGTTGCAGAGCTCTAAAACTGAACTTCTATGGAGCAGTATAGGGCACGATTCTTGAATGTAATTATATGGTTAGCTTCAGGGAAGATCAAGGAAGGTGAATTAATGGAAAATTTGGATTGAAAAAGGCTTGAGAATGGATTTTGAAGTTACTGAATTCTGAGTTATGGAACAAGTTTGGTAGGGTGATTCTGTCTATCCAAGCTTGAGAAAATGAATGGGGAGTGACCCTCTATTTATAGGGAATCAAATGGAATGTTCAAGCGTGTGAAATGATGAAGTTTGGAGGGAAATCGTGTGAAGTTGCAAACAAGAAAAGTGTGACTTCAAACTTGATTAAAACTCATCCAAAACGCGCATTTTGTTGTGCTAATCCATTCTGGAAGTTCACTAAAAATGTTTAGAGGCAAAAACGCGTGGAAAACTTGTGATTAGAAGCCAAAATGAAGATTTCAAAATCTGACTTGTGAGGAAACTTCAGTTCCAAGTTACCAATTTCAAAATCATGGCATTCTCAGCTCAAGGTGTCTTAAGGCATGATTCTTGATGCTTTAGAAAGACGAGGTTACAAGCTTTGCAATGGAAAAGGAATGGAATCAAGTGGATGCTTGAGCTGAAAGTTGTGTTGAGTCAAAGTTGGAGAAAAAGAGTTGACTTTCCATACTTAGAAATATTTCAAGTTCTTCTTCAAAAATGACCTATAATGTCTTGCATCCAAACATGGCCTTCCACTTGGAATTTGCTCTTGAACAAAGAATATGGCATGAAGTAGATCTCTCAAATGACATTTTGAAACTTGAACCATTCAAAATCTCCAAAATTGAGAGAGTTATGAATTGTTGAAGTTGCAAAAAATTATGAAATGACCTATAATGTCTTGCATCCTTAAGGCAACTTCCATCCATTTTCTCACTTTACACATAAAAGAAGGCATAAAGTTCACATATTTAAGATCATTATGGAAAAATAATGGGCTCAAGGTGATAAAAATTGACCAAGTTATGATCATTTGAAGTCACACATGGAAAATTGGGGATTCATCTGGAGGACTTGTAATCTTTCTTCCTCATTAAGTCTCTTCCTCATGACAACTCCTTGAAACTTTTGAAGTTATTTGTTGATAACCCTTTGAAGAGAAATATGTATTTGGAATCACTCAAAAATACCAAGAGATGAGCAAGATATATTCCTTTGAAGTTCAAAACCCTAGCTCATTAGATCAAGAGAATGCTTTGAGGAACTTTGACAATTTTGAACAAACTTCTTGTACCAACATACATGATTTGTAAATAGAAGTTGTTAAGGGTGATAATAAGAACTCATAGCCACCAAAAGCACTTCCATATCTTGAATATTGAGAGAAATATGCACTTGTGACCAAATGGAATAAAATCTTGTCCAACCATGACAACTTCTCCAATCAATCCCTTGTGCTTTTCAACCAAATTTGATAACCTTGAAATGGGATGAACCAAAACAACCTTGACATGCCAATTCTTCCAAAACCAATCCAATGGTGAGGTTTGAACTTCTCAAGCTTTATTGACTAGGGCATGGAAATAAACTCATTAACCCATGGGGTAACTTGTAAAATCCCATTGCCTTTACCTACATGGATGACAAGCAAGACAAACCAACATTGCATTTTATTTAGTTAAAAGAAGAAATCAAGACAAAAACAATATTCATGACCACAAAAGAACCTAAGTCAATGTGCTTGGTGATTCCTCAAAAGGGAAAATCTAAATATAGGGAGGGGAACAAAGAATCCTAGTGTGATCTTGTTGTGAATGAATTAACATGGTATGATGAAGGGATCTTAGGGGCAAAAATTGGGGTACAACACCTGGATAGTAGGGCTATGAGAAGGAACCTGGATAGTAGGATTACTTCAGGATGGAAGCCTGGATAGTAGGGCTATGAGAAGGAACCTGGATAGTAGGGTTACTTCGGGATGAAAGCCTGGATAGTAGGGCTTATGGGAAGGAACCTGGATAGTAGGGTTACTTCGGGATGAAAGCCTGGATAGTAGGGATATGAGAAGGAACCTGGATAGTAGGGTTACTTCGGGATGAAAGCCTAGATAGTAGGGCTATGAGAAGGAACCTAGATAGTAGGGTTACTTCGGGATGAAAGTCTGGATAGTAGGGCTATGAGAAGGAACCTGGATAGTAGGGTTACTTTGGGATGAAAGCCTGGATAGTAGGGCCATGAGAAGGAACCTGGATAGTAGGGTTACTTCAGGATGGAATCCTGGATAGTAGGGCTATGAGAAGGAACTTGTATAGTAGGGTTACTTCAGGATGAAAGCCTGGATAGTAGGGCTATGAGAAGGAACCTGGGTCGTAGGGTTTCTTCGAGATGAAAGCCTGTATAGTAGGGATATGAGAAGGAGCCTGGGTCGTAGGGTTGCTTCAAGATGAAATGCTAGATGGTAGGGCTTATGGGAAGGAACCTGGATAGTAGCGTTACTTCATTTGGTTACATATATTAGTTGACCCGCTTGATCTTCGGGAACTGATTTTCCAGTGGCTGTCTGTAGATATGACATGTATAGCTGCTGGAATTGTTGGTGATAATTGTCTTTCATGAAAATAATAGGGTTAATTATATGTGTAATGTATGAAATGCCTCGTGAGATGATGTTCTCAAAATAAATGAGATTATGTTGTATATGATGTGTATGCGCATGTCATGAAGTATGCACATGAAATGCTATTGGGACATGTCCGAGCGTGGGAAAATACATCCCTGACTGCTGCTAGAGAGTATAGTATTCTTGACTGTTGTAGAGAATTGGGATTCTTCTACTTTCGCTGGGGATGGTGAATGGAAATGAATGTGCAGGAGTTTTACTCCTTGTTGTTTGTGAGTATTCTGGCAGGGGGAGACTCTGTTTGAGAATAACTCTGCAGGGAACAACTTGGAAAGTGAATTTCCGTAGTTGAAGTAATGAGCTCTGTCGAGGATTGAGATTCTGTATCCAGAGAAATAAACTCTGCTTGGGAGATAAAATTTACTGACCCGCTTGCGATTATGAAATTCGGCTGGGGGATATAGCTGTCAGGTTTCTGAATGACCCTAGTTGGGGAGATTACTTCCTGTTTCAGGATAGCCGACATCATTTATTTTGAATACTTTTACTCTGTGGGGAGTGTATATACTGATGATTATGCTCCAAAGCTGTCTCTGTCCCGGTACTTGCTGGGCAGAGTAACTATCGGGTTTGACACTTCTTATTTTTGCCCCTGTTTCTGGAATTACGAGTAATTGTCTTTTTGTTTCTCATGTAAATATTTATGAGCAGTAATCATATTCAAATGCATATGTCAAGAATAAATCATTGGACGTTCTTGCAAAACAAAACAGAAAAAGGAAAAACTCAAAGTTTCTTGTGAAAATGATTTTGTATTAATTTTTGAAGTTGGCCTGTAATAGGCGTTTTCGTACAAGGAGGCTGACGGTCTAGTAAGAGAACGCCGCTGTAAAAATAGAAGCTATACAATTTTGTGTAAAAGAAAACAGCTATGTGCAACAATCCCATTGAATTCCAACTTTGCTATTGCCCTTATGTCTTCGAGCGTCTCATCACTTTTCTACTTGGCCGAAAGTCGATTAGATTAATTGGTGCCATCTGAGCTTGATAGTTGATACCGAAGTATGGTCGCAAGATGATCCAATGGGACATAGTGATACGCTTTACATCCCTAACTTTTTCCTGGACTGCCCTTTCGGGTTTTCAGTCTACCGGGATACCCTTTTTTTCCCAAGCCGCCCTGTGATACGCTTTACATCCCTAACTTTTTCCTGGACTGCCCTTTCGGGTTTTCAGTCTACCGGGATACCCTTTTTTTCCCAAGCCGCCCTTTCAGGTTTTCAGCTTGCCGGGTGTACAATTTTTTTTCCATTTTCATCCCTTATTTTTGCCCAAAACCTTTTGGTTCACCGGGAAGCCCTTATTTTTGTCTAGGCCAGTCAACCTAGCGGGTATTTTAATCAGGTGTAGTATCTTTTCACTATGTCTGTATTGACAGGGTGAGGAAGGTCGTCACCGTCCATGGTGGTTAGAATCATAGCTCCACCCGAGAAAATGTTTTTAACCACAAATGGCCCTTCGTATGTGGGGGTCCATTTGCCCCTGGGATCACCTTGCGGCAGTATGATGCGCTTGATCACTAGATCCCCGACTTGATATTCTTGACGTCTGACTTTCTTGTTAAGAGCCTTGATCATTTGCTTTTGATACGTCTGACCATGACATATAGCGGTAAGTCTCTTCTCGTTGATTAGATTTAGCTGATCAAGTCGAGTTTGGATCCAGTCGTTTTCGTTCAAACGCGCATACTTCATAATCCTGAGAGAAGGTATCTGGACTTCGATAGGCAGGACTTCCTTCATACCATATACCAGAGAGTAGGGTGTTTCCCTTGTCAATGTTCGTGCTGAGGTATGGTATCCATGAAGAGAAAATGGTAACATCTCATGCCAGTCTTTGTATGTCACCGTCATCTTCTGTACAATTTTCTTGATGTTCTTGTTAGCCGCTTCAATAGTGCCATTCATCTTTGGCCGGTAGGGAGAAGAGTTATGATGTTGTATCTTGAACTATTTACATAGCTCGGTGATCATTGTGTTGTTGAGATTCATACCATTGTCAGTAATAATTCTCCGTGGCACACCATACCGACAGATTAGATCATGTCGGGTAAACTGCGCCACCACGTTCTTAGTCACAGTATCAAAAGAGGCCGCCTCAACCCACTTCGTGAAATAATCAATGGCCACTAGAATGAAGCAATGTCCATGGGAAGCAGTGGGCCTGATTTCTCCGATCATGTCAATGCCCTACATTGGAAAGGGCTACGAAGCTGTCAAGACGTTTAAGGGAACCAGAGGCACATGTACCTTATCAGCATAGATTTGGCACTTATGATAAGTTCGGGAGTGCTGATAACAATCTGCTTCCATAGTGGACCAGTATATCCTGCCCGTAGGATCTTCTTAGCCATGGTATGTCCACTGGAATGGGTTCCGAAGGTACATTCATGTAGATTTGTCATGATCCTCTCTACTTCTCTCTTGTCTACACACCGTAGTAAGGTAGAGTCATGATTGCGCTTGTAGAGGATTCCATTACTTAGGAAGAATTTCGCAGCGAACCTTCTCAGAAACTTCTTATCATTGACAGATGCCCCTTCGGGATACTCTTGAGTCTCGAGATACCTCTTGACTTCGTGAAACCAGGGTTTATCTTCTACCTCTTCAGTATCAATTTCACAGCAGTGTGCTGGTTCATCCAACCTCTCAATGGTGATTTGTGGAGCTTCGTTGTCCCACCTGACTTTGAACGCATCTAGTGCATCCGCTAACTGATTCTCCTCTCGCGGGAAATGTTCAAAAGTTACCTCCTTAAAGTGTGGGAGAAATATCAGCACGTTCTCTTTGTATGGGATGAGATTCAGATGCTTCGTATTCCATTCGCCTTTGATCTAACTTATTACCAAGGCTGAATCCCCAAAAACGTCCAAGAACTTGATCCTGAGGTCAATAGCAGCCTTGAGACCCATGATACAAGCTTCATACTCCGCCATGTTGTTAGTGCAGTTGAAACATAGTCGGGCGGTGAAAGGAGTATGACATCCCTCAGGAGATATGATTACAGCGCCGATGCCATTACCAAGTGCGTTTGAAGCTCCGTCAAAAACCATAGTCCATCGGGATCCCTCTTTGGGTCCTTCATCTGGTCCAGGTTCTTCGTAGTCAGTCACCAGCATAATATTCTCATCCGGAACTCAAAATTCATGGACTGGTAGTCATCCACGGCCTGATGAGCCAAATGATCAGCCAATACACTCCCCTTGATTGCTTCTTTGGTTGTATATTGTATATCGTACTCAGTTAAGATCATCTTCCATCTTGCTATTCTTCCGGAGAGAGCGGGTTTCTCGAAGATGTATTTGATTGGATCCATATTAGATATCAACAAAGTAGTGTGGGTCAACATATATTGTCTTATTCGGCGAGTAACCCATGCCAAAGTGTAGCAAGTTTTCTTGAGCAGTCAGTATCATGTCTTACAGTCGGTAAAATTTTTGCTAAGGTAGTATATTGCGTGCTCTTTTCGACCAGACTCGTCATGCTGCCCCAGAACACACTCCATTGAATTGTCTAGCACTGTTAAGTACAATATCAAAGGTCTTCCTTCAACCGAAGGCATCAGAATTGGCAGTTCTTGAAGATATTCCTTGATTCTTTCGAAAGCTGTTTGGCATTCGTCATTCCATTTTACCACTTGATCTTTCTTCAGAAGCTTGAAGATGGGCTCACAAGTAGCAGTTATATGTGAAATGAACCTGGCGATATAATTCAAGCGTCCCAAGAAATCTCTAACTTCCTTCTCTGTACGGGGAGCTGGCATTTCTTGTATGGCCTTTACCTTCGCAGGGTCTACTTGGAGGCCTTTGTCGCTGACAATGAAACCCAAGAGCTTACCAGACCTTACCCCGAAGGTGCATTTGCTCGGATTCAACCTCAGCTTGTATGTCTTCAACCTGTTGAACAACTTTTGTAGATGATCGATGTGTTCCTCTTTGGTTTAGGACCTGGCTATCATGCCATCAACATAAACCTCGATCTCATGGTGGATCATATCGTGGAACAAAGTGACCATGGCACGCTGATAAGTTGCCCCAACATTCTTCAACCCAAAAGGCATCACCTTGTAATAGAAGGTGCCCCACTGTATGACGAAGGTTGTCTTATCCATGTCTCCAGGAGCCATCTTAATCTGGTTGTAACCATAGAAACCATCCATGAAGGAGAAGATTTTGTGCTGCGCGGTGTTGTCATCCAGAACGTCAATGTGAGGAAGTGGGAAGTCATCCTTGGGGCTTTCTCTATTCAGATCTCTGTAATCCATACACATCTGTACCTTACCGTCTTTCTTAGGTATCAGAACGACGTTAGCAACCCACTGTGTATAGGAGGTGACAACTAAGAACCCTACATCGAACTGCTTCATGACCTCTGCCTTGATCTTCTCTGACATTTCAGGGTGCATACGGCGGACCTTCTGTTTAACCGGAGGACAGTCTTCCTTCGTCGGTAAACGATGTACCACAATATCAGTGTCTAGACCTGGCATGTCTTCACATGACCATACGAAGATCTCGACGTAGTCGTGCAACATTTGTATCCACTACTGTTGGATCTTAACTTCCAGATTTGCGCCGATCTTGACCTCTTTTCTGTCTATCTCTGTGCCCAGGTTTATCATCTCAATTGGCTCTTCATGAGGCTGTATAGCCTTTTCTTCCTGTTGTAATAATCTAGCAAGTTCTCCAGGCACCTCACAATCATCCTCACCTTCTACTTCGGCTTGGTTGATCGGATTTTCGAAGTTATAACTGGCAGTAGCAGAGCTGTTATCAATGGGATCCAGAGTGGATATGGATCTGCAGTATGATACGTGAGTGTGTGTAAGAGCATAGCTGTTTTGATAAAGTGAAAACAGAAAAGAAAAATAGAGAGCGCAAAATTTGTATGCAAAGAACGTCTAATGTTTTATTGATGATATATGAAATTACAAATAATAGCCCTCACAAACAAAACCAATGTGCCTTGGGCAAGACACAAGGCTATAAAGTTTAAATTGTTTATTACAAATCTCAAAACAAGTAAGACAGTTACTTTGGAATAAAAGAAACTGGTATAAAGTCCCTAGTCGTCCAGTTACTCGGTCCACCGTTGATAGTTGGGTAGATCCAGCTGTCAATGTAAGAGTCCTCCTCACTGTCTTCAATGGCATTAATTCCCCGATTGCTGATGTACAGGGGAGGTCCTCCAGCTCGAGCGCGTCGAACAACCCTTTGAACTCCTGAAGTAAAGCCCAAACCAAACTTGTCAGTTTTGTGAGTAAAATCAGGGAGTTGTCCCAAATTGGTATACCCACCTTCTTCAACCACTGCTCTGGCATCTTTGAGAGAAGCCATCTTCAGAGGAGGTTTGTTGCTGGTAGTAGTTTCAGTCGATGCCAAGATCTGGGGAACCTCTTCAAAATTCTGGCAAGGAGTCTCTATGAATTCCCTGTCCATCTCTAGGTACCTGAAGGAGTTGAGGTGGCTTACCATATACTCTTCTTCTCCATGTACAGTGACAATCTTACCATTCACTGGATACTTCAACATTTGGTGCAGTGTAGAAGTAACAGCCCCAACTTCATGGATCCAAGGATGACCCAACAAACAAGAGTATGATGGTCTGATGTCCATCACATAGAAGGTGGACTCAAAGGTTTGAGAGCCTATCTTGACATGGATGTCCACCTCCCCATGTACCATTCTCTTTGACCCATCAAAAGTCCTTACCACAATGTTACTAGGCTTTAAGGTCAATCCCTCACAATTTAGTCGGTCGATAGCCTTCTTCCGCAGGACAGTCAGTGAGGATCCAGTATCTACCAGCACATGAGCCATAGTGGTGCCCCTGCATTCGATCGAGATATGCAGAGTATCATTATGCTTCCTCCCTTTCGGTGTCAAGTCTGCATCTGAAAAACCCAACCCATTGTCAGCAGTCAGGCTGGCCACACAGTCTTTAAATTGATCGGCGGAGGTTTCTTGCGGCACATGCGCAGTCTTGAGAAATTCAATCAAAGCCTTCGCATGGGCCTTGAAGCATAACAGTAGGGACAACATGGATATCTTTGAGGGGGTCTGCCCCAGCTGCTCGACCACATTGTAGTCGCTCTTTTTGATTATTTTCAATATTTCCTCTATTTCTTGCTTAGAGGCTTCTATGACAATTTTTCTAGGTGCCTCAGTCCGGGCAGGCTCACCTATAACTTCTTTGCCTCAGGTCCCAGATGAATCGATGACGGGAGTGATGATTGGAGTAAGCACATGAGTAGTAGTTGAAGTACCAGTAGGAATAGCAGACGAAATAACAACAGGCCTATTGACAATCCTTGGGGAAATCTCGGGAGAGGAAACCCTTCCACTTCTGGTAACCTTGCTGGTCCCGACAATGTTACTGACATCAGGATCAGCCTCTTCATTCTTCAGATCTTGTTTGATGCCATGATAGTACACATCGGCACCATAATTCCAAGGGACATCTTTGTCTAAGGCGTATGGGACAAGACCAGGAAGGGTGATTATTAACGGAGCGACTCTTGGAGCAGATGTAATCCTAACAGGTCTTCTCGAGGAGACCTTGGAAGGATTGGCGGAGATGGTTATAATAGAAACATCTTCAAACGGGACAATGGGAATCAGAGTTTTCTCGAACAAAATTTCTTTGCTGTCCATCAGGCGCTGAACACCTAACTTCAGCAAACGACAAATAGAAGGCAGAAATGAACACATGTGGCAACCTTCACTATAACCCGGAAATAAACCGGCCGACAACAAATTCTTCTTAACCGTCATAAGAGGAGTAGAAACTTCATCAACTAAGGTCACAAACAGATAGGTATCAATGGCATTAACTCCCTGATTGTGCTTAGGTATGGAAGCAGTTATGACATTGGGATTTTCCGGAACATCAAACTCAATTTCCTTGGCCTCAATCAGATCTTGCACCTTATTTCTCAGAGCCCAACAATCATTGGTATCGTGGCCAGGACTCTCAGAATGATAGGCACACCGTGCATTTGGATTATACCGAGGAGATGTGGTATTCAGATTCTTGGGAGCCTCTTTCAAGGTTACCAAGTTGGATCTTAGCAGATGGGGTAGAACTTCAGCAACCGTCATGTTAATCCGGGTAAATTGCGGTTGTGGTCTTTCCACCCTTTGTTGATTGTTGCGTTTTGGAGCAGCCGCAGGTCTAGGTATCATTACAACATTTACTGTCTGACGGTGTTCAGCTCTGCTTTGGCCTCTCGGGCTATAGATGGAACTGGCTTCCTTCTTACCAGTAAAAGGATTCTTTATCGAAATCGAAGAGGCATCTTTCTATATCTTACCGCTCCGAATCCCAGCTTCTACCCTTTCTCTTGTTAATATCAGCTCGGTGAAACCAGCTGACGAGCTGCCAATCAAATGTTTAAAGAAAGGACTAGACAGCACCCCAAGAAACATATCGACCAACTCCCTATCAGATAAAGGGGGTTGGACTCTCCCAACCAAGTCTCTCCACTTCTGCGCATAGTCCTTAAAACCTTCACCTTCACCCATGGTCATACTCTGGAGTTGAGTACGAGTGGGGGCAAGGTCGGCGTTGTATTGATACTGCTTATAAAAAGCAGCGGCCAAATCCTCCCAGTTTTAGACATTGGTTCTTTCCAGTTGGTAGAACCATTCAAGCTGAGTCCCTGATAGACTGTCTTGAAAGAAGTGAACCCACAAGTTTCTATCAGCGGTGTGGGGCTGGATCTCCCTTACATAGGAACGGAGATGGAGTTTCGGGAAAGACACCCCATCGTACTTTGTAAAAATTGGAGCCTTAAACTTCTGCAGGATGACCACTCCCGACACCAATCCTAGTTCTTTGAAATCCAACCCAGGTATCCTCTGGATTTCCATAGCACTCAGACGATCCTCCAATTTCTTGTATCTATTCTCAGTAGGAGGATACTGCTTATCATTATAGTCGGTATCATTGTCAGAAACTTCAGGACTGAGGTCCTTTTCCCTTGTCTCTCTTTCTTGATTCTCCCCTTCCTTGGATGAAGAGGTCAGATCGTCTGGTTGCTTTAACGGCCCCCTGAACCTTCTGCCCATATTCAGAATACCGGAGACCTTCTTCTTTTTCTTTTTCTCCTTCAGGATGAGGGCTTTTAGATCCTCCTTCCCTTTCGCCAGATTTATGAACATCTGTTGGAATTGGGCATTTTGTGCCTGAAGATCTTTGATGCTTTGTTCGAAAGACATTTCTTCTGAAATAAACAGCGAAATAGATGAGAGACCTGTACTGGAGACTACCTGTTATGCAGTGTTTATGGATGGGATACGTATGTAATGATTTCAAAGACTTTGGGAAATTTAAATTTGCGAGCCAAAATGAAACAAAGATTTTATTAGTAGAAATTCAAAGTTCAATTGCCTTTTAGGCATTACAATTAAAACAATTCTAAAAAACTAGAAAAAGTCAAATTTCCCATGGATGCTTCCTCTTTGTGCCGAGATAGACATTAAGGCTTCTTTCCTCATGAAGCTGCCTTGTGAGCTCTAAAACCTTCCTCTCCTGGGCATAGAACTGATCCCTGTAAGTATCCCACTCTTTCTTCAACTGAATCCAAGACCTCTATAGTCCTCCAAGATCAGTGGGCATATCAGGATGGAGAACCGTGTACGGAATATCCCCTTCAGTAGTGGGTTCCACAATCACTGGTAAAACGGCCATGTAGGGCATCATAAGTCTCTGGGCGCGAGCTCGTACCCATTGTAGATAAGGTTCCATAGGAATGGATGTCTTTGGCCCTGAAGCCTTGGTGCCAGATCTGTTTACCATGCTCCAAGCTCGTATGAACCTTTCGCGATATCCTTGAACGTCGTCCTCATAGTTTAACACAATGCCCTTGATAAGTAATTCATGGGGACCATCCCTTCGAGCATAACCAAATTGTCTCAGAGTTAAACAAGGGTTGTAAGTTATGCCTCCTCTGATGCCAAGTAATGGGACATTAGGGTACTCCCTGCAACGATCAATAATAGCAATATCTCCCATAGCTCGGGAATGCCAGAGAATATCCATATGAGCGAGTGACAAAATACTTCGCGACCAACCCAAACCTTCTTCATTCTTCAGTATGGATTTAGGGAGGTGTGAAATAAACCACCTCGACAGCAATGGCACGCAACACATAAGAACCCCTCTTCTCTTCATGGTACGAGTATGGAGAGCGTGCAAAATGTCTCCGAGCTAGGTAGGCACAGGGTTGCAGGAGAGGAAAATCTTGACAGCATTCACATCTATGAGTGAGTCTGGATTAGGGAATAGTACTAACCCATAGATTAGAAGGGCCAAGACCTCCTCAAAATCCTGAAAGTCCATATTATCCCAAAACAGCTGGGCCTTGTTTATTAGGAACTTGGTTAGAAAACCCTTGACTCCGTTTCTTGTTTCCCAATTGGATACCACATCGGCCCGTTTCAGATGCAAGGCTGAGGCAATGACTTCTGGCTTAGGAGCTTCTTCCAAACCGGTGAAAGGAAACTGTTCAAGAATGGGTACATCAAATAATTGAGAGAACTCTTCCATGGTAGGCACCAACTGATAGTCTGGGAAGGTGAAGCAGTGGTGCTCGGGATCAAAGAACTGAAAGAGTACACTCATCATCTTATCATCAAAGTTTGAAGTGACCAGGTTGAGAAGTCGACCATGTCTCTTAGTGAACGCAGGAGTTTCAGGAACCCTTGATACTAGCTCCTTGAGTTGGGGAGGTATTCTCACAAAGCTGATTCAGATAGTGTTTCTACGAGTGGAAGCCATGATCTAAAAAATAGAACAAAGATAAATTCACTTGGTCTTTGAAATGATTAGTATAATAAGAATGGATGCTATGTTATGATGCATGATGTTATGTTTAAACAGAATAAATCACACACAGGCAAAACACACAATAGACCTTAGGTTCAAAGGCTTGCATGAGGTTAAAGGTAAGTACCCTCTTGAAGTTTAGTTGGTTTCAAACATGTCTTAGAAAAGTATCTGGGTTCTAAAGATTCTCAATATCACTGATCATCCTTTATCGAACATTGTTTCAGCTCAGGCAATCTTTTCTTGCGGCCGAAATATCCCGAAAGTCTGATCTCAATGAGTGTAGCATCGAGTATCAACCAAACCTAAGCTTTATACCGAGGCCGGATATCTCACTACTTTCTAATGGCCAAGTTTGTTCAACTAAGGTTCTAAGGTCCGTTAGTGCTTCACGACACCATGCGGCAGCCCCGTATTCTCCTCGTTTCCACACGAAGGATACCGGTACCAACCAAAGTGTCACACCAACACAGCCATCACTTAAACCATATCGGTCTATGCCGTACAGTCTCCATGATCTATTGTTGTTTACCTAAAAAGTTCCCCCAGATCCGGGTGTAGGATCTTTAATAATACCCAAACAAAACCCTTGAATATAAAGCAGGCAAAGCAAAACAAGAAAGCAATTTTAAAATGACCTAGATCCTAAGGTGTATCCCACTTATTATATTTCCCCAGCAGAGTCGCCAGTTCTGTAATATGGTGGCAGAACATACTGTTATACTGGTTTGCGTTTTTTGTTCGCAAATGTTGTGGTAAGCAAGAGTCGCCACCGACTTTTATTTCATCCAACATAGGAAAAGGAAAAAGAACAGAAAAAACCTTTTTCGAGATGTTTCTGAGTACGGGGGGTAGATTATAGAAAGGGAAGGTGTTAGCACCCTTTCTATCCATGGTTTTCCATGGGCTCTTAGGTACTTGCTCTTTTTTCAAATTGCTTGTGTGTGCTTGTTTTGAAAATTTTTGTTTACTTCATGATAACCCTTGTATTTGTCCTCAAGAGTGTGACGAAGTTGTTTAAAAAACTATTTTTGAAAAGTGTTTGTGTGAAAATTTTTGTTTGAGCAAGTACCTAGGAACTAATCTACCTACTCGAAAAAAGTCTGTTCATTTTCCTTTAGACAGTGCTATCCTATTATTAAGGAATAGGTAGCACCGTCGTTGGAGTTTTAAAGGGATGTTCGAAGGGACAAGTATGCTCACAAAAGCAATGTTAGGAATTTTTAGTAATCATCCTAAAGCCTTAAAGATCTTTTTCCGAGGCAACATCCGAATGGGTCCTTTTAGATCTTTTGGGACTAGAGGACGACCACTAACATTCCCTATACTTCATGACTGTTTACCAAAGGCAACCGAAGTGGAGTAAACCCTAGGAGTGAGCATGTGCAAGTGTATTCTTTTTAGTTTATTTATCTTTGCACATTTAGGGTTTTCTACTGTATTAATTACAATTTGTCTTTCCATACAATCCTATTAAAATACATCTAACAACTTAAATAGTTTGCGGAAATTAAAATGCGAGAAATTAAAGTCCTAGCTATTACAAGGCTTTCGCAGATACATAATTATTTTGACTGTAAATAAAGATGCGGAAATTTAAAATCCTAATTACTATTACAAACTCAGAGCAGTTATAATAATAGAAAAAGGAAAATTAAAGGTACGTGCATGAATTAAATGCGAGGAATAATTGGAAAACCTAAAAATCTAATTGAAAAAATATTTAGGTTATTTTTTGAGAAAAATTAGGTTATGTACAACATTAAACCCTAATTCTAGTTGATTTTAATTATACAAAAAAGAATTAAATTGCCTTATTTAATTAAACTAATTAATTAATAAAATATTTTTATAAAAAATGATTTTTGATGTTTTTATGATTTTTTGATTAAATAAAAAAAAGCATGATTTTTGGTGTTATTTGGAAAAAGAAAATAATTAAGAAATAAATAAAAGAATTAAAATAGAAAAGAAAAGAATTGGGCTTGTTTGATGACTAATTAGGGGGGTGCATGCTGAATTTGTGCCAAGCCCATGAATGCTGAGCCCATTCCTATGCCTGATTCTGTGCAGCCACGTTTGGAGAATGCACCATGGTCTTTCCTTGGTTTGAGCGTTGGATCTGTGTTGGTAATGATCCAGTGGATGGATGTTGAGACTACATGGTAGGCGCTTGGAATGTGTATACATAGGATCTGCAAATGAGTGTTAAGAAAATAAAGAAAACGCAGGGACCTGGGATCGAACCCAGGTCCTCTCCACTATCCAACGCGCGCTTCACCACTGGGCTATATTGTTCAATTGTCAATATAATAAGACCAAATTATAATATACAAAACAAAGTGGATAAACTAAAAAAACGTGCGTGATTCAAACAAGCCAATGGTGTTGTGTCGAATCATCATCTTCTTCTCCTGTCCGTCGTCTTAGGTACCAGACTTATACCTACAGACATTTTCCATAACTATAAACCTGCAAGCTTCAAAATTTCACAAGACGCATGATAAATTGATTCTAGCTATACCAATCAACTCATCTTGATCTCACGAGTACCATGGCACTATTTTCTTGGTCCAATTTAACTTGTACGGAGAATCCCTAAAACGGCCCCCTAAACCCTAACAATGGCAATTAGCGAAACAGTCATCAGAACACAAAATTAATTGAACCAAAACATTCCAAATGATGATACAAACACAATGCTATGCTTAAGAGTGGTTAATCATGTGTAAATTGTAAGATCAAAATCAAGCTTGTATGTGCAAACCGTGGGTTTACCAGGAGCTATTCTGGGCTTGGGAAGGCTTGCAAACGATCGTATTAGCTTCAGGAGTTGTCCAGGAAGCGATTAGAAGCTTTGAATGGCCTTGAATCGTCCCCTAGGTTAGAAACCAGATCCACACTTTTTGTCCAATATTTGAGTTTTCTTGGCTAGCTTGCACGACTTCAACCCCTGTTCTTTTGCCTTGGCTGTATTATGTATATGTAATAGAGTGTATTAGGTCAACAAAAAACAACTTGAATCTTCAAATTTAAGGAGAAAAGATCTTGATTGTTAAATGCATAATTTGTTTCCAAAATAAGCCAAATCATGCCATTCTTGCTCCAATCATCCTTCATACGATTTGATCCTGATATGCCAGCTTGATTAAATTTGATTCTAACAAAAATCAGATCAAAAAAACAATCTTTTATATTTTTTTCCATTTATTTGATTTAATTTGACTTTTAAATAATAAAAATCAAAATAAAATAAATAAATATAGAAAATAAGATATGGATGCTGATTTGGGTCGTGGACCATGTCTTCAACAAGATACAATCATGAAAAGCTATGCCCATTTGACAAAAATGCAATTTTGAGCACATTTGACTTTTGACAATTTTCTAAAAATGGCCAACATTGACAATGCATATCTCCTCCAATTTTGACTCTAGAGAGGTGTTATTGGACTTTTTAGAACGCTTAGGATGTCCCCTAAACAACCCTTTCGGTTTCATCTCAATTAGGTCTTCCATGTTCATGTAAGAAGCTTTGACCCAAAAGGTGTTTTTGTTGACTTTTCCAAAGGACCTATAATGTAGAAATTCATATCTTTTCATGAGTGCATTTTTTGAACTTGAGGGATGAAGATGAGTTGTAGGGAATTGGATTCTCTTCAAAATGAGCCTTGGATTGGAAATTTCTAATGAAGTATGAGAAAGTTATGCTTGGTAAAAGTTTGATTGACTTTTCTTGAGAAAACCTAATTTAGCAACTTTTGAGTTTTGATGAATTAGGAGCATTCCTTGAGGAATCATGATCAACCCTTGATCAAATGATGGATATCACTTCAAGATGTTGATGTTGACCAAAAATCTTGAAGTTTGACTGCATGTGGGCCACAATTGAATTTTGACCTAATACAGTTGATTTTCAAGAATTTGAGTAGTTGACTGAGCAAACTTCTTGTGTAAGGCATGCAACTTGACATGGATGATCTTGAGAACTTATTAGGACCATGGAAAATATTTGAGGCCTTTGGAGCTCAACCATCTTGATGAAAAGGGAAATCCTAGTTGGAGGTTCCTTGCTTTAGGAGAGGGTTTGTCTGGTCAACTCTTGGGTGTCCTTGAGCAAGTTGAGGATCTCCATGAACATATGTTGAGTAAAATGGGAGGGAAAATTTTGGGATACAACACAAACATAGTAGGAACAGGAGGTATGACCCGAAGTGGTCGAATCTATGGAGCTGAACCATAAAAAAAGACAGATTTGACTCCGATGAAGGACAAAGGAAAAGCAGTGGTGGATACAAATCAGGAAACAAAATCTCCGAACAAAGACTTTACTGATCAAGAGGCAGAGGAGTTTCTGAAAATAATCTAAAAGAGTGACTACAGAGTGGTGGATCAGCTCCATCAAACTCCAGAAAAAATCTCCATACTCACGTTACTAATCAACTCTGAAGCACACCGAGATTCTTTGATGAAAGTGTTAAGCTCAGCTCATGTTGCGAAAGAAATTTCAGTAAATCAATTTGATAATGTCGTAGCAAATCTCACGTCCGGATCCTACCGGGGTTTCAGCAACAGTGAATTACCGCCACAGGGCCGGGCCCATAATAAAGCACTCCACATTACTATGCAGATAGGTACTACCCATTTTTCCAGGGTTCTTACTGACACCGAATCCGCTCTTAATGTGTTGCCAAAGTCAAGTCTCGTAAAGTTAACAATAGACGATGTGACAATGAGACCAAGTTCTATGATAGTAAAGGAATTTGACGATTCTCGAAGCTCGGTGCTAGGAGAGGTGGACCTTCCAGTCAAGATTGGGCCGCATATCTTCAATATCACTTTTCAGGTCATGGACATCGAACCAACATACACTTGTTTACTGGGGAGACCTTGGATCCATGCGGCAGGGGAAGTAACCTCGACCCTGCATCAAAAGTTGAAGTTCCTAGTGGAAGGGAATTTGATCATAATTGATGGCGAGGAAGACATTTTTGTAAGCCATATTGAATCATACAGATATATCAGTGTCGACGAAGATTTCATAGCTACCCCGTTCCAGGCTTTGGAAATTGCTTCGATGGTAACATTACCGGTTGAGAAGGTTAACAAGGCTAAAGTGACATCATGGAGAGATATGCAAATGACTATGGGAGGTGATGCCTCAAAACGCTGGGGAAAGCTCCCAGAAATTCCTGAGAAGAAGAATCACTTTGGTTTGGGTTACGAATCATCAAAGGATACTCTGAAAGGCAAAGCATGTTTTCCTCCGATCCGAGAGACTTTCTCCAGCAAAGGAACAAAGCATAGGGGGCACGTGGCAATGATATCAAGCAAAATCAATACCAAAAGGGCAACCGACTTCATCAGAGAGGGCGCCCCGGGAGAAGAGCTTAAAGGATGGACTGCTGTGGAGATTCCTGAGATATTTTTCTTTTCTAAGTAATATTTCTTGTTTTGAAATAACCTATGTCAAGCCTGAGGCATGAGTGTTGCTTGTAAGGGTTTTCCTTGTTCTTATTTTAGACAATATTTATAATTAATAAAAGTTATATTCTGTTTTCAATTAAGATCCTTTTCTTTCTTTTGCATTTATCTATTAAATATAAAATGGCAATACTTTCTTTGCATACACATTTTCAAATTCCAAGCGCTAAAATATGCACCATGATAAATGTGCAGATCCATGCCCAAAATTACCGATAACGCTACTGTTATGACTCGATACGATTTTGATGTTCCTATCAACCAAGCCGAAGAGGAAGATGATGAAGATCTTGAACTCTCCAAGGAAATGGTGAGGGAAATAGAGAAAAAGGCTAACATTATACAACCGTATCAAGAGCCTATTGAGACCATTAACATGGGCACATAAGGAGATCCAAAAGAAATCAAGCTGGGGGCAATGTTGGAGCTGAGCGTCAAAGATAGTCTAATCAAGTTATTACACGAGTATATGGATATATTCGCTTGGTCCTACAGAGACATGCCAGGGTTGGATACAGACATAGTGGTGCACAGACTACCTCTCAAAGAAGGTTGTTCTCCAGTCAGGCAAAAACTCAGAAGAACTCGTCCAGATATGTCCAGCAAGATCAGAGAAGAGGTTCTCAAACAATTTGACGCAGGGTTCCTATCAGTGGTAGATTATCCACCTTGGATAGCTAACATTGTACCAGTACCCAAGAAGTATGGAAAAGTACCCATGTGCGTAGATTATCGAGACCTAAACAAGGCGAGTCCCAAAGACAACTTTCCGTTACCCCACATCAATGTCCTAGTAGATAATACGACTCAAGCCTTGGTATTTTCATTTATGGAAGGTTTCTCGGGCTATGATCAAATCAAAATGGCGCATGAGGACATGGAAAAGACTACCTTCATGACACCTTGGGGAACTTTCTCCTACAAAGTAATGCCATTCGGTCTCAAGAACACAGGGGTAACCTATTAGAGGGCAATGGTCACGTTATTCCACGACATGATCCATAAGGAGGTTGAAGTATACGTCGATGATATGATTTCCAAATCCCATACGAAGGAGGATCATATCATACATCTATAAAAGTTATTCGATCGGCTACGTAAGTTTAGACTAAGGTTGAACCCGAATAAATGCACATTTGTCGTCAGATCAGGCAAATTGTTAGATTTTATCGTAAGCCAACGGGGCATCGATGTGGATCCAGACAAATTAAAAGCTATACAAGAGATGCCCGCTCCAAGGATAGGAAAAGAAGTATGTGGTTTCTTAGGGCGATTGAACTACATCTCAAGGTTCATATCGCATTTAACAGCTACGTGCGAACCAATATTCAAGTTATTACGAAAGGATCGGACGATAGTATGGAATGATGATTGTCAAATTGCCTTCGAAACAATAAAATAGTATATGCAAGAGCCACTAGTATTAGTACTACCAGTCCCCAGAAGGCCGCTTATCATGTACTTGACAGTGCTCGAAGGGTCAATGGGTTGTGTTTTAGGACAACAAGATGAAACAGGTAGAAAGGAGCATGCGATTTATTACCTCAGCAAGAAATTCACTGACTGCGAGACCCGGTACTCACTCCTAGAGAAAACTTGTTGCGCATTGGCTTGGTCTACCAAGAGGTTGAGACAATATATGTTAACCCATACTACATGGTTAATAGCAAGAATGGATCCTCTAAAATACGTATTCGAAAAGCCAGCTCTTACCGGGAGAATTGCACGATGGAAGATGTTACTATCAGAATATGACATCCAATATGTCACAGAGAAAGCCATTAAAGGTAGTGTACTAGATGATCATATAACTCACCAACCGCTATCAGAATATCAGCCCATGAAGTTCGACTTTCCCGACGAGGATGTCATATTTATAGCTGACTATGAAATACCAGGACCTGACGAAGGGCCCGAGCCAGGGGCACGTTGGACACTTATGTTCGACGGGGCCTAAAATGCACTAGGTCACGGTGTAGGGGAAGTATTAACATCTCCCAAGAATCACCACCACCCCTACACTTCAAGGTTATGTTTTGACTGCACCAACAACATCGCCGAATACGAAGCCTGCATACTAGGGTTAGAAGCTGCCATCGATTTAAGAATAAAGCACCTGGAAGTGTTCGACGATTCTGCATTAGTCATATACCAGGTTAATGGCGAATAGGATACTAAACACCCTAAACTGATTCGATATCGGGATCATGTTTTAAAGTTAGCTGCAGAATTTACAGAAATCACTTTCAGTCATATCCCACGAGAAGAAAATCAAATGGCAGACGCTGTGGAAACCCTATCAGCTATGTTCAAAGTGACTTGGCCAAATCATGAACCGCGTATTATAATCACACATTTAGAAGAACCTGCACACTGCCTTGCTATTGAGGAGGGACCTGACAACAAACTTTGGTTTTACGACATCAAGAAGTACTTGGAGAGGCAGGAATACCCGGAAAATGCCTCCATCATTGACAAGCGAACCTTGCGAAGATTAGATTCAAAATTCTTTCTGAGTAATGGAGTGTGTTGTACCCAAAAATTTTCCCTCCCATATTTCTCAATACATTTCAAGTAAGGTCTTCAAATTGCCCAAGGAAGTCCAAGAGTTGACTAGACAAACTCTCTCCTAAAGGCAGTCTACCTCAAATTAGGGTTTCATTTTGCATCAAGATGTTTGAGTCCAAAGGGTACCAAATGCTCACTATTGTCCTAATATGTTCTCAAGATCATCCATGTCAAGTTTCAAGCCTTGCAGAGGAAGTTTGCTTAGTCAATTGCTCAAAGGCCTGAAAGTCGATTGTGCTAGGGCAAAAGTCAATTGTGGCCCACATACAGTCAAACTTCAAGGTTTTTGGTCAAAATCCTCATTTTGAAGTATTATTCATCATTTGATAAAGGGTTGATCATGATTCCTGAAGGATTGCTCAGAATTCATCAAAACTCAAAAGTTGCTAAATTAGGGTTTTGTAGGAAAAGTCAACTCAACTTTGACCAAGCATAACTTTCTCATACTTTATCAAAAATGACCCATCCAAAGATCATTTTTAAGAGGATGTAATTCCCTACAATTCATCCTCAGTTCCCAAGTTCAAAATATGCACTCACAAGAAGATATAAATTTGGACATTATAGGTCATTTTGAAAAGTCAACAAAAATACCTTTTGGGTCAAAGCTTCTTATATGAACATGGAAGATCCAATTGAGATGAAACCAAAGAGGTTGCTTAAGGGACATCATAATATTTCTAAAAAGTCCAAGAACACCCTCATAAGGTTAAAATTGAGAGAGATATGCATTGTCAAAGTTGGACAATTTTTAAAAAAAATGCATGAAGCCAATATTGACCAAACTTGGATTTTTTCCAAATGGGCCTATCTTTTCAAGTTTGAAACTCATTCCTAACATGGTCCACGACCTCTAAGCCCACCCATACATTTTTCTACTATTTATGCTATTTATTTTGATATTTTATTCATTAAAATTCAGAATTAAATAAATAAATAATAGAAATAATGTAAATTTTGATGTGAATCCATTTTGGGCAAGTTTTATGCTGGTTTATGTCAATTGATTTCGTGAAATAACCCTTCAAATATGTCCAGGTTCATCCACATGTGAAAATGACATAAAATCATCAAATATGGCATTTTTTTTCAAATCTTGATCATGGTCTTAAAACACAACATTATGAGGGATATTCTTTCCATGCTTTCTTGTCTCCTCATTCTCCTCTATAAATATAGATCCATACAAGCTTGAAAGACACGAAATTCCTCTCTAAAAAAGCTCTCAAAAAGCTCTTCAAAAAGCTCTCCAGAAATCAAAGAATTGATGCAAGTCATATCTCGAGGTCCCGGTCCCTCTCAATTGACATCAAGCCTCAAACCATCCTCTTGAAGTCCTCAGGAGTCTTACAAGGCCCAAGAGCAATCCATCACACGCATAACACGCCCCCATTTGACAATACCGGTTTGGTAAAATTTTAAACTTCGAATCTCTAATTTTAATCACATTTTATGGTATGCTAACATTTGTTTGAGTTTATATAGAACAATTATGGATGGTTGAATCATAGGTTCCACGCAAGAATCAAAAAACACCATAGTTAGAGCATGAAGCTTTCGAAGATTCGGGCCTAGGGATTTCTGATGATTGCACCCCTTGTTTACTTTTGCTACTAGGCCCATCTTTATTTCCTTGTTTTATTCATTTCATTTATTTATTTTAATCCCTTTTTTTTTATTTTTATCAATCAATAAATATAAAAATCACATAAAAATAGATTTAGGATTTTTTTCTTAATTAAATTTTAATTTTGGTAAATTAATTAACTAAACACTTTAACCTTTTTTTAAAATTAAAATTAATAGAACTTAGGTTTAATTTCATTTTAATTCATTTTCCTTTTCGTAACAAAAATACCAAAAAAAACATAGAATTAATTTATTTTATTTAAATTTCATGTTTCTTTAATAATTATTATTTTTTTAATATAGATCTAGATCAATTATTTTTTAACTTAATCCATTTTTATAAATTAAAACAAAAACACAACAAAAAGATTTTTTTTATATCTTAGGATTTTTAGACGTCTTTTCAAATTTGCGCGTTATTATTCTTTCGCACTTCATTTTATTATTGTAACTGTATATTGGGATGTAATAGATGATTAGTAGGACCTTTACCACTTTTATTTAATCCCCCCCCCAATTTTGGATATGTACATAATCCCCCTCCCCGAAGCCTTGTAATAGCTAGGTTTTATATTTCTGCACTTTTAAATTACTGCAATTATTAACTGCTAGATGTATGACTAATAGGATTGTATGGCAAGAATAATCAAACATTAGCAAACTTAACACAAGACTAAAATAACTGAACATAACACACCTTGCACATATGCACTCTTAGGGTATGCCTCACTTGGTTGCCTCGAAAACAATGGTCATGTCCCTCGAACGTAGGGATACCCTTAGCAAACACCCTCGGTTAAAATCATCATAAAGATCATGGTCCCTCGATGTCCCTCGAAGTTGCCTACGGTATATGATCTTGTCCCTCGATGTTGCCTACGAATATATGATGACAGTCCCTTTGAAATGCTAAAGTATCCTTACATGTTGCCTTCAATGACCATTACGTCCCTTTCGATAGTCCCTCAAACTCCAACGACGGTGCTACCTACTACTTAATAGTAGGATATCACTGTCTAAAGGAAACGAGAATAGAAACAATCCTTTTTCGAGTAGGTAGATGCTAGTAGGTACTTGCTCAAAATCAAACTTTCACACTTACACTTTTTTTTAAACAAAGTTTTCAAAAACACTTCGTAATACTCTTGAAGACAGAAGCAAGGGTTAAAACGAAGTAAAACAAAACTTTTCAAAACAAATACACACAAGAAATTTTTAAAAGATGAGCAAGTACCTAAGAGCCCGTGGAAAACCACAGATAGAAAGGGTGCTAATACCTTCCCTTTTTATAATCTACCCGCCGTACTCAAAATCTCGAAAAAGGAATTTTTCTGTGTTTTTGTCCTTTCCAGTTGGATAAAATAAAAGTCGGTGGCGACTCTTGCTTACTGCGACATTTTGCAAACACAAACGCAAAACGCAAACCAGCATTTTCCTAAAACAGTCCGGTTCTGCCACCGTATCACAGAACTGACGACTCTGCTGGGGATTAAATAAGTGGGGTATACCTTAGGATTAGTTCATCATAAATTGCTTCTCTTGTTTGATTTGATTGCTTTACTTTTGAGGGCTTTGTATCAGGAGTTACTATAGATCCTAACCTGGATCTAGGGGACACCTTTTAGGTAAGTAGCAATAAAATGTGAGGGAACTGTACAACGTAGACCGATATGGTTGAAGCAGTAGCTACGTTGATGTGGCACATTGGTTGGTACCGGTATCCCTTGTGGAGAAATGAGGAGAATATGGGGTTGCTATGTGTGTCATTAAGCATCAACTGACCTTAGAACCTATAATTGACTAACTTGGCCATAGGAAGTAGTGAGATAGCCGGCCTCAGTGTAAAGTTGAGAACTGGTTGATACTCGATGCTACACTCATTGAGACCATACTCTCGAGATAGTTCTGGCCGCAAGAAAAGATTGCGTGAGTTGAAACCATGACCGATGGAGGATGGTCAGTGATATTGAGAACCTCCAGAACCTGGTTACTATTATTAGGACAGGTTGAAACCAACTGAACTTCAAGAGGGTAATACCTAGACCCCATGCAAGCCTTAAACTTAAGGGCTATTGTGTGACTTATTTGCCTTTACCATGTCTGTTATCTGCTATACATGTTGTGTGTTTTATCATGACATCATGCATCATAACATAACATGCATACTTCATTAGACTAACCATTTCAAAGACCGAGGGGATTTATCTTTGTTCTATTTTGCAGATTATGACTTCCTTACCCAGAAACACCATTCGAGTCAACTTTGTGCAAATACCTGCTCAACTCAAGGATTTAGCCTCGAGAGTTTCTGATACTTACTCATTCATTAGAAGACATGGTCAGCTTCTTAGCTTGGTTACCTAAAAGTTTGATGAGCAGATGATGAGTGTGCTTTTCCAGTTCTTTGATACAGTGCATCATTGTTTCACTTTCCCGGATTATCAGCTAGTTCCCACTATGGAAGAGTTTTCTCACTTACTGGGCATATCCATCCTCGAGCAGATGCCCTTCACAGGTTTAG
Organism: Vicia faba; assembly: GCA_948472305.1. Taxonomy (NCBI): domain Eukaryota; kingdom Viridiplantae; phylum Streptophyta; class Magnoliopsida; order Fabales; family Fabaceae; genus Vicia; species Vicia faba. The sequence continues at coordinate 1,479,008,669 of OX451738.1, forward strand.
AAGAGACTCCTAGACCAGAGGACATTGTTTCAGGTTTACATTTGAAAAGGGCTGATGTAGTATCTAATTGGGAAACACGAAGCGGGGTTGAAGGTTTCTTAGCCAAGTTTCTGGTAGATCAAGCTCAACTATTCTGGGATAACTTGGATTTCCAAGCTTTCGAAGATATCTTGGCTCTCCTTATCTACGGTTCGGTTCTTTTCCCGAATCCAGATTCCTTCATAGATGTGAATGCAGTTAAGATCTTCCTGTTGTACCCCAAAATTTGCCCTCACATATTCCTCAAGATATGTCAAGAATCATCTCCAAATGGTTCAAGATTGCTCAAGAGTTAGACAGTCAAGCCATCTCCTAAGCAGTAGACAGCTGAAATTAAGGTTTTGGTTCTTTCAAGTAATTTGGAGTTTTGAATGGTTCAATCAAGTCTCATAGGCCTATATACATTCTCAATCATCTACATGCCAAGTTTCAAGACTCACAGTGCCAATTTGCACAGTCAAAAGCTCCATTTGATCTACAGTCAACTGCAAGGGCAAAATGGTCATTTTGCAGTCAAAAGTCAGAATTTTTGGTCAACATCTTATTTTGAGGTCACAATCATCATTTGATCAAGTCTTGATCATGATTCCATAAGAATATCTCAAAAATCATCAAGATGCAAAAGTTACTATTTTTGGACAGCAGAAAAGTCAACTGTACTTTGACAAGGGCATAACTTTTTCATGGTTTATCAGAAAAACCCCATCCAAAGCTCATTTTGAAGAGGATGAAATTTCCTACAATCCATCTTCACACTCCAAGATCAAGAAATGCTCTCACAAGAAGTTATAAATTTTTACATTATAGGTCAATTTCAAAGGTCAACAAAAGTACACTTTGAGTCAAAGGCCATAACTTGAGATTGGTAAATCGAAATGACATGGGACCAAAGGCATTGGTTAGAGGACTTCAAGAGCTTTCCAAAATGTCCAAGAACATGGTCATATGATCAAAATTGAGCAAGTTGTGCATTGGAGAAGTTGGGAAATTTTCATGAATTTGCAAAAGTCAACTTTGCTCAAAACACCTTCTTTTTGCTAATGGGCCTCAAATCTCTTCTTGAAACTTCACCCATGACCTATGCACGACCCACCAAGATGAATTGGATTTATTTTCTTATTTTTATTGATTAATTGGATTTTTAATATATATTAACTCATTTAATTAATTTAAATTATAAGAAAATAGAAGATTTGTTTTTTAAATCAATTTGTGAAGCAAATATGATCAAGATATGCTGAACAATTCGTGCACAATCAAAAAGATACAAAAAATCCAATTTTGGCAACATTGTTCAATCATGGAAAATCAAGAATATTTGATTTCTAATCAAGGATTTAATCTTCAATTCACATGGATTGGATCCAAAACTTTGACCTAATTTGTTTCTCCTATATGTATGCAAGTAAACCATGACCTAGTACACGATTGAAAGCTGCAGAAACAACCCTGTCAAATTCAAGAATTTTCAAGAAAACTAAAAACCTGTTCTTGCATTCTAGGCCAATTCAAGGCGTTTTGTTCATCCAAATACATTGCAGGAGGTCTCAGGATTAATTTGCAATCGAATTCACGCACCAAAGCTCAAGGAATCACTGAATACAGTTTCACGGTTTTCACTTTTGATTCCAAATCGTAACTCTTAGTTCGTATGCATTTAACATGTTTTTGTGATTGATTTGTGTTGTTAGAGATCATACAAAGCTAATGGAATGGTTGAATTGAACTATGGTCCCCTGAATCGAAAGATGCCATGACTGAATCTCTAGGGTTTTCAAGCTTTAAATTAGGGCTTTCTAAACTAGGAGAAATTGGGACTAATGAGATACAGTGTTGAAATCGTGAGGCCAAGACGAACACAACCCATACCTCGCGAAATATTTATGCTTGCTATATTTCTATTCGCTATTTTTCCTTGCAGGAAGTAGTGGGGGTTAAAAACCCCCGCTATCTGATTCTAACTATGCAGAAAAAGGTTGAAGACGATGGTGTGTTATCATCTGGTTGGTCCATTTGAAAAGCGCCTGTTTTGTTTTTTATTTACAGCATATTGAGTTGTTTGCATATATAATAATTGCCTATTATCCAAATAATAAAAAGGTGCAGGTGGTTGAGTGGTAAACGTGTTGGCCTGTGAGCGCTGGGACATGGGTTCGAATCCCAGGTCCCCCAAAACATTGTTATTTTTATTTTTCAGGTGTTCAGGTGTAGCTTTCAAAGGGGAGTCCACCATATGCTTCAATTCCCAAGCGCCAGATGTCTCCAGACATGAATCCAATGGTCATGGGTGAAAGATCATCATGCTCCCTAGTCAACGAGCATGCAGGGAGTCCAGAAAAGTCAAACAGGCTGGATGTAAATGAGCTTCAGAATTGCAACATACACCACAAAATTGGCCCAACACCCCCCTTCAAGTTTACTTCTTTTCTTTTCTTTTTTTATTTCTTTCATTTAATTATTTTTTATAATTATTATTTTCACTAACAAATTAATATTTATTTTCATAATAAAATTAAGAAAACATAAAAATATAATATTTTTATTTATTAAATTTAATTAGTTATTTTTGTAAATAAATAAGTAATTAATTAATTTAGTTTTAATTAGGTTAATTTTAACTTTTTTGCAATAAATAAAATTAATGTAGAATTAGGGTTTTTAATAAATTTTAATCATTTTATTTTTATTTCCTTAAACCTTCAAAAAAACCAAAAACATTTATTTTTATTAAATAATTAGTTTAGGTTTAATTAAATGCCAAAAAAATAATAAAATCTCCTTCTTTCTCAAAAAAGGGTCAAAACCCTAGAAACTCTCCGATTCAATTTTTCTCTCGCGCGTATTATTTTTGATTCATAATTTTTCATCATATAATTGTATTTTCTCCGAGAATGTAATAGCTTTAATTATGACCTTTTTATCGCTTTTATTTACTTTTCCGCATTTACTTTTTCAAGGGTTTGTTTTTGGTGATGTAAATACCCGACGCCTTGTAATAGCTTAGTTTTATTTTCCGCAACCATTAACTGCTAGATGAATGCTAACTAGGCTATGCATGTCAAGATCTCTCTTAAATTAAAATCAACCGTAGCTCACCATAACATGTACAAAGATAACATAATTGAAACCTGACACATTTGCACATGCCACACCTAGGGTACGCCTCACTTGGTTGCCTCGACATGGTCATTGAGTATAGGAAGTTTTAGAGGTCGCCCTCCTGTCTAAAGATCAAAGTTACCTCGAAACGGTTGCCTCGATAAAAAATGATCTAGGACATTAGGGTTACCGCTAAGGCATCCTACCATTGCTTTAGTGACCACATGTCCCTAAAATCGAATTGACCCGAAACTCCAACGACAGTGCTACCTACTTCTCAATAGTGGGATAGCACTGTCTAAAGGACATTTACACAACTTAATTTCTTTTGAGTAGGTAGAGATTCTCAGGTACTTGCTCTTTCAAAACAAAACCAACTTTTCGCACTTACACTTTCAAACAAAGTTTTCAACAAACACTTCATACACTCTTGAGGACAGATACAAGAGTTAAATCGAAGTTTTCAAACAAAACTCTTTTCAAAATCCACAAACACAAGAAAAGCAAAACCTTTTGAAAACATAGTGAGCAAGTACCTAAGAGCCCGTGGATAACCACAGATAGAAAGGGTGCTAACACATTCCCTTTCTATAATCTACCTCCCGAACTCGAGAAATATCTCAAAAAGGAATTTTTCTGTGCTTTTGTCCTTTCCTTGTTGGATAAAATAAAAGACGGTGGCGACTCTTGCTTACCGCGACATTTTGCAAAAACAAACGCAAACGCGAACCAGCATTCCAAAACAGTCAGTTCTCATTCCCACCGTATCACACTTCCTGTCTCGCAATCCCATGCCTACTCTTCTGGGTGATATTTTGCATGCCCTCTATACTCGTACTGTGCGAAGAAGAGGGACTCTCATGTGTCGCATGTCGCTGCTGGCGAGGTGGTTTATTTCGCACCTCCCCAAGTCCGTGTTGAAGAATGAGGAAGGTTTAGGATGGTCTTACAGGATAATGTCCCTTGCCCATACAGATATTCTTTGGAGTTCTAAGGCTATGGAAAGCATTGTTGCCATTGATCGATATGGGGGATACCCTAATGTCTCGTTGCTCGGAATCAGAGGAGGGATAACCTACAGTCCTTGTTTAGCTTTGTGACAATTCGGTCGGGCTCGGAGAGACGGTCCTCATGAGCTACTTCTTACAAATATTGAATTTAACTACAAAGAGGATGTTGACGAGCATCGTCGGAGGTTTATACGAGCTTGGGGCATGGTGAACAGATCTGACCCCCAAGAGCTAGGACCAAAGACTTCTCTCCCTATGCAGCCTTATCTCCAGTGGGTCCGAGCTCGAGCCCAGAAGCTTGGGATGCCTTATGAAGTTGTATTGCCAGTGATTGTGGAGCCTATCAATGAAGAGGGCATTCTTTATACAGTCCTTTATCCCTACATGCCCACTGATCTTGGGGCATTGAAGAGATCCCGGATTCAGCTGAAAGAGGAGATGGATACCTACCGGGAAAAGTACCATGAGCAAGAAAGGAAGATCTTGAAGCTCACCGGGAAACTTGAGAATGAAAGAATGATCAATGACTACGTCAGCACCAAGGGGAAGCTTCCATGGGATTTCTGATTTTTCTTTTTCTAGTTTAGATTTTTTTTTCATATGCTTCTTTGTAAACGCCTTAAAGGCATTGTTGAACCTTTTTACAAGTTTAATCTAATAAAGTTTGTTTATTTCTTGGTTTGCAAATTTAAATCTCCCAAAGTCTTTGAAATCATTACATACACATCCCATTATCATGCACACCATTACAGGTACCATAACAGGTTTATCATCTTCTTCGCTGTTTATTTCAGCAGAAATGTCTTCCGATCAAGCTATCAAAGATCTCCAGGCACAAAATTCCCAATTCCAAGAGATGTTCTTGAGCTTGGATAAAGGGCAAGAGGACTTGAAAGCTCTCATTCTGAAATAGAAAGAGAAGAAGAAGAAGAAGAAGAAGAAGGTTGTTCTGTTGAGTATGGGCAAAAGGTTTGAGGATAGGTTGAAATAGCAAGCTGATCTATCCTTTTCATCCAAGGGAGGGGAGGACCAAGAAGAAGAAAAGGGCCCCAGTCCTGCAGTTTCTGATAATGATACAAATTATGATGAGGAACAATATCCTCCTGTTGAGGATAGGTACAAACAACTTGAAGACCGTCTGAGTGCTATGGAGATTCAGAAGATCCCTGGTTTGGATTTCAGAGATTTGGGACTGGTATCTAGAGTGGTGATCCCTCAGAAGTTCAAATCTCCAGTTTTTGCTAAGTATGATAGGGTGTCCTACCCAAAACTCCATCTCCGTTCTTATGTCAGGAAGATCCAGCCCCACACAGCTGATAGAAATCTATGGGTTCACTTCTTTCAAGATAGTCTAGAAGGGACTCAACTTGAATGGTTCTACCAGCTAGAGGGAGAAAATATCCAAAACTGGGAAGATCTAGTTGCTGCTTTCTACAAGCAGTATCAGTACAATGCCGACCTTGCTCCTACTCGTACTCAACTTCAAAGTATGTCCATGGGTGCAAGTGAAGAATTTAAAGACTATGCCCAAAAGTGGAGAGACTTGGCTGGAAGAGTCCAACCTTCGTTGTCTGATAGGGAGTTGGTTGATATGTTTCTGGGGATGCTATCTGGTCCATTCTTTAATCATTTGATCGGTAGCTCGTCAACGGGTTTCACTGAGCTGATTCTGACTGGAGAAAGAGAAGAAGCTGGGATCCTGAGTGGTAAGATCCAGAAAAATACCTCTTCGAGTACAGAGAAGAAATAATTTGGTGGCAAGAGGGAAGCCAATGCTGTGCACGGCCAGAAGAGGCGTAGTAAGGCAGACTACCACCAATCTGTGGGGGCAGTGTTGATCTCTAATGCGGCACGCACACAACAACCACAACAATGAAACAATCAGCCAAGGGTGGAAAGACCTCAAAGGCAGTTCACCCAAATCAACATGCCATTGTCACAAGCATTGCAACACATGTTGAAGATGAATCTGATTACGGTGATAAACCCTCATCCGAACCCTAAGACTCCTTCTCCTAACTACAACCCAGATGCAAGGTGTGCTTATCATTCTGGTAGCCCGGGGTACGATACTAACGATTATTGGGCGCTGCAATACAAGATTCAAAATATAATTGATGCCAAGGAGATCGTATTCGACCCTCCTGAGACTCCCAATGTGATCACTGCTCCCTTTCTAAAACATGGATAGGATTGAAAGCATTTTTGTTCATTTGAATTCTGAAGTTGTATTTTCTTTGCTTATTCAAACAATTATTGTCATGTCAAACTTTTTTATTTCATTAATGCATTACACGTGTTTGTATTGAATTAATTTTTTTTCCATTATGCTTAAATTGCTTTATATTTCCTTTTCGTGATATTCAACTCTCGACTAAAAAACTGTAAGCCTTTAGAGGGAGGATGACGAAAACGATACCACAATCTCTACAGTATGCTTTTGAACAGACCTTGTTGACGATGTACAGGCGTTGTTTCAAATCCTAAACAGTGGAGTTATAAGGAAGATAATCCCTAGTCAACCCCTTCGAGCCAAAAAAGTAGGAGTTTTTCTTTTCACACATATTAAAACCCTTAATCATAACCTGGGGAAGGGTAGTTTTCTCAGTTAATTCAGAGGCGCATTCAGTCATAATATGTCGCTTCGTACACAATGAATGGCATCAAAGACGTCCTTCTGAAACAAAAGATGGTGATGGTTCCCTATAATCATCAAGACAGGCAGTCATTATCTCTCGAAATAAAAGCCCATTAAGTCAAAAGCTATGAAGGAGACTTAAGAAAAAAAACGGGGGCATCCCGCTGACTGTAATCACAAAAGAAACAGTTCAGGCAAAAGACAGGGATAATAAAATCAAAAAGAAAGAGGTCCTACAAACCCTCAACAAAAAATAAATGAGTGCCTATTCAAAATAAACTGTCAGTATCTGAACCATCACTGAAATATCAGAGCAAAGACTCAAACGGGATCTAAATGCACAATTAGCTGGGTTTAGAATCGAAGAACATCACGAAGAACGGGTGGGTACAAATAAAATTTGAGCCTTTATCCTTTGTTTCTTAAACTGTGAACCAGACCACGTTATAACCCTTAAAAGTCCTAGCTGAAGCATGGGTTAGTTCGAAAACATACTATTACAAAAGGTATCCTGACTCCTGAAGGTCCGTTACAAATCCTGAGTTGATATCACATCTTTGTAAAATTCTATTTTTTATATAAAAAAACTGCATTTTCAAACTTCAAGACAGACATAAGCTTTGCATTCTTAAAATTACATTGTTTGCATGTGACTATTTGTTCAACAACAGAGAAATTCGCATGACAAATATCTAGTGAACAAAAACCTTCTCAATAAAAAGGATCACCTCAAGTGGAAAAAAAACTTCCAACCAAGGGGCACGGCATGATCATTGTCCATCATCTGGGGCAGTCAAGTCAAGATTCAAGGAATCTCTCAAAGATGCCAAATAGCCAAGGGCATATCTCCATCTGAATCACTTGGGGCATTGGACATGAATTCCAGCAACGAATCTTGTATGATCAAATGAACATCTTCTGGTAGTGTGGAAACACAACACTACCGACAGTGACAACTCCCTACACCCTGAGAGCGTGGACATAGTCAGAAAATACTGCGCATGAACAAAGACCCGCTAGGTTGACTGGCCTAGGAAAAAATAAGGGCATCCCGGCGAACCAAAAGGGTTCGGGCAAAAATTAGGGATAAAAACAAAAAAGATATGTACACCCGGCAAGCCGAAAATCTGAAAAGGAGGGTTGGGCAAAAAAGGGTATCCTGGTGGACTAAAAACCTGAAAAGACAGTCCAGGCAAAAGTTAGGGATTAAAGCGTACGACTATGTCCGGTCATCTCGTCACTTACCTATCAGCAGAAGACTTATCATTTCGATCGGCAGTTACCAAGCACCTCATAAGTTGGGATAACACTCAAGCCACAAGGCCTCCGCAGGCACTTTCTCCAGCAGATACAGGGGCAGGAAAGTCTTGATACAAAGTCATTGTCGTATCCTCAGCATGCATCCTAGTAACATCTACACTCCCAACATAGTAGAGGAAACCAAAGTTTTGATCTCTGCCTCCCCAAACAGGAGTTACTTTCCCCAGCCAAGCTCTTTCGGAGAGTCGACGTCTATATTCCCCAACCGAATTTTGTAATCGCAAGCGGTTCATAAAGTTTTCTCCCGAACAGAGTTTATTTCTCTGAATACAGAAGCTCAATCCCCGACAAAGTTTATCCCTTCAGCTATGGAAGCTTCTCTCTCCAACGGAATTATTCCCCCGCAGAGTTGTTCTCAAGCAGAGTCTCTCCTCGGCAGAATATCCATAAACAAGGGGCAAATCCCCAGCATAGTCATCTCTGGTTCACCATCTCCAGCGGAAGTAGAAGAACCACTTTTTCTACGACAGTCAGGAACTCAATTTCCATTACTCTCCAACAACATTCAGGGATTTATTTTCCCAAACTCGGATGTGCCACAATAGCATTTCATGTTCATATATCATGACGTGCGCATACATATTGCATACGGCATAATCTCATTTATTTTGAGAACATCATCATACAATGCATGTCATGCATCATATACGATTAATCTTGTACCTTTTCAGGAAAGATGGTTATCATCAACAACTTCCAGCAAGTTCAAGATTAGCTCCGGAAATTAAACAGAGTAATTATCTGCACGATCAAATGCAGCTTTACACGGGTTCGTCACGAAGAAATCTTACACAAGTTTCCCCTAAATTCAGCTTTACACGGGTTCGTCACAAAGCAATCTTACACGGGTTTCTCCTAAATGCAGCTTCACACGGGTTTATCCTAAAAAATCTTACACGGGTCTTTTCTCATACATTTCCAAATAAAGTTTTACACGAACTTATCACAAAGTAACCTTACCCAGGTTCCTTCTAAATTTTTACACGAACTTATCACAAAGTAACCTTATCCAGGTTCCTCTTGAAGTTTTACACGAACTTATCCCGAAATAACCTTACCCAGGTTCCTCCTGAAGTTTTACACGAACTTATCCCGAAATAACCTTACCCAGGTTCCTCCTGAAGTTTTAAACAAACTTATCACGAAATAACCTTACCCAGGTTCCTCCTGAAGTTTTACACAAAGTTATCACAAAGTAACCTTACCCAGGTTCCTCCTGAAGTTTTACACGAACTTATCACAAAGTAACCTTACCCAGGTTCCTCCTGAAGTTTTACACAAACTAATCTCAAAGTAACCTTACCCCGGTTCATTTTGAAGTTTTACACGAACTTATCACAAAGTAACCTTACCCAGGTTCCTCTTGAAGTTTTACATAGACTTAGCCCAAAGTAACCTTACCCAGGTTCTTTCCGAATTTTTACACGGACTTATCCCGAAGTAACCCTACCCAGGTTCCTTCTAAAGCCCTACACAGACTCCTCACAAAACAACCTTACCTAGGTTCCTTCTCAGTTCAGATGCAGTTTTATCCAAACTCCTCACAAAGCAACCTTACCCAGGTTCCTTCTCGGTTCAGATGCAGTTTTACCCAAACTCCTCACAAAGCAACCTTACCCAGGTTCCTTCTTGGTTCAGATGCAGTTTTACCCAAACTCCTCACAAAGCAACCTTACCCAGGTTCCTTCTCGGTTCAGATGCAGTTTTATCCAAACTCCTCACGAAGAAACCTTACCAAGGTTCCTTCCCATAAGCCCTACTATCCAGGTTCCTTCTCATAACCTTACCATCCAGATTTCTTTTCTCTTATCTCCAGACAGCAGTCCATAACACTGTAAGACCTGGACCTGATCAAACACGATCGGTTTCACCTTTCCCCAGTAGGTCGCGATGCAGCCTATACACGACCAAATAGCAGTTCATTTTCACCTCCCCGACTAAGAGATGATTCCCCAGTAGAATAACGGACGACTGAAGCTCCTAAAATTCTATTTCTCTCAAGACAGAGACCGACATTCCCTAGCGAAATCCTCCTCAACAACAGGTATACGGGCTTTCACAAAGGAATATCTTATGCGATCAACACTTCTTCTGATGACATATTTAAGCCCATTTTCCGTCATTAACTTCCAAATGGCATCTATAAGCCCATTCCCGAAATCGCAAGGCCAGTACCACTTCATGCAAGTGCAAATTTCTGGGCACTCTAGTGTTCAATCATCTTCCACCTTCGGATCATGAAAGGCAAGCAAGCCAATCTACATCCTCAGGTTTAAGAAGATTGAACAGGGGCAGCTGTTGTACCCCAAAATTTTCCCTCCCATATTTCTCAATACATTTCAAGTAAGGTCTTCAAATTGCCCAAGGAAGTCCAAGAGTTGACCAAACAAACTCTCTCCTAAAGGCAGTGTACCTCAAATTAGAGTTTCATTTTGCATCAAGATGTTTGAGTCCAAAGGGTCCCAAATGCTCACTATTGTCCTAATATGTTCTCAAGATCATCCATGTCAAGTTTCAAGCCTTGCAGAGGAAGTTTGCTCAATCAATTGCTCAAAGGCCTGAAAGTCGACTGTGCTAGGGCAAAAGTCAACTGTCGCCCACATACAGTCAAACTTCAAGGTTTTTGGTCAACATCATCATTTTGAAGTATTATTCATCATTTGATCAAGTATTAATCATGATTCCTCAAGGATTGCTCACAATTCATCAAAACCCAAAAGTTGCTAAATTAGGGTTTTGTAGGAAAAGTCAACTCAACTTTGACCAAGCATAACTTTCTCATACTTTATCAGAAATGACCCATCCAAATCTCATTTTTAAGAGGATGTAATTACATACAATTCATCTTCAGTTCCAAAGTTCAAAATATGCACTCACAAGAAGATATAAATTTGGACATTATAGGTCATTTTGAAAAGTCAACAAAAACACCTTTTGGGTCAAAGCTTCTTACATGAACATGGAAGATCCAATTGATATGAAACCAAATAGGTTGCTTAGGGGACATCCTAAGCTTTCTAAAAAGTCCAAGAACACCCTGATAATGTTAAAATTGAGAGAGAGATGCATTGTCAAAGTTGGACAATTTTTGAAAAAAATGCATGAAGCAAATATTGACCAAACTTGGATTTTTTCCAAATAGGCCTATCTTTTCAAGTTTTAAACTCATTCCTAACATGGTCCATGACCTCTAATCCCATCCATACATTTTTCTATTATTTATGCTATTTATTTTGATATTTTATTCATTAAAATTCAGAATTAAATAAATAAATAATAGAAATAATGTAAATTTTGATGTGAATCCATTTTGGGCAAGTTTTATGCTGATTTATGTCAATTGATTTCGTGAAATAACCCTTCAAATATGTCCAGGTTCATCCACATGTGAAAATGGCATAAAATCATCAAATATGACATTTTTTTAAATTTTGATCATGGTCTTAAAACACAACATTATGAGGGAGATTCTTTCCATGCTTTCTTGTCTCCTCATTCTCCTCTATAAATATAGATCCATAAAAGCTTGAAAGACACTAAATTCCTCTCTAAAAAAGCTCTCAAAAAGCTCTTCAAAAAGCTCTCCAAAAGCTCTTCAAAAAGCTCTCCAGAAATCAAAGAATTGGTGCAAGTCATATCTCGAGGTCCCGGTCCCTCTCAATTGACATCAAGCCTCAAACCATCCTCTTGAAGTCCTCAGGAGTCTTACAAGGCCCAAGAGCAATCCATCACACGCCTAGCACGCCCCCATTTGACAATACCGGTTTGGTAAAATTTTAAACTTCAAATCTCTAATTTTAATCGCATTTTATGGTATGCTAACGTTTGTTTGAGTTTATATAGAACAATTATGGATGGTTGAATCATAGGTTCCACGCAAGAATAAAAAAATACCATAGTTAGAGCGTGAAGCTTTCGAAGATTCGGGCCTAGGGATTTCTGATGATTGCACCCCCTGTTTACTTTTGCTACTAGGCCCATCTTTATTTTCTTGTTTTATTCATTTCATTTATTTCTTTTAATCCCTTTTTTTATTTTTATCAATAAATAAATATAAAAATCACATAAAAATAGATTTAGGATTTTTTCTTAATTAAATTTTAATTTTGGTAAATTAATTAACTAAACACTTTAACCTTTTTTTAAAATTAAAATTAATAGAACTTTGGTTTAATTTCATTTTAATTCATTTTCCTTTTCGTAACAAAAATACCAAAAAGAAACATAGAATTAATTTCTTTTATTTAAATTTCATGTTTCTTTAATAATAATTATTTTTTTAGTATAGATCTAGATCAATTATTTTTTAACTTAAACCATTTTTATAAATTAAAACAAAAAAACAACAAAAAGATTTTTTTTATATCTTAGGATTTTTAGACGTCTTTTCAAATTTGCGCGTTATTATTCTTTCGCACTTCATTTTATTATTGTAACTGTATATTGGGATGTAATAGATGATCAGTAGGACCTTTACCGCTTTTATTTATTTTCCCCCCCAATTTTGGATAGGTACATAATCCCCCTCCCCGAAGCCTTGTAATAGCTATGTTTTATATTTCTGCACTTTTAAATTACTGCAATTATTAACTGCTAGATGTATGACTAATAGGATTATATGGCAAGAATAATCAAACATTAGCAAACTAAACACAAGACTAAAATAACGGAACATAACACACCTTGCACATATGCACTCTTAGGGTATGCCTCACTTGGTTGCCTCAGAAAACAATGGTTATGTCCCTCGAACGTAGGGATACCCTTAACAAAGACCCTCGATTAAAATCATCATAAAGATCATGGTCCCTCGATGTCCCTCGAAGTTTCCTACGGTATATGATCTTGTCCCTCGATGTTGCCTACGAATATATGACGACAGTCCCTTCGAAGTGCTAAAGTATCCTTACATGTTGCCTTCAATGACCATTACGTCCCTTTCGATAGTCCCTCAAACTCCAACGACGGTGCTACCTAATCCTTAATAGTAGGATAACACTGTCTAAAGGAAATGAGAATAGAAACAATCCTTTTTCGAGTAGGTAGATGCTAGTAGGTACTTGCTCAAAATCAAACTTTCACACTTACACTTTTTTTTCCAAACAAAGTTTTCAAAAATACTTCGTAACACTCTTGAAGACAGAAGCAAGGGTTAAAACAAAGTAAAACAAAACTTTTCAAAACAAACACACACAAGCAATTTTTAAAAGATGAGCAAGTACCTAAAAGTCCGTAGAAAACCACAGATAGAAAGGGTGCTAATACCTTCCCTTTCTATAATCTACCATCCGTACTCAAAATCTCGAAAAAGGAATTTTTCTATGCTTTTGTCCTTTCCAGTTGGATAAAATAAAAGTCGGTGGAGACTCTTGCTTACCGCGACATTTTGCAAACACAAACGCAAAATGCAAACCAGCATTTTCCTAAAACAGTCCGGTTCTGCCACCGTATCACATAGTGGTATACAAAAGAAATTACGACATGGTACTACTCAGTTGTGTGGAAAAGCAAGAAGCAGATACACTCATGATAGAAATCCATGAAGGCACTTTCGGGACCCATATAAACGGGCACGCCATGGCCATAAAGATTCTGGGGGAAGGGTATTACTGGTTAACAATGGAAGCTTATTGCTATCATTACACGAAGACATGCCATACATTTCAGATCTATGTCAACAGGATAAATGTACCACCGACTCCTTTGAACTTCATGAGTTCCCCTTGGCCATTCTCAATGTGGGGAATTGATATGATTGGCATGATCGAGCCGAAAGCATCCAACGGACACCGCTTTATATTGGTAGCCATTGACTAGTTTACCAAGTGGGTAGAAGCAACGTTCTACGCCAACATAATGAGTCAAGTGCTTACACGTTTCATCAAACAGAACATCATATGCAAATATGGTGTCCCAAGCCGGGTAATTACATATAACAGGTCTAATTTAAATGGCAAGATGATGAAGGAACTATGCGACGACTTCAAAATCGATCACCATAATTCCTCACCATACAGACCAAAGATGAACGGGGCCATTGAAGCAGCCAACAAAAATATTAAGAAAATCATCCAGAAGATGGTGAATACATACAAAGATTGGCACAAAATGCTTCCCTTCGCTCTGCACGGCTATCGCACTTCTGTATGCACATCAACAGGCATGACTCCTTTCTCACTAGTACATGGCATGGAGGCAGTACTCCTGGTGGAAGTTGAGATACCATCACTTTGAGTCCTGAGGGAAACAAAACTGGAAGAGGCTGAATGGGTACAGGCTCGACTCGACCAACTCAACCTCATTAAACAAAAACGATTAACGACTTTGTGTCACAGTCAGTTACATCAAAAAAGAATGAAGAGGGCCTTTGACAAGAAAGTACGCCCTCGAATATTCAGGGAAGAGGATCTAGTGCTCAAAACGATTCTACTAGCTCGCCTCGATTCACGTGGTAAATGGACACCCAACTACGAAGGTCCATTTGTAGTCAAAACAACATTCTCTGGAGGTGGTCTCATCCTCACAACAATGGATGGGGAAGAACTACCGCATCCAACCAACTCAGACGCCGTAAAAAAATACTATGTATAAAAAGTTCGCTGAGATCGGACCTCCAAAAGGTGAGACTTAAGCAAAAAAAGGAGCATCCTGGTGGATCGAAAACCCTAAAGGGAGATCCAGGCAAAAATTAGGGGCACATAACAAGAAAATCATCCCGGTGGATTGAAAACCCGAAAGGGCAATCCAGGCAAAAGTTAGGGATTCCCTACAGAGAAATAAAGAACAAAAAGATTATGATCTGAGAGCTACGACTACGAACCACAAAGGGAAGGATAGATTGGAATCATACAACTCAAAGGCAAGGGAGATGAGATCATCAAAAGATATGGGGGAACAGCAGTAGAGATTATCATCTTTTCATTGCCATTTACTGTTTTAAGACTTTATGTAATTACCTCTTTCTAGGAATTGCATCTTGTATTCTCCCCCACTCTGAGGCATATCAATAAAACATTTGTTTTCGTTATATCTTTCAAATAATGTTTTTTCTTTTCTCAGATTTGTTTACAGAATACTACGATTATTACTCGTGAATATTGTCCTTAAATAATTTCGGGGAATTAACAGAATAAAAGCATTTGACAAATATCGAAAAAACGCTTGGGTTAGAAAAATATCAAAGGAAAGTCCACGCATACGTCCATGCACACAGTTACTCTTATGTCTTGCAAAAAAACCTATACACAGGTTTGCGTTCGTACCTATTCATATCTACGCTTTCATACACAAAGTCTACAACCACGCACATCTCTGCGCCTACACTTACACTCGATGATACAAAGTCATTACATATATATACACACCCCTACGCGGAGTCTACGTCCATGTCAGCACCTATGCCTAACTCACGACACAAGGTATATGCTTACATCTGCGCTTACAAATCTAGGCACAGGCCATTACCTACGTCTATGTCTACGTCTACACCCGCGCTCACAATACAAAAAGAAATCAATGTTCAAATTCTGGTAACGTTGTCCACTGCGTTCAAGCCCAATAATGTTATGGAAACATAACATACAACACCAAGGAATCGGTAAACTCTAAGCCAATGGTCTAAAGGAGAATGCCAGAAAGGATCTTCATAACGTCCCAAGGCACGCACGCATCTTACACATATTTCATACATGCATACATTTTCATATCCCGAGCATACATACATTATGCATCCTTGCACACAATGCGCATATAGCCAGGGTTCCATGTCAATGTCAAACATCATACATTTTGCATACCCACAACATTCAATACACATGCATACATGTATCGCCTAGCAAGAAGACAAATAATGTTACCCTCAATTCAATCATCTAAGGGTCAATTCACGCAATACTCCTCCTACGATTCAACCCGTCACCTCAGTCTTCATGCCGTGACACATTCAACCCATCACCTAAGTCTTCCTGCAGTGATGAGTCCTTTACAAGACCATTATGTGGCCTCTAAGCCGCAACGTATCCTCAAAACCCATTACCTTTCCTCTAAGACGCAAGTGAATCCTCAACACTCCGCATGTTGCCTCTAAGCCGCAACGCATTCTCAAAAACCCATTGCATTGCCCCTAAGCTGCAACACATTTTTCAAAACTCGGTATATTGCTTCTAAGCTGCAATATATCCATTCAAGTCAAACACATTACCTCTAAGCCACAATGTACGTCTCTAGATCATTATATTGCTTCTAAGCCGCAATGTATCCTCCAACTCAACACGTTGCCTCTAAGCCGCAACATATTCTCAAAACCCGTTGCATTGCCCCTAAGCCGCAACGCATTGTCAAATATCGATATATTGCTTCTAAGCCGCAATATATTCGTTCAACTCAAGCACATTGCCTCTAAGACGTGATGTATCTTTCAGATCAATATATTGCCTCTAAGCCGCAATGTATTATCCAAACCAGCATATTACCTCTAAGCCGCAATGCATTACCCAAACTCGGACCATCGTCTCAGACTTCAGGAGGCGATGTTCGAAAATAGATTAGATTATCACATCAGACTTCACGCAGTGATTTGCAAGCCTAAACCCATTACCTCGGACTTCATGCAGTAATGTGTTCCTTATTCTGCGACACAGATCATTACCTCCGACTTCGTGCAATAATATGTTCCAAACTCAGGACCATCGTCTCAGACTTCATACAGCGATGTTCGAAACAACACGTCATCATACTTCACACCATCACACTCAAAATAAAACAAAACTCAACACATTGCCTCTAAGCAGCAATGCGTTATCCAAATCAACACATTGCCTCTAAGCCGCAGTGTGTTCGTCAAACTCCAACACATTGCCTCTAAGCCGTAATGTGTTCTTCAGACTCAAATACATAGCCTCTGAGCCGCCATGTATTTATGCTCAAAACATCGCCTCAAACATCAGGCAGCAATTCGCCAACGTGATCCATGGCCTCAATCTTCAAGCAGCCATGCATCATCACTCATTGCTATACTCACCCTCCAAATGGTTGAATAAGCTAAAACATACAAAACTACGCTATCTGCCTCATTATCAAACCCGGGTAAGCGATATGTCACCAGCTTTGCCTACTTCCTTGGGACTCATAAAGGTATGCTACATCAACATAACCTTATGTTTATCGAACAAATCTTGTGACACTTAAAGTATTCAATAAAATTTCAGTCAAAATGCGCATGACTCGAGTTTTCTCACACCATTCAATTGAAAGATAATTGAATAGGGGCAGCTGTCGTATCCCAAATTTGTCCTACCATGACGACTATATTTTTGAGATTAAAATAAAGAAAATACTTAATTAAAGACGATATAGCAGTATTTGGTGGTCCATATTTATCTAACTAGGGGGTGTATTTTAAATTCAGGAAAGCAGGGCCTTCTAGATCAGAAAGACTCGCGTATCCATGAATCCATTCACAAGGTATGTTTGCCATTGGCCCATGCGATTCGTAAATGGAAATTATCGGAGTAACTATAAAGTTCTACATTATTAAATAGTTGCTAATAGAAGGGAGGTCGAAATTAAATTAAGCCCGCTCGAGTTAAAATTGTATAAATTTATTTAGGTTAAGTTGATTTTAGTGAAAATAGGAGGAGGCGAGATTGCAAATTACAAGCCCATTTCATTTTATTGTTAAATAGAGAAGAAGGAGGTATGGTTAAGAGATTAGGCCCATTGAGTTTTTTTTAGTCAAGCCCATTTAAACGTTTTACTGTTTTATTTTAGAGAAAAGTTATTATAAGGATATTTAGTATAAGTATATTATTATTAAAACATTTTTTTTGTTTTATATAAATATTTAATAAGAATTTTGTAAATATAACTTTAATATTTGAAAAAAAAATATTTTGCTTTATAAAAGAAAAAGGCCTAATACCGGGCCGAGTCTAAAAAATGATTGTTGTGGAAAAAAACTCTTTTGCTGTTGGGCAGAAGGAGACAACTAATGCAAGAGGCCCAAAAGTGAAAAACATGCACTGTATCAATCACCAAGATTGCACATGATTTTTTTGTCAAATTAACCATTACCGTGTAGATCAGTCTGAACCAAAATCAATGCAATATCAAACTGAAACAAATCTAAAAAATTATACATATTCTTTTTAGTCAATTAAATCCAGAAAATCAATTACATCCAAAAACAAACGTTAACTGTAGCGACTGCAATTCACACGCGTATCTTGCACTAACATTTACTGTGGAGATTCACACTCAACCATATCCAGAAAATCCTAAAATCCAATCGAATTAGTTTCAAATCTAAAATAATAATTTTACAAAATAAAATCAAATCGTACAGAACACCAAATCAATTAAGCCTCTATTTACATAATCAAATATATCAATTACAATAAAAACTCTAAATCCCTAATTGACGTGATTTGTAACTGAAAAGTTAAAAGAAAAAACCCTAACTATATAAGAGAAGAAAGAAGGTCAAAGGCGAGGGGGGTTTTACAGAAGGAAAAAGGTTGAGAGATGAAGAGACCGAAATATGGAGAAGTCCTTTGCCGTTGAAGATCCATAACAAAAGTGATTAGAGTTTCCAAATCGAAAACCCTAATCACCCTTCGACGCTGCTACCTCTCAACCACCTTCACCGTCACCACCTCCAACTCACCGCAAACTGCAAAAGAGGAAGACAAGCTTAGTACCAAATCAGAGAAGCTCAGAAAACTGGAACAACGAAGCCGCCGAGTGTAAAATTTCTTAGCTTTAGTTTGCTTGTTCTTGTAATATCTTGAGGGGACCTGGGCTTGAGGCATCGCGCTGCCATGGGGGTTTTCGACCTAGGGTGATAAGGAAGAAGATGAAGGGTTTGTAAGAGTGAACAACGAGAGAGGGTGGAAGTTGAGAGGACGAAGGGTTGTAAACCAAAACAAAAGAACAAACTCTGTAGAATGAAAAAAAAACAAGTTATGTTATCTGTCTAATCCTGTACACGCGCGACTGCCATAATTATCATGCACCACTTAGTTATGTCCGTATGATCTTGATTGGACGACCATAAGGCCAGGTTCATCTTAAGCTGCGTACGCCCTCACTATACTGGATTACGCAGTAAACCCTTTTCAAACGTGTTAGGCTTAAGCCCGTTGTTATTCACACCCCCTATCAACAATTACTAAAACTCCAAATGCAACGTACCCCCTCTTGCCTGGACTATCTTGGGCTTAAACCCAAATTACTGAACAACGCCCCCCTGTTTTGATACATAACTAAAAACACACCCCCAGGTTTATTTAAATTTATAATTATTTTGTTATTATATTATATTAATTATTTGTTTCTTTCTCTTTTACTTATAATTATAATTATTATAATTGATTATTATTATCATATTTTTATATTAATTATTATTATATCATGAAGACAAATTATTTTTATATCAAAATAGCATATATTATGTATATACTTTTGCATTAAATATTTTATCATGCATTAACCAAGAATTTTTGCAATTAATACTATTAAAAACACAAACCAATCTCAAACTATTTTTCGCAATCAGCTAAACTAATCAACTGTTTTTTGCAAAAGGGTTTCAAACATATTTTGACTCACTGCGCATTCAGTCAAAATCTCCGCAATCACTACTCCCGACCGAGTGCAAAGTGATTAAAATATGTTTACACACCCCTAAAAGACACCAACCCATACAGACTACGAATTGGGACTCTGATTCGTCATAAGAGGATACGTAGGCACGCGATCTAAAATCGTTGCGAGTCTTGCTAATTAAAACTTAAAACACTGTTTACCTCAAACCTAAACCTAGGGCTAATATCCTTGTGAACAAGATAGAAAAAGGTGCCTAACACCTTCCTTTTGTCTATTTGAGTCCGAAACCAAGAATCTCTGTCTGTGAATTAGGGTTTTCTGTTAGATTCCCTTCCCTAGGATAAAAATTAATAGTGACAACTCTTGATTTAAAAACCAGTTGCTACACTTTCCAGCAGTATTTTCGAGTTGCGTACCAACCTAATGATCTTCGTCGGACCATTTTTGAGGCAGCCAAAAAATTAAAGGAGAAGGTAACCGACAGGATCCCAAAACTTAAAATTCCTGGTTACGTGAAAGATAAATATCTTTACGCCCTTCACTTTGGAAAAATTAAATTTCCTCCTTTTCCATCTAGCCCCTTAGCTTTGGCCTTTGGCCCACCTATTCCTGACTGGTGGTATAGCCCTTGGTAAGATATTAAAAACGCTTATAAGAAAAAGGCCGAGAGAGTGGTACCGATGAAGCATTATTTACCCAACTACTCAGGGCCTCTTTATATTAATCCTCAATATGTTGGAGTACGCTCTACCATGCAAGCTGGTAACAATTTTTTTGGAAAGCTTTCCCCTTTACTCTTTTGGCTCTTGTTACTTATTTGATTGTTCTTTCCTTACAGCTATCCAAATAGAACAAGGGGACGTTCCTGTCGACCAGACTGGTCCTTCGACAGAAAAGGTTCAGGTTTGGTTTTTACTGATTTCTTGTTCTTTTATCTAGCATCATACACTTAGCCAATTTTCAAACCTTGTAGGTTACTCCTGATAAATCCCCCTCTGATGATGACACCATTTCGGCCGCTCTTAAGAAACCTAGTTCTCCAATACGTATGTTTGTACGCTATTCCTTCAACTTTCCTTATGATTTAAACGGTTGCTAACACTCCATCTATCTGCAGAGTCAAAACCGTTCGACGGATTTGACTGTTCCCTCCAACAAATCCAAAAGGTCAAAGAAGGACAAATATCATTCTACTACGGGGACAAAGGTATTTCTTGTCGGCTTAGCCACTCCTTTTTTTATTTATTTACAAATAGCCTATGTTTCCTTCTATTGTCTTCAGCCATCTCCTGATACTCAGTCCCCTCAACATTCCCAAAAATCCATAGGCCACAAAAGGAAGAAAAATTCTCCTGCCAAGAGTGGAGTAGCAAAGAGAAAGAAGAAAACCAAGGTGCTTTTAGCCCCAGATTTTGAGGCTAACCCTGATTCAGCTACTGAAGCCATAGTGGTGGACACAATAATTGTCGACCCACTTCCTCCCCCTAAGATTGTTGGAGCTTCAGGGCCATTTGGGACCATCATTGATATCCCTGTTGAAGAGAATCTAAATGCAAATATTGACTTGTCGACACAGGTAGACACCTATTCCACTCTCATTCAACTTGTTGGATTCATCTCATTAATATATTTTCTTCTCTTTTTAGGCTGAGACTTCTGATTGACAGCCCTAGAGTATGGTTGAATACAACCCACTGTCAATCGGTTCTTCTCCTCATAATCAAGGAACTCCTGTCTTCAAGGCTGGTGAGTTCGTTGATCTGATTATTCAGGCTACTCATAGTGATTCTGACTCAATCACTAGTCCTACCATGCATAATTATTCTAGCTCGACTAGTTTTGACTCTAGTCTTTCAGATTCCCTGCAGGGTTCAGGGGCGAAAAAAGATGCCACCACCTCTAAAACTGCGCCCCCAAAATCTAATGAGCGAGAAAATGCTGATTCACATGCATCGTTGAAGAAAGTTGTGATAAAACCTTCTACTACTTTGGAGGCAATGGCTAGACTATGTAGCTTAATAAGCTCTCGTGAGCTCTCTTCTGGCTCCGACCAATCTCAACTTCACAGTGCAAAACTGGGACCCGAGGCAACAAAATCCAAGATTTTGACGAATAAGATTTGTACTTATGCATTTAATCCAGATTTGCCTTATTTGCTTATTACTGAGCCAATTATTGGTCCAAATATTTTGGACGCATTTGCTCAGTTGAAAGAGCTCAATATTTCCGAAGTTGCTCGAACCATGATGGCCATGTTTGAGAAATTGTTTGCCCCTATGCTCCATAATATTGAGAATATCAGAAAAAACGAGCAATTGGTCGAGTCGAAGGAGACTTTTGTAAAGGAGAGTTGGGAGGTAGTGGTAAAAGCCAACGAAGAGGTCACCAAGATATTGGCAATGATTGAGGAGAAAAAAGCAGAATTGATTCCCAAACAGCAAAGGGCTGCTAAAATATGCCTTCATATTGCTGCTTTATATGAAGAATTGGAATCTATTGCTGAGCAGGAGGGAGAAATCATTGACAAGATTATCAACCTGACTCAAGAACAAGTCGACCATACTGCATTGGATGTTGTAGCCATAGGTGAAGAAATCTCTTCTGTTGAAACAGAGATACAAATACTTAAAGCTCCAGCAAAAGATTTTGAATCCCAGGTCGTACACTTCAATTCCGAACTACAAGCATTCCAGAGTAAATTCTGGCACTTCTAATCATTGTATCAGTTTTAGGATTTATACATAATATTTGAACAATGGCCTTGAGCCACCTTTTATTGAGCCACCTTTTTTATTGCACGCACTATATATGCCTTTTAGTTGGTTTCAAATGCAATTTTCCAACCTATTTATTTGACATATGTTTATTTTGCCGAAATTTTACCTCTTGAAGAATAGGCCTATACTTCTTCAAGTACTTCCCTTTCACCCTTAAAATTTGTCGATCTAAGGCTAACTTTTCAATTTCATAAGCATTGTTGGAAAAAACACGTACTACCTTAAAAGGTCCTTCCCAATTTGGGGACCATTTTCCCAAACTTTATAATTTCAATCCATAGGAAATATGAATTTCCAAACTAAATCATCGATAAAAAATACCTTGTCCTTTACCTTTTTATTGTAAGCTTTGACAACTCTTTCCTTCTGTCTTCTTAACGAGTCTAGGGCCAACATTCTTTCTTCGTCTAAGTCAACAAGTTCATCTGCCATCATACTCCAATAGTCTTCAGATGGTATTTCGTATTGTCTTTGAATCCTCACTGACTGAACATGGATCTCTACTGGTAGAACTGCATCATGTCCATAAGTTAGTCAAAATGGCATAGTCCTTGTTGCCTCCTTTGGCGACGTCCTACATGCCCATAAAGTTTGATCTAGCGTTTTATGCTAATTTTTTGGTTTCTTTCCCACACGGTTCTTGATTAGGCTAATTGTGACTTTATTGGCTACTTCGATCTGACCATTTGCCTGGGCATAGTAAGGAGTAGACTTTAACAGTTTAATCCCAACTTCTTTTGTGAAATCTTGCATTTTTCGTCTAGTAAAGACTTACCCTTGGTCGGTTTTAATTGTCTCTGGAATCCCAAACCGACACATGATGTGATTTTGGATGAAGTCTATAACAACTTCTTGGTCGACATTCACCAAAGCTATGGCTTCGACCCATTTTGTAAAATAATCAATGTCGACTAAAATATACTTTTGTTGTTTTGATGAAGCTGGTCTTATTTCTCCAATCACATCCAATGCCCATTCTCTAAAAGGCCAAGGTTTTATCACTGCATGCAATTCACTTGCATGAACATGTTGTATGCCCCAATGCAATTGGCATTCCTGGAAACCTTTAGCGAACTCAATGCAATCTTTCAACATTGATGGCCAATAGACACCCATACGCACTAAGAGTCACTTCATTTTTTGTCCAGCCTGATGCGCACCATAAGCTCCGTTATGCACATTCAACACAGCTATATATGCCTCACTTTCTCCAAGGAATTTAAGCAAATCTCCTTCATCTATCTTTTTAAATAACTCATTCTCTATCAATATGTAACTGAGAGCATGATATTTGATTTTACAATCTGTCGAACCCGTAGGGGATCGTAGATAGTCGACCAGTGGCTTTCGCCAATCATTTCCTGACAAATTGTCAATGGTTAGGATCTCAAAATTTTCGGCATCCACGACCCCTAATTTTATAATCGACAAGTCTGAAGGCGACAACAAAGTTGCTCGCACCTTCTCCCTTACTTGTATTTGTTCTTCATTTTGGTCTTTCAAAACCTTATATCCTGATGCTTCTTGCGCTAGATCATTAACTTCTTGATTCTCCCATCGGGGTATGTGTTGAATACTCACTTGTTCAAACTGTTTAAGCAATTTGAAGGTGATCACAAAATACATGATTAAGTTTTCCTTAACACATTTATATTCTTTCGATACTTGTTTAATTACCAGTTCAGAATCTCCCATAATTTCAACATTCCTTGCCCCCAATTCTAGCAGAAGTTCACGTCCTGTTATCAAAGACTCATATTCTGCTTCACTATTTGTACACACGCCGTTGATTTTGTACTTGAATTCTGCTAGAATTCCATTTGGAGAAATTATAATTCCTCCTATACCAACTCCATTTTTATGGCTAGAACCATCGAAATATAACTTCCATGGTCTTATTTCCAAATAATTTTGGGGCATTCCGAGCATCGAATGGTCGACAAGGAAATCATCCACTATTTTCCCTTTCATTGCTTTCAAAGGCATATATGTCAGAGAATACTCGGTCAGTGCTAGAGCCCATTTACCAATTCGACTATGCAGAATTGGTTTGGACAACATATGTTTAATAATATCAAAATGAGAAGACACATACACATCTACTGTTTTGATATATTGCTTTAATTTGAGACAAGAGAAGTACAAGCATAGGCACAGTTTTTCTATATCACTATACCTAGTTTTAGGGTCATTAAGCACTCTACTAAGATAATATATAGGTCTTTCGACACTTTTTCCGTCCTCTTGGACTAACATGCTTCCTATAGTTGATTCTGACGCTGAGATATATAACCTCATTGGCCTATATCTAGAAGGAGGTGCCAATATTGGAGGATTCATCAAATACTCTTTGATTTTGTCAAGAGCATCTTTATGTTCTTCCTGCCAGACAAACTCCTCATTCTTCAGACGAAGTAATGGTGAAAATGCTATAATTTTACCACTTAAGTTGGATATGAATCTTCTAAGGAAATTTATTTTGCCCAACAATGACTGAAGCTCTTTTTTGGTCGATGGAGGCTTTACGTCTATAATGGATTTGGTTTTATTTTGATTTACTTAAATTCCTTTTTTTATGCACCACAAAGCCAAGGAAGTCACCTGCTTGCACACAAAAAGCACATTTTAATAGATTCATTTTTAACCCATATTTTCTCATTCTCTATAAGGCCTTTCGAAGATGTTTTACATGAGTTGGCCTACTATTTGATTTTATCACAATGTCATCAATGTATACTTGCATACAATTTTCAATAAAATCATGAAACATTGAGTTCATTACCCTTTGGTACATCGCTCCGACATTCTTTAGGCTGAATGGCATGACAACCCATTCATAGGTACCCAAGGCTCCTGGACAGCGAAACATCATTTTCGGCACATCTTCGCCTGCAAGAAAAATTTGGTTATACCCAGAATAACCATCAAGCATACTTAAATATTCAAAACCAGCAGCAGATTCGACTAACATTTCTGCTATAGGTATGGTATATTCATCTTTAAGAGTAGCAACATTTAAATCTCTAAAATCAATGCATACTCTTAAAGATCCATTTTTCTTAATTACGGGGACTATATTTGCTAACCAATCAACATATCTTGCAGTTCTTATGAACTTGTTTTTGAGGAGTCTTTCTATCTCCTTTTTGAATTTTGACATTATGGCTGGGGCGAAATGCCTAGGAGTTTGCTTTATTGGCTTTTTCCAGTTTTTATTGGCAGCCTCAACTCTACCAAGTCCCTGCTTAAACTAGGCATTTCATTATAGTCCCAAGCAAAACAATCTTTAAATTCTTTAAGTAAAAATATTACCTCAGATTTCAGCTCTTTTTCGATGTTGGCGCTGATATATGTTGGTATTTTATCCATATCTTCGCTAAGATTCACTTCTTCTAAAGGTTCCTGTGGCTGCATCTTTTCTGGAGCCATTAGATCCTTCTCGAAACCTAGGGGTTTGTCGTCATATATACAGTCCAAACGCTGCTTGTCGACGCTTTCTTAAGCCATTTTTGGCTTGTCTGGTAGTTTTGGCTCAATAGCCAAGATGATTCCCTCTCTTGGTATCTGAGATTTATTGGCTTCGAGATCCATTTCTTCTTCAGCTTCTAAAGCCAAACTCAACTTGTTTTCGGCAATATATGCTGGAATCTTGTTTAGAGCTTTTAGCTCAGACATCATCATTCGTAATGTCTCTCTAGCCTGTCGGCCGAATTCCTCCATAACATGTTTTCTATAAGGGCTCTACATCCCAAATGAAACCATGAGTCTTATGTAACTTCAAAGAAAAAAATGCCTCATCCAAATTAGGATAGACATATTCAGCTAGGTTACAAGGAGAGATGTTAGCTAACCTTCTCTCAAATTTCCTTTTGCCAACATTATTCACATCATCCATAAAATATCCTTGATTCTCTTCGATGTTTTCTACTATTCCATCTTCCCTCTAGATCATCAGACACTGGTGCATAGAAGATGGCGCAACCCCTACGCCATGTAGCCATTATCTTCCCACCAGAAGTCTGTAGCTTGGTTTAGCGTTGATTACCATAAATATAGTCTGCCTAGTAATGGTGCCGACAATTATGTCTACTTGGATTACACCCATGGTGCCTCCAGTTTTACCCCCGTAGTCTGATAAGACCACGTTGTGAGACCTTATATCGGTGTTATACTTTCTGATTTTCTTCAGCAGGTGGTGTGGCATAATATTGACCGTAGCACCACAATCTATCAACACTTTATTGATAGCTATCCCTTCAACTATAGCTCGGATTAAAATGGGTTTTAGATGGCTTTTCATATCCATACTTGGTTTTTCAAAAAATGCATCTTGGTTCTCTACAGAACCATTATTCATCATGAAATAACATGCAGGCTTATGTAAAGCCATTTCCTCAGCGTCGGCATCTGCTGAATATTCTACTTCAGTGAGACAATCATATTTAGCCAGCAAGATTGACACCACATTAACTAAGATGATCAGACTCTCCTCAAAATCTGACTTGAAGTCGTCAGTGACTTCCTTAGAGAATTTGGTCGGCTGATAAACTCTCTTACCCGTTCCTTTGCAGCGGTATCAACTTTCACCATGTATTTCTTTCCAACACCTGCTTTGTTTGCAGCATTCTTCTCATAATCTCCCTCAGTAAATTTCCTTTTGGCCTGCCTTTGATGCTGGAAATGCCTCCATTGAGTCATAGTCATTAGATTCTTACCCATGTAGTTCTCAGAGACATGACTATTTTTCTCGGACCTGAACTCAGGCCTATAACAGACAACCGACTTTCTTTTATCTCTAGTAGTGGCAACACTTTTTGTGTCTCCATTTTCTTTGAGGCTTAATCCATGTGCCTCTAGGGGCACTGACAGGTGGAATGAAACTCCTTAGGTTGGATTGGAAGTTTCTCACATCATTCTTATGATGGAACCTTTCGTTAGAGAATTTTCCTTTGGTTTTCTTTAGCTGTAGCCTCTGAAAGTTTTCAGCTGCAATTTTGTCAGTAAGAGCACCACATCTAGGGCATAAACAAGTTTGTGAGCCCTTGTTCTTGCATAAGTACAAAAAATCTAGCAGATCTTCTTCAGGCTTGGGGTATACTTCAGCCAAGCCTATGTCAGGACTTTCATCAGTTCCTTCAACCATATCTGCATCAGTGAATTCAGTGATTTCTACCATTTAGATATCTCCAGGGTCTACGAACAACACTTCTTCTTGTTAGAGAGGATCATCATCAATTTTCATTTTTCGGTTATCAAACTTCAATCTTCCCTCCTGCAGTGATTTATGATAAACTGGAAATGTATCGAATATTTGGATCAATTTCCATGAATTTTATCTGCATTTTAATTAATTAAATTACTCTTTATTCGTATTATGCTGGTATTTTCTATGTTTTCAGGAATTTGATGTTTCCAAGGCACGTGCGAAGAAATTCAAGAAAAGTCGGGCTAATCGTATTTAAAATCCGCACAAAGAAAGATAAATTATGAAATTGAGGAGTGTGTGGCAAAACTGGGTGCATTACAAGTAAAAAGCCTTGGAAGAACAAAAGAAGAAATACACGCTGGCCAAATCCACCCAAGGCCCAAGGGGTGTAACGACCGTTACACGTCACCAACCCTGGTGTAACGACCATTACACCTTGCTAAGCTAGCCTCTCCTAAAAAATAGGGGGTGTAACGACCGTTACACCTTGCAGCCTAGTCCCTCCTTAAAAGAAGGAGTGTAACGACTGTTACACTGAGTGTTTCAATCCGTAGCGGTCGCTACGGAGGCAAATCTGGAGGAGAAAATATCTCAACTCCCTGCGCGTCTCCAAGCCTATAAATAAGACCTCAAATTCCCATTTTTAAACATTTTTTCTTTTCTTTATTTTTAATGTTACTCTGCCGAATATTTTCCGCATTATTTCTTTCCGCATTATTTTCTTTACCGATCTGTGGGAGACATCTGATATCAGCCAAATATTCTTCCATAATATTTTCAGGTTTAATTTAAGTACTCTATTTATTCATGTCAGGATTGTCTGAAATGTTTAGTTTATTTAAATTGTTTGATGGTAGTTATTTCTGTTGCGTTGTTATTGAATTGTTTAACATACTAGGCTAAATTTATTTATCGGTATGTAAGGTCATATAGCCAACGGGGTTTAGCAACACCAATTGATTAGTTCCTTTAAAAAAAGAATAATTTTCTGGTTTCAATTACTAATTCTAAATATTAATTGTTTTGTTACGAGAGTAAAATACAGATAGAAGTTGGGATCAGTAAAATGATAGTTTGAGATAATAATTGGACAGTGGTAATTGTGCATCAAATTAAAATACAGCGAGAGCGCTTTTAAGTTGATTAGGTTTTGTTTGTTTCCAAAAACTATTTTTAAAATCTAATTGAAACAGCAAGAGCACTCACTTAGGTTTGATCGTAGGATCTGAATCAATAAACATGAGAGTGTGAGAAGAGGGTTTTCAAACAAATACTTCCTACTGAAACCTATTTTGTTAATCTGAGTTAGGTCAATGAGTTGCTAAATCCCCGAAGTACGGCCATTACATACTGATATTCTCCCTTGAATCTAAACTAGATTATAATCAGTTAGGTTCCCTAAATCCCCTATTAATTATATTATTAGCCTTAGATTTACATAGTAACCTAAGATAACGGTAGTTCGACATTTAGTCCCTTGGGATTCGATAATCTTTAAAGCTACATGCGATAAGACTGTATACTTGCGGTCTAGATTCTTTAAGACTCACAAAGTCGCGATCAAGTTTTTGGCGCCATTGTCGGGGACTAATAAGTAGATATCGTAACTCTTTTAGTTACGTTATAGAGACTAAGGAACCATTCCCAATTGTATGCCAAGAACTCGCTCTAAAGGTGAAGGCTTAGTGCTACCAATTTCCAAACCTGAGCGCTCTATTACTAGAAGATGCCAAGTACGAGTATCTCATACAAATCAATCCCTCTCTCAATATTCTATCCCTGCCGAACCAGTTGAAGAACCAGACATGGGTGATCAGCCACGTCCGCTCAAATCTTATGCTATTCCTTCGCAGGAAGAACCACATAACAACATTGCTGCTCCTCCGATTGAGGCTAATAACTTCGAACTCAAACCTTCCTTGTTATCCGCTGTACAACAAAACCAGTTTTTTGGAGGGTCAATGGACGGCCCTAATCTACATTTATCAATGTTTCTGCAATACACAGATACAGTTAAGAATAATGGAGTCACTCAAGAGGCTATAAGGCTCTGTCTTTTCCCTTTTTCCCTAAGAGACAGAGCCCGAGCCTGGCTCCAGTCTCTACCAGCTAACTCGGTTACCTCTTGGGATGAGTTGAAGAAAGTCTTTCTTGCAAGATATTTCCCCAAGTAAGACAACTATCCTAAGATCCTAAATAAGTGATTTTTGACAAAAGGGCAATGAGTCTCTTTTTGACGCTTGGGAATGATACAAAGACATGCTGAGGCTCTGTCCATATGAAGGCCAAGAAGAATGGTTAATCATATATACCTTCTACAATGGTCTCTTTTATAATACAAGATTAACAATAGATGCTGCCGCATGGGCGCACTTATGGATAAATCCTATGTTGCTGCTTATGCTCTCATAGAAAGTATGGATCAAAACCACAATCAGTGGAGGAGTGAAAGAGGTCAAGCAGACAAAGCTCCCGTAGGGAAAGCACCGATAAAAGGCGGTATGTACGAGATCAACAGTCTTGATAGTGTCTATGCTAAAGTAGACGCTCTCATCCAGAAGTAGATAACTTAACCGCAGTACCTCCAGCCACTGTGGCTGCTATAACTCCGAATTGCGAGATATGCAGAGTACCTGGACATGCTGCTGCTGAATGTCAAATCTTATCAGGAACCCCCCCGACCAAGTACATTATGCTCAAGGAAACCCTTACTCGAACACTTACAACCCTGGATGGATAAATCATCCAAATTTCTCATATAAAACACCAATGCGTTGTATGCACCTGGCCAAGCACTTGTTGTACCACCAGGATATCAAAAAGCACCTGTAGCTGCTCCTAATATGCCTAGGAAGTCTAACCTCGAAATTCTAATGGGAAATTTTATAGCTACCCAAGCTCAAACTAACAAGGAATTTCTAAACCAAAATATTCACACTAGTGAGCAAATCAAATAGTTAGTGAACAAAGTAGATGCTTTAGCCACCCATAACAAAATGCTTGAAACCCAGATTTCATAAGTGGCCCAACAACAAGCAGCTATTGTTGCACCTACTGGTACATTTCCAGGTCAACCTCAACCAAATCCAAAAGGACATGCTCATGTTATTATATTGCAAAGTGGAATTGAACACGATGGACCAATTGACCCTAGAGCTGAAAACTCAGCCATGTCCCAAAGTTCTAGAAAAACAACCGAGGAGGAAAGCGAACCAAAAGAGAAGGAGAAGGTAGGTGATGGAGAGACAGAAGAAAAGGAAAAACCTTATGTGCCACCTGTGATACAGTGGGGGAACTGACTTGGGTATTTTGCATTTTATCGCAAATGTTGCGGTTAGCAAGAGTCGCCACCGACTTTTCTTTTATCCAAAAGGAAAGGCTGAAAAGAACAAGAAAGACCTTTGAGATTATTTCTTGAGTTCGGGGGGTAGATTATAAAAAGGGAAGGTGTTAGCACCCTTTTCATCCATAGTTATCTATGGGATCTTAGTTGCTTGCTAGATCACTTGCTTTTGTTTGAAAATATGCTCTGTGTGGTTTTCGAAAGTATTTTGAAAAGGCGCCATCGTTTAGGCAAACTTTGTAATAGTTCTCGTTCATAATAACGTATACAAAGTGTTGATCTTTTGAAAATGTTTCATGTTTGGAAAATGTTTTTTGAAAGTGTTGGTGTTGGTTTTGAAAATAAACAAGAGTGTTTGATTTGAAATTGAGCAAACAACTAGGAACAATCTACCTACTTAAAGTCTTAGTTCATTTCTTCCTTTCTTTGATATTTCTATCTTACCATTGATTTGGTAAGAAGCCTTATCTTTTGATGTAAAGGGATGAGCGTGGGTCATCATATAGCCATGATAACAATGTTGTGAAATATCTTAGCAATTCTCTTTGAGGGACTAAGATCTTTTTGAAAGGCAACATTTGATAGCGTCATCGAGGGACTATGATCTTGTATTTTTTATTGATTTTGGCTAAGATATCCCATATGCATAGCATGGCTATTTTAGTAAGGCAACAGAGTGGAATTACCCTAAGGGTGCAAGTGTGCAAATGTGTTTGATTTACATGCTTGTTTATCTTGAATTAGGGTTTGCTAACTTGTTGGTTTTATCTTTCCATACAAACCCTAATTTACTAGCATTTATATAAAGCGATAAATTGCGGAAAGTAAAAATATTAAGCTATTATATCATTAGGGGAGGAGGTGTACAAATTTACAAATGGGGATTTTGCAAGAAAATTAAACCTAATTAACTATTACAACCATATTGAATATTGTACAAAATTGAAAATAAAATGCAAGAATATAAATGGAAAAAGGAAATGGTTTTTGTTTGATTTTTTGTGAAAGGGTTTTAATCTTGAACTAATTAAGAAAATGATTAATTAAAATTAAATGAAATTAACTTAAACTAATTAAGGAAATAAATTAGGTTAAAAAGTATTTTTAGGGTTTTTTTAAGAAAAGGTTTTAAATTAATAATAATAATATTGAAAATTAAATTAATTTGAGAGAAACATAAATTCTAAGTTAATCTTAATTAAGAAAATAAAATAATAATTAAACCTAAATCTAAATATTAAATATTTAAGAAAAAGAAATTAATTTATTAAAAGAAAATGTTTTTTGGTCTTTTGTTTTATAAAGAAAAATAAAAATGTATAAGTGTAAATAACAAATAAAAATATTTTTTGGATTTTTAATAGTAAAATAAAAATAATATTAATAATAATAATGATAAAAATATAAACAAAGAAAAAAATAAATGAAATAGAATAAATAAAAAGAGAAAGAAAATAATAAGAGAAAATGGGCCAGGGGTGCAAAAGCAGTCAGTAGGTTAGAAGAAGCAAAAACAAAAGGTCAAATGTTTGGAGGCCCAGGCGCGTGTTTGGAATAAAAAAAAGAGTGAAAATGTTGAAAAATGAACAAAAGGATACCACTGGGGCTCGAACCCAGGTCCCAAAGGTTAACAGGCACGCGCTTTACCACTGGGGTGGCTATATATCAATTAACATTGGTGAAATAATAAACATATAACACAAATCAAGTCCTGAATGAACTTCATCTTCAACCTCCAGCCATGAATCCTGTAACTCATTCATTTCTCATCCATTCACAAAACTTCCAACATCAAACTTGTTAGAAATTTCCTCACGGTTCTGAATATGTAAATAACTTAAGCTAATTCTCAAAGATGAGCATGAATTTCTAACAGTACCAAATTCTGACCTAAATATTTTCAGAGGTTCAAACTCAAAATTCTACCTACTCAAGCAACATAAATGAAATCTATGGACATATATAGTTTCAGGGCAATTATGTTTACATTTAATCTTCACAAATGCAAGCTTAACAATGCCTAAATAAGAAGATAGAAATTCAAGAAAAATACCTCAAAACTGCAAATCGTGAAATGAGTTTGAGCTTGATTCAAGGTGCTGCAATGACCAGGTTAGCTTCCTTGAGTCTCTAGGAAGCTAATGCAATGCTTAGCTTGATTTGAGGGTGGCTGAAATGGCCTGGAGAAGTCCAACTGCAATGCTCTGTTTTTGGTTATGGAGGATGGTGGAAATGGAGTTACAGTCGTGTAACAGGGACATGGATGGTTTTTATTTGATGCAAGGAAGCTTTAGGAACTAAAAGGCCAAAGAACGCACGAGGGAAATAGAAGTTTGAAGTTCAAAGTCAGAAACTGTGAAACAATGGAGTTTTTTGGCAATTTCTGATTTGAGGGAGTTTGGGAGTGTTTCAGGGTGTTCAAGCTCGTGTTCAAGCTTACAAATAGTGACCCTATTTATAAGCAACAAGTTTGGAAGCTTGTTGTTGATCAAAATTCAAAATCACAAGTTTAAGCATAACATGTGATTTTTGAGAAATCCAAGTTTCAAATTCTTGTGTACTTGCTAAGATAGAGGGGTTATGCTTTAAACACACTTTCTTTTGACTTTGTAGATGGAATGTGATCTGAGGGAACACGTTAGAGGCTCAAGAATTAACTTTGTACTTAAAGCTTGCTTTTCAAGAATGGTATTCTTCACTTTCTTCCCAAAATGGCAATGTGAATTGGATAAAGCTTAAATCACTTGGATTATAGCTCAAATGTTTATGTAATCCATTAATGATGGATAGATACACAAGTTAGAAGGCCTTCAAAGCAAGATTATGCAACCTAACATTGAAATTACATTGTGTGTTTGTGATACGGTGGGAGAACTGACTTGAAGGTTTAGCGTTTGATCACAAATGTTGTGATTAGCAAGAGTCGCCACCGACTTTTCTTTTATCCAAAAGGAAAGGTGAAAAAACACAGGAAAAACCATTGAGATTATTTCTTGAGTTCTGGGGGTAGATTATGAAAAGGGAAGGTATTAGCACCCTTTCATCCATGGTTTTCCATGGGCTCTTAGTTACTTTCTAGATCACTTGGTTTTGTTTGAAATTGTGCTTTGTGTGGTTTTTGAAAGTATTTTGTAAAGAGGCCATTGTTTAGGCAAACTTTGTAATGATTCTCGTTTGTAAGAATGTATATAAAGTGTTTGATCTTTTGAAAATGTTTTCAAGTTTGTAAGATGTTTTGAAAGTCTGGGTGTTTGTTTTGAAAATAGCATGGATGTTTGTTTTGAAATGGAGCAAGTAATTAGGAGCATTCTACCTACTCAAAAGTCTTTCTTGTTCATTTTCATTTCCTTTGACATTGTTATCTTACCATTGATTTGGTATATGACACTATCTTTGGATATAAACGGGACGGACGTGGGTCATCGTATAACCATGATTATCAATATTGCAAGGTATCTTAGCATTCTTTTTAGGGGCTAAGATCATTTGAAAGGCAACTTAGATAGAGTCATCGAGGGACTATTATCTTGTATTTGCTTGTTTTTGCTAAGATACCTTACATGCGTAATATGGCCATTTTGTAAAGGCAACCAAGTGGAATTACCCTAGGGGTGTTTGTGTGCAAGTGTATTGTTTTCATGCTTGATTTTGTCTTGTATTAGGGTTTTCTAAGTATTGGTTTTAGTCTTTCCATACAAACCCTAATTACTAGCATGTTATGTATAAAGCGATAAATTACGAAATTTAAAGTTACAACGCTATTACAATACTTTTGGGAGGGAGGTGTACAAATTGTAAACGGGGATTGCAAGAATATAAACCTAATTAATATATTACAACCAAATTAAATTTGTACAAGAACTGAAATAAATAATGTACAAGATGAATAAATATGCAAGAATGCAAATATAAAGAAAATGGATAATTTTGTTTAGATTTTTGTAGTAAAAATGAATTTGTTTTAACATAATTAATTAAAAGAAAATAATTAATTAAAATAATAAAAGTAAACCTAATTTAATAATAAAATATTTTAAATAAAACCCTAAGTCTATTAATTGATTAAAAGGAAATTAAGTTTAAGAAAGGTATTTTTGTATTTTTGTCTTGAAAAGAACTTATAGTATTATAAAATATTTTTTGGCCTTTTTTATATTAAAATAATATATTTTAATTGGTGTAAAAGAAAATAAATAATATCCTAGTTTTTATTAAATTTACAAGAATAATTAGTAAAATAAATAAAGTGTGGTTAAATAAAATATTTTACTGTGAGAAAAAAATAAATAAACTAAGTTAAAATATAAATCTACTATTTTTGTATTTTTTATGATTTTTTTAATATTAGAAAATATATTAAGAAAATAAATAAAATGAAAATAAGAAAATAAAATAAAACCGGGTCAGGAGTGTGAAAAGGAAACAGGGGGGTTAGCCAGCAAAAACAAAAAAACAATCAAGGCCCAAGGAGGCCCAGGGCCTGCAAAAAAGAAATCGGAAAATGTCAAAATATGAAAAAAAATCAAAAGGGTACCACTGGGGCTCGAACCCAGGTCCCAAAGGTGCCAGGCGCACACTTCTACCACTGGGGTGACTATACATCCGTTAACATAAGCAAAACAATAAATATATGATACAAAACGCGCCCTGATTTACACTTCATCTTCAACCTCTAGTCAGACCAACTGTAACTTGTTCACTTCTCAACAAAAATGAAAACTGTAAATATGAAACTTGTAGCAAATTTCCTCACAGTTTCATAAATGTAAAGCATTAAAACTATAGATTAAAGCTAAGCATAAATTTCATTAGCCCTAATCTGAACCCTAAAAATCTCAGAAACTTCAATCTAAAAATTCTCTAAGCTCAACCAAAATTAATGGAAACTATGGACATGATTAACTTTAGGGCAATGATATCTACATGTTTTATTCACAAATAAATCATTGATGATGCTTGTATTAAAAGTTCCAAAGTCAGAAAACTTACCTTGCAAGAGGGTATTAGGTTTTAAGTTTGAGAAGCTTTCAATGAGTTCCAATGATTGGGTTAACTTCCTCAAGTTCCCAGGAAGCTAATGGGATGCTTAGCTTGAGCTGAAAGTACCTGAGGAGTTCTAGAGAAGTCCAAGTACAAAGCTCTATTTTTGAAAATGGAGGATAGTGTTAATGGTGTTACAGTTCTGTAACAGGGTGTGGGGTCAGTTCTAAATGATGATTAGAAGCTTTAGGAACCAAAAGGCTTGAAAACGCACGAGGGAGTTATGAGTTTCAAGTTTTTGGTCAGTTTATGTGAAAACCTACCTTGCAAGAGGGTATTAGGTTTTAAGTTTGAGAAGCTTTCAATGAGTTCCAATGATTGGGTTAACTTCTTTAGGAACCAAAAGGCTTGAAAACGCACGAGGGAGTTATGAGTTTCAAGTTTTTGGTCAGTTTATGTGAAAATGAAGGTATGAGATGTGATTTTGAGTTCTTGGTCTTTTCAGGGCTTAAGAATTCGTGTATTTGTGGAAAATAGTTTTTATATCTATAAGAAAAAGGATTGGAGTGGTTTGGACCATTAGAAGTACAATTTTTCAGCTAATTGCTAGGTTACTTGATTTTGAAGAAAAGTGGGAAACCAAGTTTCAATGTGAGGTACAAGAATGGGATGAGTGATTGTAAGTGTATAACAAGTTTCTTATGGGTCATGGGACTTGTATGATCATAAGAGAACAAGTGCAAGGCTCAAGAATAAGTTTTGTGTAAAAAAACACTTTATCAAAATGACAATGTACACTTTCTTCCAAAAATGGATATAAAGCGTGTCCATGCATTGAATGCTTGAAATGAGACCTCTAACAGCTGTGCAAGCAATTAATTATGGAGTGCCTAACAAGTTTTAGACCTACAAAGTAGATTTTATGCAGCATAACTTTGAATTTGAATTTTGTTCATCACAAAATACCTTGTAATTCAAGTGATAAAACCCTAACTTCATCTCTTCGATTCTCCCTACTCAAAAATGATCTCAAAGAGTTCTTGGACATTTTTGAAATATTGCAATGTGCTATAGAACCCATCTTTTAATTGCTTTTGATGATTCCACTTGGAACTATATGAAAAAGTGCCATGAAGTTGGGTCAAAATCCTGACCAAATTAGGGCAAAATTTCACTAAGTGTTTTGTTTCATGACCACATGTTCTTAAAATTATAACTTGAGATCCAAGCAATTTTGGAAGAAGTAGTGTGAAGAAAAGTTATAGATTTCATGGAGATATACAACTTTCATGTTGGAAGTTTCTTTTGAATTAGTTTGCATCATGGTGAAAATTTTGCTCAAAGTTATGAAAAAATAAGAAATTTCCCACACTTAGAAAAATTTCTAAGTTTAGAAATTTTAACTTTTCAAAATGAAATCTTGAATTTTGGATTTCTTGATGAATAAGTTTCATATTTTGACATGCTTTGATGAATTGTGATTTTTGGCATTTGATTTTGACCAAAAAGTCAAAGTTTGACTTTTCAATATACAGTTGACTTTTGATTAGTTGACTGGAAAATTCATCTATCAATCTATTGGACTTGAAATGTTTTGAGCCATGTAATTAGGTAAAAATGATGCAATTGAACTCTTGATATCATGCCTTAAACCAATTGATCATTTCCTAAGTCAAAAATCAGAAATTGCCCTTTCCCAGTCAAAACCCTAATTTTGACCATTTTGCCCTTTTTGAGATTTGATCAAATTTCTAGAGGAGTTGTGGTCCAAACTTGATCAAATGATACATATGAGTTTAAATTGTTGATGTGGATCAAAAATTATGAAGTTTGACTGTAAATTGGCCATATTTGACTTTTTCCCAAATACAACTAATTTTTAGGTCAACTGCTCAATTGACTGAGCAAAAGTGTGTTCCAAGGCTTAAAACTTGTCACGATTAATCTTGAGGGTCCATAATGATCCATGAAAACCATACGGGGCATTGGAAGTTCAAATATCCTTGTGAAATCTCAAACCCTAATTTTGATCATTAGAGCTTAAGGAGGTGTCTTGAGTTGATCAACCCTAATGCAGTCTTGAGTCAAAGGAGATCTTATGAGATAATTCTTGATAAGTGAGAGGGAAAATTTTGGGGTACAACAGCTGTCCCTGTTCAATCTTCTTAATCCTGAAGAGTTAGATTGGCGAGTTTTGCCATTCGTGACTCGAAGGTGGAAGATGATTGGACACTAGAGTGCCCAGAAATTTGCACTCGGTGATGTGATGGTTGATGGTATAGGGAATAAGCTTAAAGATGCCATTTGGAGAGATGACAGAATGTGGTTGGAGACAGGCTTATAGATTCCATCCAGAAATGATTGATGAACCGTATCTGTAAGCTAAAACTAAATGAGTATCAGAATGGCGTATGTGTCTGGAGCGTATCTGAACTGTATCTGAAAGTTGAATCTGAATGAGTATCAGGACGACATCCATATCTGGAGTGTATCTGAATTGTATCTGAAAGCTGAATCTGAATGAGTATCAGGATGGCATCCGTGTCTGGAGCGTATCTGATTTGTATCTAAAAGCTGAATCTGAATGAGTATCAGAATGGCATCTGTATCTAGAGCGTATATAAAATGTATCTGAAAGATGAATCTGAATGAGTATCAGGATGGCATCCGTCTTTGGAGCGTATATGAACTGTATCTGTAAGCTGAATCTGAATGAGTATCAGGATGACATCCGCATATGGATCGTATCTGAAATGTATCTGAACGCTGAATCTGAATGAGTATCAGGATGGCATCTGCGTATGGAGCATATATGAACTGTATCTGAAAGCTGAATCTGAATGAGTATCAGAATGGAATCCGTGTCTAGAGCGTATCTGAACTGTATCTGAAAGCTGAATCTTTGAACATTGTTAATGGTAGTTATTTGATTAACCTAATCCTGAAAAGGGTAAAGTGTTAGCTAAAATGCAAAGTCAAGTTGTATGAAATGCATGTGTTATACCCCAAAATTTTCCCTCTCATTTATCAAGATTTCCCCTCACCAGACTCTTTGAACTCCAGACAGGATTAGGGTTTTGCTCTGCTCAAGACATCTCCTTGCACTGATGACCTAAATTAGGGTTTGAGTTTGCATAAGGATTTTTGGACTTTCAATGCTCAAAGTGACTTTCATACATCATCTTGGATCCCTAAGATTGCCTCTACCATGTTTCAAGCCTTGAATCAAACTTTTGCCCAGTCAATTGGACATTTGACCTAGAAATCAACTGTATTAGGGAAAAAGTCGACTGTGGCCAATTTACAGTCAAACCTCATAATTTTTTATCCACATCAACATTCTAGGCTCCTATGAACCATTTGATCAAGTTTGGACCACAACTCCTCAAGAAATTTGATCAGATAATCAAAAGGGCAAAATGGTCATTTTTAGGGTTTTGACTGCACAAGGGCAATTTCTGATTTTTCACCTAGCCAATGGCAATTTGGGTTCAAGCATAGACTCAAGGAATCAATGGAATCATCTTGACCTATTCACAAGGTTCAGAAAATCCCAAATGCATTGGATTGATAGATGAATTTTTCAGTCAACTGATCAAAATTTGACTGTACACTGAAAAGGCAAACTTTGACTTTTTGGTCAAAATCAAGTGCCAAGGGTCATTTTTCATCAAGATGTGTCAAAACATGAAACTTGTTCATCAAGAAACCCAAATTTGCAAATTAGGGTTTAAGTTTGAAAAATTTCATAACTTAGAATTTTTCTAGGTTATGAAATTTTCTTAATTTTCCCAACTTTGCCCAACATTTTCACCATGATGCAATTGGATTCAAACAAAACTTCCAACATGAAAGTTGTAGTCCTCCATAAAGTAAACAACTTTTATTCACAAAGT
The DNA here is from genome assembly GCA_948472305.1 of Vicia faba. Taxonomy (NCBI): domain Eukaryota; kingdom Viridiplantae; phylum Streptophyta; class Magnoliopsida; order Fabales; family Fabaceae; genus Vicia; species Vicia faba. The sequence goes on from OX451738.1 coordinate 1,479,048,581, forward strand.
TTTCCCAAAAGAAGCTTGGATCTCAATTTATGATTTTTGGAACAAGGGTCCATGAAACTTTTAACTTAGTGAAATTTTGCCCTAGTTTAGGCAGGATTTTGACCTATCTTCATGACCATTTTTCACATAGTTCCACTTGGAATATCAAATTTAATTTCAGATATTTATTGTAGAGAATGCTGCAAGCTTTCCAAAATGACCAATAACTCTCCAAACTCATTTGTGGTTAGGGAGAATCGAAGACTTGAAGTTGGCAAAAACTCACTTTTCATCCATGGCATGTTCATATTGATACAAGTTGCAAACTCTAATCAGCCTTGTTTGCACTAGATTACAGGTCTCAAAACCCTTCCATACTGAATAATTAAATGCAAATCCATTGGTCTAAGGTTTTGTTTTGGTCATGAGAGGATTACACAAAGAATTAATCCTTAAATGGTAAAAGGTAACATTGCCATTTTTGTCAAAAGTGCTTTATGTTAAACCACATCTCTTGAGCCTTGAACAAGATCTTGTACTGCATACAATATCCACCAACTTGAGGGGCCAAGAGCATAAGGTGCAGGCTGATAGATAGCCTATACAGGCTTGTCTTGCATCATGTTTTTCTTTTTGCTTCATATACAAGAAACATGTCAAAATTCACAGAACTTAAACATCAGATAGAACCAACTTGTGCAAGCTTTTGAGACAATTTTTACACATTGTATTGAACCAAAAACACGAGCCTTTGAGTCCTGAAACCTCCCATAGCACAAAATCACCTTCCATTGGCAAAATAGGGCAGCTTCTGCATCTTGAGTTCTATCTCACAAGTTGCTCGTGCGTTTTTCCCCAAACCTGCTCAAACACCTTCCATACAACCTATCCAAGCTATCCCAACCCTTAAACATTGACTGTAACTCCATTTACGAGGTTTACCATTTTGATTTCAGCTTGTGCAGGTTGAGTTCTACAAGCTTATTCAAGCACATTCAAGGCAAGCTAGGCATTGGGGATGGTCAGAGGAAGTTCAAGCAAGCTCTCAAACATCTCAGGCCTCACTGAAAAGCTCCACATTGCCATACACGAAGTCAAATGAAACAGGTTTTTGTCAACTTCCTATCTCTCTATTTAGGAATCATTAGGCTTAGGTTTGTGAATACAAAATGTAGTATTCATAGCCATGAAGCTGTACATATGCTCAGTTTTCATTTAAGTTAAGCATGTTAAGAGAATTTGATTCATGAACTTCCTGAAAAAATTAGGTTAGAATTTAAGGCCAGAGAAATTCTCTCTGGTCTTTGAGAGTTAGAATGAGTTCTTTACATGGTTGGATTCGTCTTGAAAAATGCTACAACTTTGATGTTTTGAGTTTTTGCATTAGAGCACGTATGCAGGATCTGGAATTTGTACAGGGCGCGCGTTTTTGTTTTGGCAAAGGTTGAAGATGAAGTCAGTGGGCCGGGCTTGCTTCTGGCCTTGTTTTTGACACCCCCTTTTACTGATTGCACCCCCCTGGCCCATTTCTTTATGTTTTTATATTTTGTATATATTTTTCATTTCTGATTTTATTTTATTATTTTTCAAACATAAAAAAAATACCAAAAATATTTTTATAAATTGTCATATTTTTTTTATTTTTTTTATTTTTTTTATTTTTTGACATAAAAATAATTTAATAAGTATATACCTTTATTTTTATTTTAATAAAAACTTGAAAATAATACATTAAATATTATACTTTTACTTTTTTTCATTATTTATATTTAAATAATATTTTTTCTAAATATATTTTATTTTTGTATATATTTTTATTTTATTTTATTGTACATAAAAAAAAAATAATATATATTTACTTTCTTAAAAGAAAATTAGGGTTTTTCCCTTAATAAAAAAATAATCTTTTTTATTTCTTTCTTTTACATTAAATATTATATTTTTACATGTATATAAATAAACAAAACATTTTTTGCATATTCATAATATTTTTGCATATTTATTTAATTGATCATTTAAATATTTGTCTATTTATTGATTTGTACCATTATTCAATTTGGATGTAATAGTAAATATTAGGGTTTTATTTCTTGCAAATATTCCCCATTCAAAATTGTATCCCCCTTCCCATATCAAATGTTGTAATAGTGTAGATTTATTTTACGCATTTATGCTTTCAATTATGCCATGATTAGAGATTAGGGTTTGTATGCAAAAATCCAAAATCAAACAAATAGCTTGACTAATACAAAGACAAAAAGCATGAAAATTAACAACACAATGCACACTTGCACCCCTAGGGTTTCATCCACTTGTTGCCTTAAAATGGCCATGTTATGCATGTTGAGTATCTTGGCAAAACAAAAACAAAACAAAAGATCATAGTCCCTCGATGACGCTATCTTGGTTGCCTATACAAAAATGATCTAGTCCCTCAAAAAATTGCCAAAGATACTTAGCACAATTGCTATGATGGTCAATACGATGACCCGCGCCTGTCCCGTTTAACATCCAAGTACAAGGTTGTGTACCAAATGCAATGGTAAAATAACACTGTCAAAAGGGTTAAAAATGTGTAGGAAATATCTTTGAGTAAAATAGGGTAGATAACTCTTAGTTACTTGATCAAAACTTGCAAAAACATCCTTGTTATTTTCAAACACACCTCACAACACAATTTCAAAACATTTCCCAAAACAAACTTACAAACTTTCAAACAATCAAACATTGAAAAATCTTTTCAAAAGACAATACACCTTTGTATACATTCAAACAAGAATCATTACAAAGGTTGCCACAATAATGGCCTCTTTTTAAAACATTTTCAAAACCACACACATAAAGCACCATTTTAAACAATTGAAAAGCAAAAGCAAGTGATCTAAATAAGTAACTAAGAGCCCATGGATAACCATGGATGAAAAGGGTGCTTGCACCTTCCCTTTTCATAATCTACTCCCCAAACCTAAGAAAACATCTCAAAGGTCTTTCCTATGCTTTTTGACCTTTCCTTTGGATAAAATAAAAAGTCGGTGGCGACTCTTGCTAAACCGAAACATTTGTGAACACAAACGCAAAACCTCAATTCAGTTCTCCCACTGTATCACAACATGATATAATGAGATTGTGATACATGCATTCGTGTTATCGATGTTTATGATATATGGATGCGATGTATTCATATGTGAGCTAATCTGCTACAATACTGTTGGATTGGGGGAAATAAATCCCTGACTGCTGCTGAGGATATGGAGTGTAAGTCTTCATGTTGTGAAGTTGAAGTGTTGATGAATTTCTGCTTAGAGAAATAAACTATGTTGTAAGGGAAATACCGTGTACTGCTTGTAAAATCCTGTTGGGGAATCCTGAGAAATTGGATGACTTCTACCGGGGATTGATAACTGGAAGCTCTGTTCCGCTGGGGATTAAACTGCATACTGTGGGGGATTTTATGGAAATAGCTTAGAGATATTTCCCTACCTCTTAAAGCCCTCAGTGATGTCTTTTTATTTGTAAACAGTAATTATGTTCAAATGCATATGTTCAAAAATAAATCATTGGACATTTTTGTAAACAAAACACAAGAGTAAAGAAAAACAGATAGTTTTGCACTTTCAAAGGGATATCTTTGTATTGACTTTGAGTAAGTATTTTTGTACAATGAGACAAACATTCTAGTAAGAGAATGCCGTCGTAAAAAATGAAAGTTTGATACAAAGAAAAGATAGCTCTGTGAAATAATTCCATGGGGTTCCCATTCTGTTATAGCCTTCGTGTCTCTGAAAATCTTATCTATTTGTGGCCTCGTCTGAAGCTAATTGAATTGATCAGAACCGCTGAGTTTTTCAGTCGAAGCCAAAGGTTGTCCGTAAGGTGATACAATGGGACATAATCATACGCTTTAATTCCCTAACTTTTTCCTGGACCGCCCTTTCGGGTTTTCAGTCCACCGGGATACCCTTTTTTGCCCAAGCCTCCCTTTCGGGTTTTCAGCTTACCGGGTGTACAGATTTTTTTTTGTTTTATCCATAATTTTTGCCCGAACCTTTTTGGTTCGCCAGGGAGCCCTTGTTTTGCCTAAGCGTGTCAACCTAGCGGGTCTCTTATGCATAGTATCTTTTGACTATGTCAGTGTTCACAGGATGCGGCAGGTCATCGCCATCCATGGTGGTCAAGATCATTGCCCCACCAGAGAATATGCTTTTGATTACACATGGTCCTTCGTATGTAGGAGTCCATTTTACCTTGGGATCACCTTGCGGCAGTATGATACGCTTTATCACCAAATCCCCGACTTAATACACTTGGCGTCTGACCTTTTTGTTGAAAGCCTTGATCATCCGTTTTTGATACATTTGACCATAACAGACAGAAGTAAGCCTTTTCTCATCAATCAAGTTTAGTTGATCAAGTCGAGTCTGGATCCGATCGTCTTTATTCAGCCCTGCATCCTTCATAATTCTTAGAGAGGGGATCTGAACCTCAATAGGCAAGACAGCCTCCATGCCATATACCAAAGAGTAGGGTGTTACCCCGGTTTATGTGCGAGCTGTGGTACGATACCCGTGGAGAGAGAATGGTAGCATCTCATGCCAGTCTTTGCATGTGACTGTCATTTTCTGTAAAATATTTTTGATATTCTTATTTGCGGCTTCGACAACACCATTCATCTTTGGCCGATAAGGGGAAGAATTGTGATGCTGGATCTTGAAATGCTCGCACAAGGCGGTGATCATAGTATTGTTTAGATTCATACTATTGTCTGTGATGATCCTCTCCGGGATACCATACCGACAGATGAGATTCTGTTTAATGAACCGGGCTACAACATTCTTGGTTGCGGAAGCGAAAGAGGCTGCCTCAATCCACTTTGTAAAATAGTCAATGGCCACTAGGATGAAGCGGTGTCCATTGGAGGTTGTTGGTTTAATTTCCCCAATCATATCGATGCCCCACATATCAAAGGGCCAAGGAGCCGTCAAGACATTCAGAGGAACCGGAGGTACGTGCACCTTGTCAACATAAATCTGACACTTGTGGTAGGTTAGAGAGTGTTGATATCAATCTACTTCCATGGTAGACCAGTAATAGCCTGCCCGTAGGATTTTCTTTTCCATCGTATGCCCACTAGAATGGGTGCCAAAAGTGCCCTCATATAGATCATCCATGATCTTTTCAGCTTCAACCTTATCTACGCAACGAATTAACACCGAGTCATGGTTGCGTTTGTAGAGAATGCCATTACTAAGGAAGAATTTAGCAGAGAATCTCCTTAAGAACTTATTATCATTGACTGAAGCTCCTTTTGGATATTCTTGAGCCTCGAGATACCTCTTGACTTCGTGAAACCAAGGCTGGTCCACTACTTCTTCAGTATTAATTTCGTGACAGTGAGCTGGTTCATCCATTCGTTTGATGGTGATCTGGGGAGCCTCGTTATCCCATTTAAGTTTAAACATGGATGACATTGTGGCTAGTGCATCTGCTAGATGATTTTCTTCTTGCGAGAAATGCTCGAAGGTAATCTTCTAAAAATGTGGGATCAATGTCAACACGTGTTCTTTATAGGGGATAAGGTTAGGGTGTTTGGTGTCCCATTCCCCTTTGATCTGGCTGATGACCAAAGCTGAATCTCTGAATACATTTAAGGATTTGATCCCCAAGTCTATGGCAGCTTTGAGACCAAAAATGCACGCTTCGTATTCTGCCATGTTATTTGTACAATTGAAGCAGAGTCTTGTCGTAAAGGGAGTATGACATCCTTCAGAAGATATGAGTACATCACCAATACCATTGCCGAGTGCGTTGGACGCCCCATCAAAAACCAGCGTCCATCGGGATCCTTGTTCAGGTCCGTCATATGGTCTGAATTCTTCACAGTTGTTTACCATCATGATGTCTTCATCTGGAAATTCGAACTTCATGGACTGGTAGTCATCCACAGCTTGATGAGCAAGGTGATCAGCTAGTACACTGCCCTTTATTGCTTTCTGGGTAGTATATTGTATGTCATATTCTGTCAGGATCATCTGCCATCTCACTATTCTCCCAGAGAGGGCAGGCTTCTCAAAGATGTATTTTATTGGATCCATTTTAGATATCAATAAGGTAGTATGGGTCAGCATATACTGTCTTAGCCGGCGAGCATCCCATGCCAGAGCGCAACAAGTTTTCTCGAGCATTGAATATCTTGTTTCACAGTCGGTAAACTTTTTGCTCAGGTAATAAATAGCATGCTCTTTTCGGCCAGACTCGTCATGTTTCCCCAGCACACACCCCATTGAATTTTCCAAAAGAGTTAGATATATGATCAATGGTCTTTCCTCGACTGGTGGCATCAAAACAGGAGGCTCTTGGAGGTACTCTTTGATCTTGTCAAAGGAAGTTTGGCACTCATCATTCCATTTGACTACTTGATCTTTCTTCAGTAATTTGAAGATTGGTTCACAAGTAGCTGTCAGGTGAGAGATGAATCTGGTAATGTAGTTTAAACATCCCAAGAAACCTCTGACTTCCTTCTCAGTACGTGGAGCAGGCATCTCTTGTATCGCTTTCACCTTGGCAGGATCTACCTCGATACGTTTATTGCTGACGACAAAGCCTAGGAGCTTACCAGACCTCACCCCAAATGTGCATTTATTTGGGTTCAACCCCAACTTGTATTTCTTTAACCTCTCAAACAGTTTATGTAAATGATCAAGATGCTCTTCCTCTGTTTGAGATCTAGCTATCATGTCGTCCACATAGACCTATATTTCATGATGTATCATGTCGTGAAATAGAGCTACCATGGCACGTTGATAGGTTGCCCCAACATTCTTCAGTCCAAATGGCATAACCTTGTAGTAGAATGTGCCCCATTGTGTGACAAAGGTTATTTTCTCCATGTCCTCAGGCGCCATTTTGATTTGGTTGTATCCTGAGAAACCGTCCATGAAGGAAAACACTTTATGTTGTGCCGTATTTTCAACGAGAATATCAATGTGGGGAAGTGGGAAATCATCCTTAGGGCTTGCCCTATTAAAATCTATGTAGTCTAGCACATTCGTACCTTGCCTTCCTTTTTGGGCACGAGAACAACATTGGCAACCCATTGTGGATAGGAGGTGACGACCAAGAATCCAACATTGAATTGTTTCATGACTTCTGCTTTAATCTTCTCTGACATGTCTGGTCGCATGAGACAGACCTTTTGCTTCACCGGTGGATAATCTTCTTTTATAGGTAGACGATGTACTACGATATCTGCATCAAGTCCTGGCATGTCTTCATACGACCAGGCAAATACCTCAACATAATCATGTAGCAGCTGAATCAGACGCTCTTTGACACTGGGTTCCCGATTGGCACCCACCTTGACTTCTCTTTTGTCTTCTTTGGTACCTAGGTTGATTGTGTCCACTGGTTCCTCGTGGGGTTGAATGGTCATCTCTTTTTGTTGTAGTAACCTGGCGAGTTCTCCTGGTGTAAGTTCAGATGCGCCTAAGAGGGGGGTGAATTAGGTTCTTTAAAAATTTTTCTGAATTGTATGAATATTTTTGCACGAGTTTCTTTTCTTTCTTTTTCTGATAAGTGATGAAAGCAGTAAATGCGGAAAGTAAAGAACACAGAGATGTATCATGGTTCCCCTCACAGTCCGAGAGTACTCCAGTCCCCTTTCAACATGAAAGAGATTTCCTTATAGTTGGTAATTTGTACAAAGACTACCTAACAACCAAGAACAATCCTCTTGGATTTTCACTAAGACCACAAAGAGAACAATCCTCCCTAAGTGTCTTTCTTGTTTCCAACAATCTTGAAAACAAGTATACAATAGTTTGTTTGATTTGTATAAGAGTTTGAAAGAGCAATGTCAATCACTTGATTGATCTTTTCTATTCAGTATGAAATTTAAGATGGAACACTCTTATAAGTGCTCAAGAACAATTTTCAGTATGCATATGAAAATGATGAACAAAAATCTTGAGTATAAAGAGTATGATCAAAAGAATAGAAAATAAAAGTTGTTAGTGATTGTTGTTGTATATTTGTTGTTTTTTGATGTTTTCAAAATTCTAAACAAAAGATGATTTATAGTGTAGTAATACCTCTTCAATGAAACATAGCAATGTTTAAACCATTTTTACTAACAAAATGTATTTGAAAAGATACAAAGATTGCCATGAAAAGGTGTTACAAAAAGTTGCTGGAAAAATATAATTTTTTAAAAAATGAAGCACAACAACCGGTTGCACTAAAGCAACAATCGATTGCAGCACAGCAACGTTTAAAAAATTTGGAAAATATAACTATGACAACCGATTGTCATTGAGGAGCAATCGGTTGCTCATAAGCCAACGTTCAAAAATTTGAAAACAAAACACATGACAATCGATTGCTGCTAGACGACAACCGATTGTATGTCAAACAAAAACTTTTGTTTTTTGGATGCAACTGATTGTCCTAGCATGACAATCGATTGCTTGTGTACAAAAATTGAAAAATCATTATTTTCAAAGATTTTAAGCAATTTAAAACATCCTTCTTCAATCATACATAGTATATACTCAAAATATTATTTTAATAAAGTAAATGCATGATTAAAAATAGTTTTGAGCACTAAGAGCATAAGATCCAAAATTTCATATACCTTAAGCCATAAGTCTTGAAAAGTTGATCTTGATCAATGAATCTTTGCTTGAGATAAATCTTCTATCTTGATCCATTCATTTTTGCATGCTAGTTTGTCTTCATCAAAACACTTGGAAAGCTTGATTTCACAGTCTCCCCCTTTTTGATGATAACAACCATTGCTTGAAGTTTGGAGTGCATCTTGGTTTTCTCTAATCAAGTTTTTTAAAACTCCCCCTAAGTCAAAGACTCCCCCTTGATCTATTGCATGAAAGTTTTGAAGATTGCTTGCTTGCTGCAATTTGGGTTAGAGAAACACAAAAGAAACTACAAAGTCTTCTCCCCCATTGTCATTAGCAAAAAGGAATGGGAAAGAAGATCATAAAAATTTTGCACATAGAAACAACATAGCGTAAATAAAGTTTGCATACAAAGATATAACAAAAACAAAGTGCACAAAACAAAAAGGATCACAATACATGAAGTGTCTTAAACGAAACTTAGAAAAACGACATAAAACATAAGAACATAAAGTACTAAGAAATATAAAAACTTAAAAACTAATCATCCATGCCTTCAACAAGGTCTTCATCATCTTGATCTTCACCATCATTGCCTTCATTGGTTTGAGGTTGAATGAAAGGGTAATGATAAGGTTGAGCTTCATAAGGAGGGACATTGGTATGGGCATAGAGATGAGAAAATTGATTGTTCATGTTGTTGTTCATGTATTGAAGATAGTCAAAAACTTGATTGTAAGAGTTTTCCATTGGTTGTGGAGATTGGCTTTGAGGAGGTTGGTTTTGTGGAGGAGCATGAATGTATGTGATAGTTCTATTAATCGGATCAAATTTAACGTCGGTTTTGGTATTACATACTTTCTTCGGAGTGATTTCATGTTTGGGGTTAGTCATAGGCACCATGTGTTCACCAGACAAGGGAACATTGAACTTCTCAAAAACAAGGGTAAGCCAGGAGCCATATGGCAAAGCATAAGCATTTTCATTATGTAGTTCCATATGATGTAGAATCACATAAGACTAGTTGATTTGAATCCCATTCTTCATCGCATATAGAATCTGCATCTTACAATCATTGACATTGGAAATATTAATGCAAGCACCATCATATGGAATACCCAAAGCTTCACCAAAATTCTGCACTGTGAGTTCTATATGAACCCCTTTGACATTTGAAATCATGCATCCTCTACTAATGGTTAGATTGATGTAGAAAATTCTAACCAAAGTGGGGTAAATGGGTTCATTAACACCAATCAACTTGTATATCCCTTGAGATCTAAATAAAGCTAGAAAACTAAAGCATTTGGAATAGAAGTTGTCAAGATTACCGAACCTTGGTAGAAGAACCGTCATCTTCTGAAAGTGAGACACAAATCTTTCCCTTTGGCTTCTTGATGGAATGAGTTTTGATATATCATCACCTTGAGATGAGGAAGAAGCTTTTCCCTTGCCTTTCTTTGATGTTGACATGGTGAGGGATGAGAGAATTGGAAGGGGAAAGGGTATTTGGTGTTTGTAGGGTTTCTTGAGACAAAAGAGGATATATGAAGTTTAGGTTTTGGTTGGGCTTTTATAGATGGATAGGCATTCAATGGATAGGTGAGACATTCAATGGTTTATACAAAACAATAAAGACTTGTAGCATAGAGATTCTTGAGTGTGCAAGTATCCAAAAAATTGTGTCATAGGAAAGGACTAAGCATTAAAAAGTTGTTGACCAAACACTTAAAACATTCAAAAGAGAATAAGAATCTTGTATAAAATAAATAATAGTAATGGCAATGGAAGAGAAAGAATAAAAGAGAGTGTAACTGAAAAAAATAAAAAATTTCAAAATTTTGAACTGTGCAATCGATTGTCGTTTGATGACAACCGATTGCATCCTTTGAAAAATGCAGACAGGGGCGAAAAAATTGAGAGAGCAACCGGTTGTCGTGGAGTGACAACCGATTTTTGTGAAGACAGGATCTAAATTTTTTTAGATACAACCGATTGTCACTCTATGACAACCGATTGTCATTAGTGAAAAAATGAAAAATACTTAATTATTGGGGATTTCATGGTCATATATCAAAAATTTAGTAATAAAAACATGGATCATGATATATTACCATAAAGTTAAGATTAAGATCATAGCCATGTACCTTAATTAGATAATGTCATTTTCGTCCAAGATACCTAGCTCTCTTCGGATCTTAAAAAACGGTTCTCTTGCCAACGGTTTAGTGAAGATATCTGCTAGTTGATTATGCATATCCACGAAGGTGACTTCGACATCTCCTTGAAGTACATGATCACGAAGAAAGTGATGTCGAATGTCGATATGCTTTGTTCTAGAATGCATCATAGGATTTTTTGTAATGTTGATTGCACTTGTGTTGTCGCATCAGAGTAGAATGCATCCAAGGTCGAGTCCGTAGTCAGAGTTGTTGCTTGAGCCATAGAATTTACGCACATCAACTACCCGCTGCAATATATTCCGCCTCGTCTGTACTAAGAGCCACACAAGCTTGTTTCTTGCATGCCCAAGAGACTAATGCATTTCCCAAAATGTGACAAGTGCCACTTGTTATTTTTCTATCTGTTTTACATCCTGCATAATCAGGGTCAGAATAACCAATTAAATTTCATATATTACCTTTTGGGTACCATAGGCCGACATTGGTTGTTCCTTTGAGATATTTCATGATTCTTCACAGAAATCTTCAAAGGAGGAATTCTGGAATTCTCCACCATGGTCGCTTCTTATGGAGGCAATAGATAGTGACTTCTCATTTTGAATTTGCTTTGCATATTTCTGGAACGCCTTGAATGCATCATTTTTCTGCACTAAAAGGAGTGTCCAAGTATATCTAGAAAAGTCATCAACAATAACTAGAGCGTATACATTACCTCCGAAGCTCCTTGTTCTAGAAGGGCCAAACAAGTCCATATGAAGCAATTGTAGTGGCCTAGTAGTGGACACCACATTCTTGGATTTGAAAGTTGATTTTGTTTGCTTTCCCTTTTGACATGCATCGCAAAGTCTATCTTTGATGAAGTTTATCTTAGGCAGTCCAACAACAAGGTCATGCTTAATCAATTTGTTTAAATGCTCCATATGAATATGAGCGATTCTTTTGTGCCATAGCCATGAGTCGTTGTTGTTTGCCATGAGACATTTGACCTTCAAAGACAAATCGTTAAGGGAAATCATAAAAATATTATTTACTCTTTTACCTTTAAGTTTAGCCTCATGTGTGACTTCATCTTCTATCAAACATTCATCTTTAGTGAACTTGATCTTGAAGCCTTTGTCACATAGTTGGCTAATGCTTAGAAGATTGTGCTTTAGTCCTTCGACATAAAGAACATCTTCAACTGATGTGAAAGGTGTACCACCAACTTTGCCTATGCCAAGACTCTTTCCTTTGTTGTTATCTCCATACGTCACATAACCCTTGTCCTTAAGCGTTAGATGTGAAAATTTGTCGATATCTCCCGTCATATGCTTGGAACAACCACTATCGAGATACCATAGATTTAAAGTGGTCGTCAAGCTTACCTACAAAACAAGATTAGGTTTTGTTAGGTACCCAAGTTGCTTTGGGTCCTTCATAATTAGTTCCTTTCTTAACCCACACATAATACCCATTTGCCATGCCAAAGTTTCTAACATAACAAGCATTAGGTGTGTGTCCTCGAATACCACAATAAAAACAAGTAGGTTCAAATTTACTTCTATATCTAGAAGGATAAGATTTCTTCTTAGAGGGTATTTTATTTTTAGGATAATGATGAACTATTTTGGGAGTGATTTCTTTCTCTTTGGTTGGTTTATCACTAGCCTTGACAAAGATGGTTTTGTTGGTACTTGGTTTTGAAAATTTTGAGTATCCAAGACCACTTTTATCATTTGATTATCTTTGTTGGCTAAGAACACCTTCCAATCCAATTTGTCCTTTTTCATACCTTTCAATAACCCTTTTCAATTGGACAACTTGGAAAGAGAGAGATTCACACTTTGTGCATACAAAATTCTGTTTTTCATCACTAACTTTTTGCTTTTCATATTTGAGATCTTTTTCAATAGATCCACATTTTTTCTTCCAACGATGCAATTTGTTTCTTTTGTGATGAGATAGTTTTGTACAAAATTTTGCATTCATTTAACAGTTCATTTATAGCACCTTGTGCATCACTATCAAAAAGAGAGAATATGTTACTAACCTCATCATCTTCGCTTTCGGAGTGGTGTGATGCCATTAACGCAAGATTTGCACTTTTATCGCTATCGGAGTTGGATGACGAACTCAGTTCAACATCTTTCCATGCAACATATGCTTTCTTATCTTTTGATTCCTTCTTGCCTTTGTAGCCACTTTTCTTTGAAAGTTTTGGACAGTCCGGTTTGATGTGACCTTGTTTACCACATTCATAGCAAGTAATTTCTTGTGTTGATGAGGATCCTTCCTTCTTCTTGAAGTGTTTCTTCTTCTTTGAGTGCGAGAAGGCTTTGTCATTTTTATCGAAGAATTTTCCAAGTCTTCTAACGAGAAGCATGAAGTTTTCATCTTCATCATGATTATCTTTCTTTTCGTCTTCCTTAGAGTCAATCTCCAAGGCAATGTTCTTAGACTTCTTTTATTGATTTTCACGCTTTTCCAATCTACCAAGTTCTGTCTCGTATTCTTGAAGTTTTCTGAACAAGGTTGTGGATGTCATAGTAGCGAGACTCTTCTTTTTTGAGATTGCCGTTACTTTTGGTTGTCATTATCTAGTCAAGGATCTGATCACTTTTAGGTTCAATTCATCATTAGTCAATGTTTTGCCAAGTGCCCTTAGATGATTTGTTAGATGCACAAATCTCTTTTGTAAGTCAAGAATGGATTCTCCGGGTTGCATGCGGAACAATTCATATTCTTGACTTAACGTATTAAGTCTCGATCTCTTTACTTCAGTTGTTCCTTCATGTGTTTCAACCAGTGTATCCCAAATTTCTTTTGCCGTTGTGCATGCTGAGACACGGAAGAATTCATCCATACTAAGTGCGCTTTGAAGGAGGTTTATTGCCTTTTGTCATACATGACCTTTTTCTTATCATCGTCATCCCATGTAGTTTTAGGCTTTGATGAACCAACACCGTTTACTACAGTTACCAGAACAAAAGGACCATTTTGGACAGCATCCCATATTTCTTCTCCTTGTGCTTCTAGATGAGCCTTCATACGGATCTTCCAGAAATCAAAATATTCACCATAGAATAGAGGAGGCTTATTGCTACTGCCACCGTCTCTGAACACAAAATTGTTATTTGCGGAAGCCATTCTGGATCTAGTAGGAACAGGTTACCTATAGGGGGTGAATTAGGTTCTTTAAAACTTTTTCTGAATTGTATGAATATTTTTGCACGAGTTTCTTTTCTTTCTTTTTCTGATAAGTGATGAAAGCAGTAAATGCGGAAAGTAAAGAACACAGAGATGTATCCTGGTTCCCCTCACAGTCCGAGAGTACTCCAGTCCCCTTTCAACATGAAAGAGATTTCCTTATAGTTGGTAATTTGTACAAAGACTACCTAACAACCAAGAACAATCCTCTTGGACCAAGAACAATCCTCTTGGATTTTCACTAAGACCACAAAGAGAACAATCCTCCCTAAGTGTCTTTCTTGTTTCCAACAATCCTGAAAACAAGTATACAATAGTTTGTTTGATTTGTATAAGAGTTTGAAAGAGCAATGTCAATCACTTGATTGATCTTTCCTATTCAGTATCAAATTTAAGATGGAATACTCTTATAAGTGCTCAAGAACAATTTTCAGTATGCATATGAAAATGATGAACAAAAATCTTGAGTATAAAGAGTATGATCAAAAGAATAGAAAATAAAAGTTGTTAGTGATTGTTGTTGTATATTTGTTGTTTTTTGATGTTTTCAAAATTCTAAACAAAAGATGATTTATAGTGTAGTAATACCTCTTCAATGAAACATAGCAATGTTTAAACCATTTTTACTAACAAAATGTATTTGAAAAGATACAAAGATTGCCATGAAAAGGTGTTACAAAAAGTTGCTGGAAAAATAAAAATTTTCAAAAAATGAAGCACAACAACCGGTTGCACTAAAGCAACAATCGATTGCAGCACATCAATGTTTAAAAATTTTGGAAAATATAACTATGACAACCGATTGTCATTGAGGAGCAATCGGTTGCTCATAAGCCAACGTTCAAAAATTTGAAAACAAAACACATGACAATCGATTGCTGCTAGACGACAACCGATTGTATGTCAAACAAAAACTTTTGTTTTTTGGATGCAACTGATTGTCCTAGCATGACAATCGATTGCTTGTGTATAAAAATTGAAAAATCATTATTTTCAAAGATTTTAAGCAATTTAAAACATCCTTCTTCAATCATACATAGTATATACTCAAAATATTATTTTAATAAAGTAAATGCATGATTAAAAATAGTTTTGAGCACTAAGAGCATAAGATCCAAAATTTCATATACCTTAAGCCATAAGTCTTGAAAAGTTGATCTTGATCAATGAATCTTTGCTTGAGATAAATCTTCTATCTTGATCCATTCATTTTTGCATGCTGTGATCGGTGGATCCGGAACTGACTGTTTAACGCTGGTTCGCGAAATGTCGCAGTAAGCAAGAGTCGCCACCGTCTTTTATTTTCTCCAAATGGAAAGGACAAAAGCACAGAAAAATTCCTTATTGAGATTAGTTCTCGGTTCGGGAGGTAGATTTATAGAAAGGGAAGGTGTTAGTACCCTTTCTATCCATGGTTATCCATGGGCTCTTAGATACTTGCTCATTGTGTTTTCAAAAGTGTTTGCTTTTCAATTGTGAGTGGGTTTGAAAAAGTTTCGTTTAAAGATTTCAGATCGACTCTTGTATCAGTCCTCAAGAGTGTTTGAAAAGTTGTTTTGAAAGCTTTTTGAAAAGTGTAAGGTGTGAAAAGTATTTTGATTTGTTTTTTGAAAAGAGCAAGTATCCATGAGTCATCTACCTACCCTAAGGAATTAAGCTGTGTAATTGTCCTTTAGGTAGTGCCATCCCACCATTGAGAGATAGGTAGCACCACCGTTGGAGGTGTTTGTGTCAATTCGAGGGTTAGGGACAGTGTGGTCACCGGGCAATAGTAAGATACCTTAGAAGCTACCCTTATGCCATTGATCTCTTTATTCCGAGGCAACCGTTTCGAGGCAACCGTTTCGAGGCAACTTGTTTCGAGGCAACTAGATCAATGGAACATAAGGACTTACTAAGACGTCCTGTACTCGATGACCACGTTTCGAGGGGCAAGGCAACAGTGTGATCACCAGAGCAACAGTAGAATACCTTAGAAGCTACCCTTATGCCATGTTCATGGACATAAGGACTTACTAAGACGTCCTATACTCGATGACCACCTTTCGAGGGGTAAGGCAACAGTGAGGCGTACCCTAAGAGTGGTGTGTGAATTGTGTGTCATTTTCAGTTTATTATTTGTCTTGTCATGCATTGGTGATCTACGTTTTGATTTTATTTTTGAGCATTCATTCTTTCATGTGATTGTTAACAGTTAAAAGGTGCGGGAATTTAAAGTGCGGAAAAGATAAAGGTCCTACGCTATTACAAAGGCGCGGGTCTACATCACCAAATTAATACAAAACCCGATTTAAAATAAAATGCAGAAAATAAATGCCTAATTAACTATTACAGGGCTTTGGAACAAGTACATTATATTCACAAAAAGAAATAAAAAAATAAATGCGCGAATGGAAATAAGAATCGAGTGCGAGGGCGTTGGGCCCTTTAAAGAAATTAAAATGAAATTGAAAATTGATTTAATTATTAAATAAAGCAAGAACTTATTTTTTGATGTTTTTGGATTTATGGAATTAAAGAAAATTAAATTGGAATTAAAAGTCAAATAATTCTAGTTCTAATTGTTTTTAATTTATTAAAAAAATGCATTAAAGTTAAAACCTAAAATTAAAACTAAATTGATTATAAAATTTATCTACAAAATTAATGGTTAATGATAATTATAATAAAAATATTTAATTAAAAAAAGGGATAAAAAAGTGCTAAAGGTCTATTTTTTTATTTATATTTTTGGTTATTTAAAAAAAGGAATTAAAGTTAACAACCTAAAATTAAAAACTAAATTAATTATTTAAATTATTTACAAAAAAGAGTTATTGATGAATTAAATTAAAATGAAACATATTTTTGTTTTTTTATGATTTTATGATTTTTTGTTTTTATGAAAAAAATTGTTTTGATGAATTAATTAGAAATAATAAAAACAAAATAAAAAAAGAATGAAAAGAAAGGAAATAAAAAAAAAGCAAACTGTGGGGGGTGTTGACCCCAAATGAGGAGGTGGATTTGATGAATCAGGCCCATTTGAATGAGGTCCCTTGCTGACTTTTTGGATCACATGCCTACGCGTTGACTGGAGTATTCCATGGACTCCTGGTTCCTGGCCACTGGATGGATCATTGGAGACACATGGCAAGCAGAGGCGTTGGATGTATGGTGGTAATTAGGATGGAAACTGCATGGGAACAAGTCAAACAAAATAATAGAAGTAATGTGAGGGGACCTGGGATTCGAACCCAGGTCCCAGTATTTACCAATGCAAGCCTTTACCAAGTGAGCTACCAACGCGCTTTGTTCATGAAATAGAAAACAAATAATATAAAATAAAATTGCATTAGTGTTATAAAATAAAAAAAAAGGCGCTGGTTTTCAAACCAGCCACTCATGCCGTGCCACACTAGCCTTCGTCCCCAATGGTACCTGTAATGAAAATGAAATAGCGGGGGTTTTAAACCCCCCCAAAACGTTGCCCACAGAAAATAGCGAATAGCTCAGGGTGGAAAAGAAATTAGGCGCGATGGTTCAATTCCCATTCAGTGGAAGGTGCTGATTTTAATGGTAGGAGTCTTAGGGTCCAATTGTTCCATATATGCAAAGCCCTAATTTGAAATTCCATGAACCCTAGTTTTTGTTCATGGTAGATTCGGATTCAGACGCCTATAACCCAATTGGATGGCACCAAAAGCTTCAGAGAACCCTTATTAGTACAAATCAAGCAATAAAAATCAATGAAAATGGAGGAATCGTGCTATGCATTTCTGAAAAAAGGAACAAACTGTGTAGCTTCGTGGGACTGGTTCTTTGCACGTTTGAGCGTGGTTTTGATTGCTAGAGTTTCCTTGGGACCTCAGGAAGGTGTTTGGATCAGAATGGGGGCTCAACAAATGCTCTAAGGCAGTTTTCAGTTTTGAAAAATTTTGGCAAAAATGTGAGTTTGCTTATGTGCTTTGGGCGCAGCTTAGGTCTCCAATGTTGTGTGTGATCACTTGCCTAGGTATTATGTAACATGTATTGAGAGGAATTATGGCCTTATAATGCAAGGCATTCAAGTTCAAGATTTTGACATAACTCCATTAACAAACCTTCCTCTTTTGAGCCAATTTTGAATTCTTGCTCCATTTGGCCTTGAAACGAAATTGGGATGTGGCATAATGATGATTCAGAGCTAGTTAAGACCAAATATCTCCCTTTATTAAACTTCTTGATTTTTCTTTGATTTTAAAAAATTTAAAATTAATTAAATCCAATAAAATCAATTAAAAATGAAAAAATTAATTTAAAATTTTGAAATAAAAGGTGGGACACGTGGGAAGCATGGCCAAGTTAATTCAAGTGGAAAAAGTGGGCCCCTTTTGTCAAAAATGAAGTTTCAAGGATAAATGATTTTGGCCATTTCACAAACATTTCCCAACTTCTCCAATGCATATCTTTCTCAATTTTTAAGCTTTGATCATGTTCTTGGACATTTTAGAAAGGTCTTGAAGTCCTCTAACCAATGTCTTTGGTCCCATGTCATTTTGATTTACCAATCACGAGTTATGGTCTTTGACTTAAAGTCCATTTTTGTTGACTTTTGAAAATGACCTATAATGTTGAAATTGATAACTTTTTGTGAGAGCATTTCTTAGACTTGGAGTGTGAAGATGAGTTGTAGGAAATGTCTTCCCCTTCAAGATGAGCATTGGATGGGATTTTTCTGATGAACCATGAAAAAGTTATGGCTTGGTCAAGTTACAGTTGACTTTTCAGCTGTCCAAAAATAGAAACTTTTGCATCTTGAGACTTTTTGAGCCATACTTTGAGAATCATGATCAAACATTGATCAAATGATGTTTGTGGCTTCAAAATAAGATGTTGACCAAAAAATTTGACTTTTGACTGCCAAATGACCATTTTGCCCCTACAGTTGACTGTTGAGCAATTAGGGTTTTTGACTGTGCAACTTGACCTTGTGAGCCTTGAAACTTGACATATAGGTACTTGACAATGTGTATAGGCATAGGAGACTTGATTGAGCTCTTGAAAACTTCAACTTCCTTGCAAGAACCAAAACCCTAGTTTGACTGGCTTAGGAGGATGGTTTGACTGTGTGGCCCTTGAGTAAACTTGAACCAATTGTGGATGATTCTTGTCAAAACTTTGAAGATTATGGGAGGGCAAATTTTGGGGTACAACAGTTGCCCCTGTTCAATCTTCTTAGACCTGAGGATGTAGATTGGCTTGTGTGCCTTTCGTGATCCGAGGGTGGAAGATGATTGAACACTAGAGTGCCCAGAAATTTGCACTCACATAGTAGAGTATCAGCAGTGTGATGTCGGGAATGGGCTTATAGATGCCATTTGGGACTGTGATGGATAATTGTGGAGATGGGCTTATAGATGCCATCGGGAGGTGTCGATCGCGTAAGAGATTCCTTAGCGAGAACTTGCGTACCTGAGAAAGAAAGAAAATTAGCTGGTCTGTTACAGGAGTTGACTTTCAAACTCTTTATGTAGACGTGCCCTGGCTGGATACAGGAATCGAATCTTTAAACTCTTCAGACGTGCCCTGTCAAGATACAAGAATCGAGTCTGGAAGTGCAGTCATCAACAGATACACCCTAGCAAGATACAGGAATCGGATCTTCGAACTCTTCAGACGTGCCCTGTCAAGATACAGGAATCGAGTCTGGTACTGTAGTCGTCAACAGATACTCCCTGGCAAGATACAGGAATCGGATCTTCGAACTCTTCAGACGTGCCCTGTCAAGATACAGGAATCGAGTCTGGTACTGTAGTCGTCAACAGATACTCCCTGGCAAGATACAGGAATCGGATCTTCGTACTCTTCAGACGTGCCCTGTCAAGATACAGGAATCGAGTCTGGTACTGTAGTCGTCAATAGATACTCCCTGGCAAGATACAGGAATCGGATCTTCGAACTCTTCAGACGTGCCCTGTCAAGATACAGGAATCGAGTCTGGTACTATAGTCGTCAACAGATACTCCCTGGCAAGATACAGGAATCGGATCTTCGAACTCTTCAGACGCGCCCTTTCAAGATACAGGAATCGAGTCTGGTACTGTAGTCGTCAACAGATACTCCCTGGCAAGATACAGGAATCGGATCTGGAATCACGACAGTTGATAGCAATTATCTTTGTATTAAGTTTTGTCCTGAAAAGACAAAACGTTAGTTGTATGTGATGTCATGATGTATGACATGCGAGGTGCTCTCAGAATGAATGAGATTGTATGTTCATGACGCGTATATGCATGCTATAATGTATGAAGATGTGTTGTTTATGAATGTATGTTTTCGTCTTAGGAAACAAATCCTTGACGGGTGCCGGGAAGTCACATCCTGGGCTGATGTTAGAGAATAGTGTTTCCACTGGGGAGTGATGGTTGCAAGAATAAACCGGTAGGAGAAGATGACTCCGTTGGGGAATAAGCTTGGCAAATGGATTACTCTGCAGGGAGAAAATTACTCTAGCGATCTTGCTGGGGAACAATACTCTGTGGGAAGAGAGATGTACTTTGCTAGGATATTGATGGTAACTTCGCTGGGGATACCATTGTTATGTTGGAAGTGTTAATAGACTCCACTGGGGATAGGAAGACTTCGCTGAGGACGATCTTTCCGTGGCTTTTGGCTGAGGATAACCCAGTTATAAGCTCTGGTGGAGCATAACCTTTGAATAAAGCCGGGAGACGCGTTCATGCTCTGTAGGGGATAAGCTTCCAGAATCTACTGGGGATAAGCTTACTGCTTGGGGAGATGGATTCCAACTTTCTTGGGGGAACTGGATTGGATTCTCCTGGGGAAATTTTGAGATGTATTGGGGAAGTGGCTCCGCTGAATGTCTGACATGCCGCCGGGGAACAATCTTTAGGTCAAGACTGCCGGGGATGCTTGTTAGAAATGCTCGTATATTGTTGGGGAATGTTGAGATTTGCTGGGGATACTCAACTTCTTTAAGACTGATAGTATAGCTCTGCTTGGGGAGAGTGCATTGATTTGCTGGCTCAATCTCTAGGGAATTAAGGTATCTTGGTTATTCTTCAGCCGAACCTATCTTAGTACCTGGGTGGACAGAGCAATTAGATCGTTTGGACAACTCATCATTGCCCCTGTTTCTGAGGTGGGAGGGGAAGACCTGTGATGTGCTGATAGTTGTTGATGGACAAACCTTCTTCTGGTAGGCAGGTGACAAGATGACAGGACATGGTCGTACGCTTTGATCCCTAACTTTTGCTTGGACCGCCCTTTCGGGTTTTCAGTCCACCGGGGTACCCATTTTTGCCCAATCCGCCTTTTCAGGTTTTCGACTTGCCGGGTGTACAGATTTTTTCTTTTCATCCCTTATTTTTGCCCGAACCTTTTTGGTTCGCCGGGAAGCCCTTATTTTTGCCTAGGTGTGTCAACCTAGCGGGTCTTTGATTATGCGTAGTATTTTTTCGACTATGACCACGCTCTCCGAATGTAGGGAGTTGCCCTGTTAGAAGTGTTTTGTCATGCCCCAGAAGATGTTTGATCATGCAAGATTTGTTGCTGGAATTCCTCAAATGACTCAGGCGGAGATTTGCCCCAGGCTATTTGGTCTTTGAGAGATTCTCCGAATCTTGATTGGACTGCCCCAGGTGATGGACCATGATCATGTCGTGCCCCTTGATTGGAAATGCTTTTGTTCACTAGGTATTCATCGTGCGAATTTCCTTGCTGCTCAAACAAATATTCATATGCAAACAAAGTTATGTTAAAAATGCAAAGCTTATGTCTGTTTCGAAGTTTTTGGAAATGCATTCTTTTTCATAAAACAAGTGAATGTTTGTAAAACGTGATGTCAACTCCGTATTTTATCGCAAGCCTTAAGGAGTCAGGATACCTTTCGTAACAGTATGCTTTCGAACTAACCCATGCTTCAACTAGGACTTTTAAAGGTTGTAGCGTGGCCTGGTTCACAGTTTAAGAAACAAAGGATAAAGGCTCAAATTATTTGTACCCACCCGCTCTTCGTGATGTTCTTCAAACCTAAGCCCAGTTGATCGTGCGTTAGACCTTGTTTGAGTCTTTGTCCTGATGTTCCAATGATGGTTCAGATATTGATGATTTATTCTGAATAGGCAGTCATTTTTGTTTTGTTGAGGGTTTTTATGACCTCTTTCTTTTTGATTTCGTTATCCCTAAATTTTGCCTGAACTGTTTCTTTTTGGAATTACAGTCAGTGGGATGTCCCAGTTTTGTAAGTCTCCTTCATAGGTTCTGACTTATTGGTTTTTTATTTTTGAGATATAATGACTGCCTATCCTTATGATTGTTCGGAACCATCACTGTCTTTTGTTTTGTAAGGACCTCTTTGGCGCCATTCGTTATGCACTTGGATTAACTGAGAGACTACCCTGCCCCAGGTTATGATTAAGGGTTTTAAATTTCGAAAAGAAAAACTCCTACTTCTTTGGATCAGAGGGGTTGACGAGGGATTATCTTCCTTATAACTCCAGTGTTTAGGGATTGAAACAATGCCTGTACCTCATCAGTGGGGTCTGTTCAAAAGCATACTGTAAGGATTGTGGTATCGTTTTCGTCATCCTCCCTCAAGAGGCTTAGAATTATTAATCGAGCGTTGATCACCAGAAAAAATATGAAAATAATTTGCATATAGTGAATACGAATATATTGCTTCAAAACAGACATATGTGATGCATTAATGAAATAACAACGTTTAACATGAACAAATGTTTGAACAATCAAAAGAAAATTACAACTTGAAAAATTCTAATGAACAAAAGTCTTCTAGTCTTAGGACTCGTTACTTCAACTGGTGCATCTTGTAGGGATGGCAGAAGACCTCAGCTTGACCCACTTGGGTGAAATCCACTACTCCTTCATCAATCAGATCCTGGACCTTGTTCTTCAGAGCCCAGCAGTCGGCAGTGTCGTGTCCAGGACTATCAGAGTGATATGCACACCTTTTGTTGGGATGATAGTTAGGAGCAGAGATGTTGGGGTTCCGGGGAGGAGCCCTTAATGTAATCAGATTCAACCTCAGCAGGTGTTGCAGAGCTTGAAACAAAGGCATGTTGAGCTGGGTGAACTGCCTCTTGGACCTGCTTGGCCTACTCAGATCAACTTGTTGCTCTGGGCGAGTTTATGGTTGGACCTGTGAGGTAGTAGCAATTTGGAGAGTTCTATTCTTCACCATACCAGGTTCTTGTCCTCTTAGAAGCTGATCAAAGACCTGGTCCCTGACTTGGGCAGGTTGCTTCATATGGTGTCTCTCTTGGAGGAGCTGACTGATCATGGTCCTCAACTCTTCTTGCTCCCGAGCTAGACTTTGGATGAGAGCCCTTTGCCCCAGCATCTGGGTTTTCAATGTATCTACTTCAGCTTGTAGATGTTTCAGCTGTTCGTCCTTATCATCCTCTGGGCTTTTCTTGGCCAAATTCCCCATGAGGAGTGTCCTCAGCTCTTCCCGCCCCTTGGATAGGCTTAGGAAGATCTCCTTGAACTGAGTCTCTTGAGTGTGAAGGTCCTGGTTATCTTGTTGGGAAGCCATTGCTGAAATAAACAGCGAACAAGGGTAAGTGACCTGCAACAAGGGTACCTGTAATGCAATGATATGTATGATATATATGCAATGTTTTCAAGGATCTCGCGGGGTAAACAAGAGAATTTGTTAGCATTTGAATCCGGTAGCTTGATTGAAGGAACTGCATATTGTTGGGAGTCCTTCTTCAAGGGTCAAAGGCTCACCATATCTAGTGGGTCATAGCCCCTGACAACCTTGGCTAGAGGAAAATAAATCCCCTTTGCCCCTTTCTAGATAACTGGCTCATCATGACCTGCATCACAAGCCCTTGAGATCCTTGAAATGGATTAGTCCTTATGAAGGATGCATGCAATGGTATGATGTTATGCTATGCATGGGGTACTGTAGGTAAACCCTGTTATGAGTCCGAATTAAGGACATAAACAAAACCTGCAAGAAACTCAGTAAACCCTGTTTATGAGTCCCAATTAAGGACTATAAACAAGACCTGCAAGAAATTCAGTAAACCCTATTATGAGTCCCAATTAAGGACTATAAACAAAACCTGCAAGAAATTCAAGTGTCAGATAACAAGCATGCAAGTAGCCAAGTTGGAAGGCACACAAGTCACACAAGAGAAGCCCTTAGAGTTAAGGCCAGCATGAAGTTTGGGGTACTACCCTCTTGAAGTTGGTGGGCTCAACCTGTCCTATCAGAAGTAACCGGGTTCTAAGGGTCCCAATATCACTGGATTGCTTTCATTGTTCATCGTTTCGATTTAGCCACTGACTGGCGATCAAAATATCCCAAGAAAACAACCCTCAACTGAGTGCAGTATCGAGTATCAACCGACTTCGGACTACACAAAAGTAGTTATCTCACTACCCTAAAGAGGCCAAGATGGTTCAATTAAGGTTCCTAAGGTCTGTTGATGCTTCACGACACCACGCGGAGGCCCCGTACTCTCCTTGACTGAACTCAAGGGTTACCGGCACACACCAAAGTGCCACATCAACGTAGCAGACTGTTTCAACCATGTCGGTATACCCCGCACAGTTCCCTCACAGCCTTGTTGCTACTTTCTAAGAAGGTATCCCCAGATCCGGGTTAGGATCTATGTAACTCCCAAGACAGTCCCACAATAATAAAGCAAACAAGCCAAAGTAATTGAAAACACAGTGATCTTAGTCCTAAGATACACCTCACTTTAAATTATCCCCAACAGAGTCACCAGTTTTGTGATCGGTGGATCCGGAACTGACTGTTTAACGCTGGTTCGCGAAATGTCGCGGTAAGCAAGAGTCGCCACCGTCTTTTATTTTCTCCAAATGGAAAGGACAAAAGCACAGAAAAATTCCTTATTGAGATTAGTTCTCGGTTCGGGAGGTAGATTTATAGAAAGGGAAGGTGTTAGCACCCTTTCTATCCATGGTTATCCATGGGCTCTTAGATACTTGCTCATTGTGTTTTCAAAAGTGTTTGCTTTTCAATTGTGAGTGGGTTTGAAAAAGTTTCGTTTACAGATTTCAGATCGACTCTTGTATCAGTCCTCAAGAGTGTTTGAAAAGTTGTTTTGAAAGCTTTTTGAAAAGTGTAAGGTGTGAAAAGTATTTTGATTTGTTTTTTGAAAAGAGCAAGTATCCATGAGTCATCTACCTACCCTAAGGAATTAAGCTGTGTAATTGTCCTTTAGGTAGTGCCATCCCACCATTGAGAGATAGGTAGCACCATCGTTGGAGGTGTTTGGGTCAATTCGAGGGTTAGGGACAGTGTGGTCACCGGGCAATAGTAAGATACCTTAGAAGCTACCCTTATGCCATTGATCTCTTTATTCCGAGGCAACCGTTTCGAGGCAACCGTTCTGAGGCAACTTGTTTCGAGGCAACTAGATCAATGGAACATAAGGACTTACTAAGACGTCCTGTACTCGACGACCACGTTTCGAGGGGCAAGGCAACAGTGTGATAACCAGAGCAACAGTAGAATACCTTAGAAGCTACCCTTATGCCATGTTCATGGACATAAGGACTTACTAAGACGTCCTATACTTGATGACCACCTTTCAAGGGGCAAGGCAACAGTGAGGCGTACCCTAAGAGTGGTGTGTGAATTCTGTGTCATTTTCAGTTTATTATTTGTCTTATCATGCATTGGTGATCTACGTTTTGATTTTATTTTTGAGCATTCATTCTTTCATGTGATTGTTAACAGTTAAAAGGTGCGGGAATTTAAAGTGCGGAAAAGATAAAGGTCTTACGCTATTACAAAGGCGTGGGTCTACATCGCCAAATTAATACAAAACCCGATTTAAAATAAAATGCAGAAAATAAATGCCTAATTAACTATTACAGGGCTTTGGAACAAGTACATTATATTCACAAAAAGAAATAAAAAAATAAATGCGCGAATGGAAATAAGAATCGAGTGCGAGGGCGTTGGGCCCTTTAAAGAAATTAAAATGAAATTGAAAATTGATTTAATTATTAAATAAAGCAAGAACTTATTTTTTGATGTTTTTGGATTTATGGAATTAAAGAAAATTAAATTGGAATTAAAAGTCAAATAATTCTAGTTCTAATTGTTTTTAATTTATTAAAAAAATGCATTAAAGTTAAAACCTAAAATTAAAACTAAATTGATTATAAAATTTATCTACAAAATTAATGGTTAATGATAATTATAATAAAAATATTTAATTAAAAAAAGGGATAAAAAAGTGCTAAAGGTCTATTTTTTTTATATTTTTGGTTATTTAAAAAAAGGAATTAAAGTTAACAACCTAAAATTAAAAACTAAATTAATTATTTAAATTATTTACAAAAAAGAGTTATTGATGAATTAAATTAAAATGAAACATATTTTTGTTTTTTTATGATTTTCTGATTTTTTGTTTTTATGAAAAAAATTGTTTTGATGAATTAATTAGAAATAATAAAAACAAAGTAAAAAAAGAATGAAAAGAAAGGAAATAAAAAAAAGCAAACTGTGGGGGGTGTTGACCCCAAATGAGGAGGTGGATTTGATGAATCAGGCCCATTTGAATGAGGCCCCTTGCTGACTTTTTGGATCACATGCCTACGCGTTGACTGGAGTATTCCATGGACTTCTGGTTCCTGGCCACTGGATGGATCATTGGAGACACATGGCAAGCAGAGGCGTTGGATGTATGGTGGTCATTAGGATGGAAACTGCATGGGAACAAGTCAAACAAAATAATAGAAGTAATGTGAGGGGACCTGGGATTCGAACCCAGGTCCCAGTATTTACCAATGCAAGCCTTTACCAAGTGATCTACCAACGCGCTTTGTTCATGAAATAGAAAACAAATAATATAAAATAAAATTGCATTAGTGTTATAAAATAAAAAAAAAGGCGCTGGTTTTCAAACTAGCCACTCACGCCGTGCCACGCTAGCCTTCGTCCCCAATGGTACCTGTAATGAAAATGAAATAGCGGGGGTTTTAAACCCCCCCAAAACGTTGCCCACAGAAAATAGCGAATAGCTCAGGGTGGAAAAGAAATTAGGCGCGATGGTTCAATTCCATTCAGTGGAAGGTGTTGATTTTAATGGTAGGAGTCTTAGGGTCCAATTGTTCCATATATGCAAAGCCCTAATTTGAAATTCCATGAACCCTAGTTTTTGTTCATGGTAGATTCGGATTCAGACGCCTATAACCCAATTGGATGGCACCAAAAGCTTCAGAGAACCCTTATTAGTACAAATCAAGCAATAAAAATCAATGAAAATGGAGGAATCGTGCTATGCATTTCTGAAAAAAGGAACAAACCGTGTAGCTTCGTGGGACTGGTTCTTTGCACGTTTGAGCGTGGTTTTGATTGCTAGAGTTTCCTTGGGACCTCAGGAAGGTGTTTGGATCAGAATGGGGGCTCAACAAATGCTCTAAGGCAGTTTTCAGTTTTGAAAAATTTTGGCAAAAATGTGAGTTTGCTTATGTGCTTTGGGCGCAGCTTAGGTCTCCAATGTTGTGTGTGATCACTTGCCTAGGTATTATGTAACATGTATTGAGAGGAATTATGGCCTCATAATGCAAGGCATTCAAGTTCAAGATTTTGACATAACTCCATTAACAAACCGTCCTCTTTTGAGCCAATTTTGAATTCTTGCTCCATTTGGCCTTGAAACGAAATTGGGATGTGGCATAATGATGATTCAGAGCTAGTTAAGACCAAATATCTCCCTTTATTAAACTTCTTGATTTTTCTTTGATTTTAAAAAAATTTAAAATTAATTAAATCCAATAAAATCAATTAAAAATGAAAAAATTAATTTAAAATTTTGAAATAAAAGGTGGGACACGTGGGAAGCATGGCCAAGTTAATTCAAGTGGAAAAAGTGGGCCCCTTTTGTCAAAAATGAAGTTTCAAGGATAAATGATTTTGGCCATTTCACAAAACTTTCCCAACTTCTCCAATGCATATCTTGCTCAATTTTTAATCTTTGATCATGTTCTTGGACATTTTAGAAAGGTATTGAAGTCCTCTAACCAATGTCTTTGGTCCCATGTCATTTTGATTTACCAATCTCAAGTTATGGTCTTTGACTTAAAGTCCCTTTTTGTTGACTTTTGAAAATGACCTATAATGTTGAAATTGATAACTTTTTGTGAGAGAATTTCTTGGACTTGGAGTGTGAAGATGAGTTGTAGTAAATGTCTTCCCCTTCAAGATGAGAATTGGATGGGATTTTTCTGATGAACCATGAAAAAGTTATGGCTTGGTCAAGTTACAGTTGACTTTTCAGCTGTCCAAAAATAGAAACTTTTGCATCTTGAGACTTTTTGAGCCATACTTTGAGAATCATGATCAAGCATTGATAAAATGATGTTTGTGGCTTCAAAATAAGATGTTGACCAAAAATTTTGACTTTTGACTGCCAAATGACCATTTTGCCCCTATAGTTGACTGTTGAGCAATTAGGGTTTTTGACTGTGCAACTTGACCTTGTGAGCCTTGAAACTTGACATGTAGGTACTTGACAATGTGTATAGGCATAGGAGACTTGATTGAGCTCTTGAAAACTTCAACTTCCTTGCAAGAACCAAAACCCTAGTTTGACTGGCTTAGGAGGATGGTTTGACTGTGTGGCCCTTGAGTAAACTTGAACCAATTGTGGATGATTCTTGTCAAAACTTTGAAGATTATGGGAGGGCAAATTTTGGGGTACAACACATGCTAGTTTGTCTTCATCAAAACACTTGGAAAGCTTGATTTCACACCTGGTACTTCGCAATCTTCCTCACCTTCGTCTTCGGCTTGGTAGATTAGATTTTTAGAATCACAGAAGGCCATAGCAGAGTCGTTACCCATGGGATCCCGAATGGATGTAGACCTGCATTGTGAGTGTGAGTGTGTGTAAGAGTATAGCTATCTTTGAAAGAAATGAAAATGTAAAAAGAAAAACAATGAGCACAAAGTTGTATGCAAAAAAGTTCATGATTCATTGATGTCATATGGAAATGAGATAATAACCCTTACAAATGGACCATTGTGCCTCGGGTAAGACACAAGGTTTTAAGAGTCTGAATTGTTTTAATATTACACATCCGAAAAAATCTAAAGACAAATTACTGTGGGATAAAAGTGATTGGGATGAAATATCTAGCCTCCTAGTTGTTGAGCCCTCCACTGCTAGTTGGGAAAACCCAATCTTCCAGGTTGTAGCTATCTTCATCATCCTCTACTGCGTTGACTTGGTGGTTACTGATCTACAAGGGTGGTCCTCCGGCACGAGCGCAACGTACATCCTTCTTGGCACCTGAAGTAAAACCCAGACCAAATTTGTCAAATTTGTATGGGATATCTGGGAGTTGTCCCCAAATAGTGCACCCACCTTCTTTTATCACTACTTTGGCATCCTTAAAAGATGACACCTTGAGCGGAGGCCTTGTAATCTTGGGAACTTGAGACACAACCTTGGTTACTGCCACATCTTGTGGGACTTCTTCAAAGTGATGGAATGGAGTTTCAATAAATTCACCATCTAGTTCCACATATCTGAAGGAATTTAGATGGCTTATCATATACTCTTCTTCTCCATGAACGGTGATGATTTTCCCTTGAATTGGATATTTCAGCATTTGATGCAACGTAGAGCTAACAACACCAGCATTGTGGATCCATAGTCGGCCTTATAAGCAGGAGTATAAAGGGCGAATATTCTTTACATAAAAAGTTGAATCAAATGTTTGGGTTCCAACTTTTATGAGGATGTCCACTTCCCTATGCACCATCCTTTTTGAGCCGTCAAAAGCCCTCACTACTATGTTGCTCGGTTTCAATGTCAATCCTTCACAGTCAAGCCTATCAAGAGCCTTTTTAGCTAATACATTCAGAGATGAACCAGTGTCAACCAAATCATAAGCCAAGGTCGTGCCCCTGCATTCGACTGAGATATGCAATGCCCAGTTATGCTTCCTCCCTCTTGGCGTTATATCATCATCTGAAAAACCTAAGCCATTATTTGCAGTCAAGCTGGCTACGCAGTCTTGGAACTAATCGGCAGATATCTCTTGGGGTACATGGGCAGTTTTCAGGAATTTTACCAAGGCTTTTGCATGAGCCTCGAAACAAAATAATAAAGCCAGCATGGAAATTTTATTATGGAGTTTGCCCCAGTTGCTCGACTATGTTGTAGTCGCTTCTTTATATGATCTTTAGAATTTCCTCCATCTCTTTTCGGGAGGTCTCAGGGATAGCCACTGATTGTGCCTTCGTCCGGACAAACTCAACCATAATACTTTTTCCTCGAGTCTCGGTTGACTTGGCAGCAGGAATGCCGGTAGGGGTGATAACAGGGGTTGTAATAGTTTGGTCAACATGAGTATTATCAGAGATGATTGCAGGACTAGGAATAGTCTTTGGAGGAGCAACAGAAATAGGAATGATTACGGGTCCAGAAATAGCTTTGGGAGGAGCAATTTCTGGAGAGAAAACCCTTCCATTGTGGGTTATCTTACTAGTCCCTGCAATATTACTGACATCAGAGTCAACTTTCTCGAAACTTGAATCTTCAGCAGCTGGCCAATCTTGCTTGATACCGTGGTAGTAGACATCCCCTCCATAATTCCATGGTACGGTTTTGTCTGACGAATACGGGATTGGTCCAGGCATTGTAATTATCAACGGAGCTACTTTTTAAACTGATGTAATTCTAACGGGTCTTTTAGTGGAGACACTGGAAGAATTGTCGGAAATGGTCATGATGGAAACATCATTATGAGAAACATTTGGAATAGAAGTTTTTTCGAATAAAATTTCCTTGTTATCTACTAGGCACTGAACGACTTCTTTCAACAAAGGACAGTTGGTTGGTGAGGATAAATAGAAATGACAACTTTCATCACAGCCCGGGAAAACACCGGAATTTAACAAATTCGGTTTGATAGTCAGGAGTGGGGTCACAAGTTCATCAACTGAAGTAACAAACATATCTTCCTCGACGGTGTTGACATCACGACCGTGTTTGGGCATATGGGCAGTAATGACATTGGGCTTTTCTGGCGCATCGAATTCAATCTCTTTGGCTCCAAGAAGATCTTGTACTTTGTTCTTCAGAGCCCAACAGTTGTTAGTGTCATGGTCGGGACTCTCAGAATGGTGTGTGCAACGGGCATTAGGATGATAGTGAGGAGAGGTTGTGTTAGGGTTCTTTGGAGCTTCTTTCAAAGTCACTAGGTTGGATCTTAACAAATATGGTAATACTTGAGATAGTGTCATATTAATTCGGGTGAATTATATGACTGGTCTTTCCATTCTTGGTTGGTTGCTTCTTTGCTGAGAAGGCTCTGGTTTAGGAATCATGACAGCCCCCACCATTGGACGGCGTTCAGCCCTATCTTGATTTCTCTGAGGATATACAACAACCACTTCCTTCTTTCCAATTAATGGTTTCCTTACAGCAGCAGAGGATGTATCTTTTGAACCTTTCCATTTTTTATCCCAGCTTCTATCCTTTCTCCAGTCAATATCAATTTAGTAAAACCCGTCGAAGATCTCCTAATTAAGTGATTGAAGAAAGGCCCGGACAAGGTGCCCAAAAACATATCCACTAACTCTCTTTCAGATAGGGGAGGCTGGACCCTTCCTGCTAAGTCCCTCCATTTTTGCGCATAGTCCTTGAAGCCCTCACTTGAAACCATGGCCATACTCTGGAGTTGAGCACGGGTGGGCGCAAGATCAGCGTTGTATTGGTATTGTTTGTAAAAGGCAGCTGACAGATCTTCCCAATTATGAACATTGGCTCTTTCTAACTGATAAAACCTATCAAGTTAAGTTCCAAACAGAATGTCTTGGAAGAAGTGTACCCATAAATCCTTGTCAGTGGTATGAGGCTGAATCTTCCTTACATAGGACAGGAGATGCATTTTGGGACATGAAACTCCATCATATTTGGCGAACACCGGTGCTTTGAATTTGGAGGAATGACAATCCCCGATACTAATCCCAACTCCTCAAAGTCCAATCTAGGCACTTTTTGGATTTCCATTGCACTTAACCGTTCTTCTAGATGCTTATACTTGTCGTCGGCTGGAGGATATTGTTCTTCAGAATAGTCTTCTTCTTCCTCTTCCTCTTCTGAATCTGGCTGAACAATTGCTTCCTTGCCTTTCCCATCTTGATTGTCTTTCTCACCAGATGACGTAGCAAAGTCTAAAGTCCTTCTTGCTTGTCCTTGG
This sequence comes from Vicia faba, assembly GCA_948472305.1. Classification (NCBI taxonomy): domain Eukaryota; kingdom Viridiplantae; phylum Streptophyta; class Magnoliopsida; order Fabales; family Fabaceae; genus Vicia; species Vicia faba. The sequence goes on from OX451738.1 coordinate 1,479,080,766, forward strand.
AATCTTCTTCACATGTTCAGAACTCCGGTTATTTTCTTTTTCTTCCTTTTCTCTTCAACCAGCAAGGTCTTCAACACTTCTTGTCCTTTGGATAGAGTTAAGAACATCTGTTGAAACTGGGCATTTTGAGCTTGGAGGTCCTTCATCGTTTGCTCGAGATCCATCTTACTGAAATAAATAGTAGAAAGATGAGGAGACTTGTTATAAGAAACCTGCTGATGTTATGATGAATGGTAAATGCATATGCAATGATTTCAAGGATTTAGAGATTCAAATTTGTTTTAGAGAAAAAGGAAACACACGTTATATTAATAAATTAAAGCTTGAGTACATCAATGCCTTTTTGGGCAAAATAATACAAAATTTCTAAGATAAAAAGGTGGTACGCATCCTCTTTGGTCCGATGTAGGCATTCAGAGTCTACTCCTCATGAAGTTGCTTAGTGTGTTCCAAAACCTTCTTCTCGCTAGCGTAGAATTGGGCTTCGAAAGTATCTCTCCCCCCCCCTTGAGTTGTATCCAATCTCTTTGTAAGTCTTCAAGAGAGGTGGGCATATCAGGATGTAGGATAGTGTATGGAACATCTCCTTCCATAACAGGCTCAATGATTACCGGGAGAATGGAAGGATAAGGCAGCATAAGACTCTGAGCACGAGTTCGTACCCATTTGAGGTAAGGCTCAAGAGGGATGGAATTATTATGCCCCAATGTCTTGCTATCTACCTTGTTCAACATCCTCCAAGATCGGGTAAATCTCTGGCGAAGACCTTGATCGTTGTTCTCGTAGTCAAATACCAAAACTTGGATGAGCATCTCATGAGGGCCATCCCTTCAGGCGTAACCAAACTGTCTTAAGGCTAAGTAGGGGTTGTAGGTGATAACTCCCCTAATTCCAAGTAAGGGGGACATTATGGAATTCTCCATAACGGTCGACAATAGTAACATTCTCTAGGGATCGGGAACACCAATGAATGTCTGAATGCTTGAGTGTCATCAACCTTTGTGACCACCTTGAACCTTGCTCATTCTTCAATACAGATTGGGGAAGATGCGAAATAAACCATCTTGCCAAGAGAGGAGTACAACACAAAAGGACACCTCTTTTTCTCATAGTGTGAGTGTGAAAAGAATGTTGGATGTCCCCTAGCAAAGTAGGCATCGGGTTGTGGGATATGAAGATTTTGACAGTGTTCACATCTATGAGTTGGTCAAGATTTGGAAACAAAACCATCCTATAGATTAGGAGAGCCACAATTTCCTCAAAGGCTTGCAAATCCAAAGAGTTCCAACAGTTTCGGGCTTTCTTAAACAAGAACTTTGCTAGGAAACCCTTGACACCACTCCTTATTTCCCAATTAGTTGTGACATCAGATGATTGCAAGTCTAGAGCTTGAGCAATATCTTCTGGCTTTGGATCTCTTTCTGTACCGTTGAAAGGTAGTTGATTGAGAATGGGAATCCTCAAGAGTTGGGAGAATTCTTCCAAAGTTGGCACAAGTTGATAATCGGGAAATGTGAAGCAATGGTGTAAAGGATCAAAGAATTGAAAGAGTACCTTCATCATGTCCTCATCAGTGTTGGAAGTGACCAAGTTGAGTAGGCGACCATGTCTCTCGGTGAATGGAGAATTGTCAGGAATCCTTGAAGCTAGCTCCTTAAGTTGTGAAGGGATCCTTATAAGATTGACTTGAATAGTTTTCCTGCGAATAGAATCCATGTCCTACAAAACAGAACAAAGATAAATCCCAAGATCCTTGAAATGGTTAGTGAATGAATATGATGTTATGATGTTCATGATGTTATGTACAAGTAAATATACACAATCAAAGCAAACAAGTCCTTAGGTTTAGGCTTGCATGGTGTCTCATAGGCAAGTACCCTCTTGAAGTTTAGTTGGCTCAACCTGTCCTAGCAATAGTAATCGGGTTCTAAGGAGCTCAATATCACTGATTTGTTTCTTTGAGCATTATCTCAGAACAAGCCTCTTTAATGGCGACCGAAATATCTCAAAAAACCAAACCTCAATGAGTGTAGTATCGAGTATCTACCAACTTCGGACTGCACCAAAGTAGGTCATCTAACTACGTCCTAATGGCCAAGTTGGTCAAGTAAAGGTTCTAAAAGTTCATTAGTGCTTCATGGCATCACTCAGCCGCCCCATATTCTCCTTGATTAACTCAAGGGCTACCGATACCCACAAATATGTCGCACTAACATAGCTATTGCTTAGACCATGTCGGTATACCCCTCACAGTTTCCACAATGTATTTCTACTTACCTAAAAGGTATCCCAAATTCGGGTAGAGGATTCAAACCCAAACAAAGAACCATAATGTAAAGCATACAAATCAAACAATGAAAGCAAGTAAATGTGATTTAACCATAAGGTAACCCCACTTTTAGAATTATCCCCAACAGAGTCGCCAGTTCTATAATACGGTGGGAGAACTGACTTGAAGGTTTTGCATTTGATCACAAATGTTGCGGTTAGCAAGAGTCGCCACCGACTTTTCTTTTATCCTAAAGGAAAGGTGAAAAAGCACAGGAAAGACCTTTGAGATTATTTCTTGAGTTCGGGGGATAGATTATAAATAGGGAAGGTATTAACACCCTTTTCATCCATGGTTTTCCATGGGCTCTTAGTTACTTGCTAGATCACTTGCTTTTGTTTGAAATTGTGCTTTGTATGGTTTTTGAAAGTATTTTGTAAAGAGGCCATTGTTTAGGCAAACTTTGTAATGATTCTCGTTCGTAAGAATGTATACAAAGTGTTTGATCTTTTGAAAATGTTTTCAAATTTGTAAGATGTTTTGAAAGTGTGGGTGTTTGTTTTGAAAATATCAAGGATGTTTGTTTTGAAATGGAGCAAGTAATTAGGAGCATTCTACCTACTCAAAAGTCTTTTTTGTTCATTTTCTTTTCCTTTGACATTGTTATCTTACCATTGATTTGGTAAGTTACCATATCTTTGGATGTAAACGGGACGGACGTGTGTCATTGTATAACCATGATTAGCAACGTTGCAAGGTATCTTATCATTCTTTTTAGGGGCTAAGATCATTTGAAAGACAACTTAGATAGCGTCATCGAGGGACTATTATCTTGTATTTGCTTGTTTTTGCTAAGATACCTTACATGCGTAATATGACCATTTTGTAAAGGCAACCAAGTGGAATTACCCTAGGGGTGTTTGTGTGCAAGTTTATTATTTTCATACTTGATTTTGTCTTGGATTAGGGTTTTCTAAGTATTGGTTTTAGTCTTTCCATACAAACCCCAATTACTAGCATGTTATGTATAAAGCGATAAATTGCGAAATTTAAAGTTACTACGCTATTACAATACTTGTGGGAGGGGGTGTACAAATTTTAAATGGGGATTGCAAGAATATAAACCTAATTAATCTATTACAACCAAATTGAATTTGTACAAGAATTGAAATAAATAATGTACAAGATGAATAAATATGCAAGTATGCAAATATAAAGAAAATGGATTATTTTGTTTGGAATTTTTTAGGAAAAATGAATTTGTTTTAACCTAATTAATTAAAAGAAAATAAATAATTAAAATAATAAAAGTAAACCTAATTTAATAAGAAAAGATTTTAAATAAAACCCTAAGTCTATTAATTGATTAAAAGGAAATTAAGTTTAAGAAAAGTATTTTTGTATTTTTGTCTTGAAAAGAACTTATAGTATTATAAAATATTTTTTGACCTTTTTTATATTAAAATAATATATTTTAATTGGTGTAAAAGAAAATAAATAATATCCTAGTTTTTATTAAATTTACAAGAATAATTAGTAAAATAAATAAAGTGTGGTTAAATAAAATATTTTTTTGTGAGAAAAAAATAAATAAACTAAGTTAAAATATAAATCTACTATTTTTGTATTTTTTTATGATTTTTTTAATATTAGAAAATATATTAAGAAAATAAATAAAATGAAAATAAGAAAATAAAATAAAACTAGGTCAGGAGTGTGAAAAGGAAACAGGGGGATTAGCCAGTAAAAACAAAAAAAACAATCAAGGCCCAAGGAGGCCCAGCGCCTGCAAAAAATAAATCAGAAAATGCCAAAATATGAAGAAAAAAATCAAAAGGGTACCACTAGGGCTCGAACCCAGGTCCCAAAGGTTACAGGTGTGCGCTTCTACCACTGGGGTGGCTATACATCTGTTAACATAAGCAAAACAATAAATATATGATACAACATGCACCTTGATTTACACTTCATCTTCAACCTCCAGCCAGACCAACTGTAACTTGTTCACTTCTCAACAAAAATGAAAACTGTAAATATGAAACTTGTAGCAAATTTCCTCACGGTTTCAGAAATGTAAAGCATTAAAACTATAGATCAAAGATAAGCATGAATTTCATTGGCCCTAATTTGAATCCTAAAAATCTTAGAAACTTCCATCTTAAAATTCTCTAAGCTCAAACAAAATTAATGGAAACTATGGACATGATTAGCTTTAGGGTAATGATGTCTACATGTTTTATTCACAAATAAATCATTGATGATGCCTGTACGAAAAGTTCCAAAGTTAGAAAAATTACCTTGCAAGAGGGTATTAGGTTTGAAGTTTGAGAAGCTTTCAATGAGTTCCAATGATTGGGTTAGCTTCCTCAAGTTCCCAGGAAGCTAATGGGATGCTTAGCTTGAGCTGAAGTACCTGAGGAGTTCTAGAGAAGTCCAAGTACAAAGCTCTATTTTTGAAAATGGAGGATGGTGTTAATGGTGTTACAGTTCTGTAACAGGGTGTGGGATCAGTTCTAAATGATGTTTAGAAGCTTTAGGAACCAAAAGTCTTGAAAACGCACGAGGGAGTTATGAGTTTCAAGTTTTGGGCCAGTTTATGTTAAAATGGATGTATGAGATGTGATTCTGAGTTCTTGGTCTTTTCAGGGCTTAAGAATTCGTGTATTTGTGGAAAATAGTTTGTATATCTATAAGAAAAAGTATTGGAGTGGTTTGGACAATCAGAAGTACAAGTTTTCAGCTAATTGCTAGGTTACTTGATTTTGAAGAAAAGTGGGAAACCAAGTTTCAATGTGAGGTACAAGCATGGGCTGAGTGATTGTAAGTGTATAACAAGTTTCTTATGGGTTACGAGACTTGTATGATCAGAAGAGAACAAGTGCAAGGCTCAAGAATAAGTTTTGTGTAAAAAAGCACTTTATCAAAATTACAATGTACACTTTCTTCCAAAAATGGATATAAAGCGTGTCCATGCATTGAATGCTTGAAATGAGACCTCTAACAGCTGTGCAAGCAATTAATTATGGAGTGCCTAACAAGTTTGAGGCCTGCAAAGTAGATTTTATGCAGCATAACTTTGAATTTGAATTTTGTTCATCACAAAATGCCTTGTAGTTCAAGTGATAAAACCCTAACTTCATCTCTTCGGTTCTCCCTACTCAAAAATGATCTCAAGAAGTTCTTGGACATTTTGGAAAGATTGCAATGTGATCTATAACCCATATTTGAATTTCTTTTGAATATTCCACTTGGAACTATATGAAAAAGTGCCATGAAGTTGGGTTAAAATCCTGACCAAATTAGGGCAAAATTTCACTTAGTGTTTTGTTTCATGACCACATGTACTTAAAATTATAACTTGAGATCCAAGCAATTCTGGAAGAAGTAGTCTGAAAAAAAGTTATAGATTTCATGGAGATCTACAACTTTCATGTTGGAAGTTTCTTTTGAATTAGTTTGCATCATGGTGAAATGTTTTCTCAAAGTTATGAAAAAATAAGAAATTTCCCACACTTAGAAAAATTTCTAAGTTTAGAAATTTTAACTTTTCAAAATGAAATCTTGAATTTTGGATTTCTTGATGAATAAGTTTCATATTTTGACATGCTTTGATGAATTGTAATTTTTGGCATTTGATTTTGACCAAAAAGTCAAAGTTTGACTTTTCAGTATACAGTTGACTTTTGATCAGTTGACTGAAAAATTCATCTATCAATCTATTGGACTTGCAATGTTTTGAGCCATGTCATTAGGTAAAAATGATGCAATTGAACTCTTGAGATCATGCCTTAAACCAATTGATCATTTGCTAGGTCAAAAATCAGAAATTGCCCTTTCCCAGTCAAAACCCTAATTTTGACCATTTTGCCCTTTTGGAGATTTGATCAAATTTCTCGAGGAGTTGTGGTCCAAACTTGATCAAATGATGCATATGAGTTTAAATTGTTGATGTAGATAAAAAATTATGAAGTTTGACTGTAAATTGGCCATAGTTGACTTTTTTCCTAATACAATTGATTTTTAGGTCAACTGCTCAATTGATTGAGCAAAAGTGTGATCCAAGGCTTGAAACTTGTCATGATTAATCTTGAGGGTCCATAATGATCCAGGAAAACCATATGGGGCATTGGAAGTTCAAATATCCTTGTGCAATCTCAAACCCTAATTTTGATCATCAGAGCTTAAGGAGGTGTCTTGAGCTGATCAACCCTAATGCATTCTTGAGTCAAAGGAGATCTTGTGAGCAAATTATTGATAAGTGAGAGGACAAATTTTGGGGTACAACAGTGTTCATCAAGAAATGACTTGTAATTCAAGAATGAGACCCTAACTTCTTGCCTTCGATTCTCCTTGCCCAAACATGATCTCAATGAGTTCTTGGACATTTTGGAAAGCTTGTAACATCCTCTACAACCTCTATGTTGGACATTTTTGAAAATTCATCTTGGAACTATGTGAAAAATTGCCATGAAGTTAGGTCAAAATTCTGCCTAAACTAGGGCAAACTTTCACTAAAATTTCCAAGTTTCATGAACATGTATTCACAAAATCATAACTTTAAATCCATGCATTTCTAGGAGAAGTTGTGTTCTACAATGTTTTAGATCTTATTTATATCTACAACTTTCATTTTGGAAGTTTCCTTTGAATCATCTTGCATCATGGTGAAAAATTGTCTCAAAGTTGTGAAAAAATATGAAATTTTCAACACTTAGAAAAATTTCTAAGTTTAGAAATTTTGAGTTTTCAAAATGAAATCTTGACTTTTTGATTTCTTGATGAAAAAGTTTCATATTTTGACATGTCTTGATAAATTGTGATCTTTGGGACTTGATTTTGACCAAAAAGATAAAGTTTGACTTTTTAGTGTACAATTGACTTTTGATCAGTTGACTGAAAATCAACTATCAATCAATTGAACTTGAGAGATGTTTTGAGCCATGACATTAGGTAAAAATGAAGCATTTGAATCCTTGAGATCATAACTTAAACTAAACAATCAATTGCTAGGTAAAAAAATCAGAAATTGCACCTTCTCAGTCAAAACCCTAATTTTGACCATTTTGCCCTTTTGTTGATCTGATCAAATTTCTTGAGGAATTGTGGTCCAAACTTGATAAAATGACATATATGAGTTCATGATGTTCATATGGATCAAAAATTATAAAGTTTGAGTTTAAATTGACCACAGTTGACTTTTTCCACAATACAGTTGATTTTTAGGTCAACTGGTCAATTGAATAGGCAAAAATGTGACCCAAGACTTGAAACTTGACATGAGAAATCTTGAGGGTCCAAAATGATCCATGAAAATCATATGAGGCAACAAAATTCCATTTGTCCTTGTGAAATCTCAAACCCTAACTTTCAGTCATCAGTGCTAGAGGAGGTGTCTTGAGCTGATCAACCTTGTGCAGTCTTGAATCCAAGGAGATCTTGTGAGAGATTACTTGATAAATGAGAGAGAAAATTTTGGGGTACAACAGATGCTCCTGTTCAATCTTCTTAAACATGAAGAGTTAGATTGGCAGATCCGCCATTCGTGACTTGAAGGTGGAAGATGATTGAACACTAAAGTGCCCAGAAATTTGCACTCGAAGATGGATTGGGAATGGGCTTATAGATGCCATTTGGAGGAATGATGGTAAACACTGGAAGAAATACCAGCACAAATCTTTGGTCAATTTATACTAACACTTGATGTTTTACTTGTGGGAAAAAAGGTTAGCTAAATGCATATGTATGCATGATGTTCACAAGATGAATGAGATCATGCTAGATGCATTTTGTATGTATATGATATGATGTATGAATGTGGGATGCATGTCTTTGTCTAGGAAAATAAATCCCTGACTACTGTTGAGGAATTCCTGGGAAATTGAATCTCGGGTCGCTGTTGGGGATGAAGATTATACATATCTTCAAACTTTGTTGAAAGGATGCTTCCGCTGGGGAATATCTCTTGAATATGAGCTGTTATCTGGTCAAATCTAGGCTTCAAAATTTGCTGAGGATGAGGAAGTCAACTGCTATCTGGTCGGATCCAGGCTTCACGGTAACTTGCTGGGGAAGAATGAATTAACTGTTATCTGGTCGGATCCAGGCTTTGCAGAAAATTTCTTAAAATTGAATTGTTATCTGGCCGGATCCAGGCTTCACAACAAACTTGCTAGGGATAAGGAAGTTAACTGTTATCTGGTCAGATTCCAGGCTTTGCAGTAACTTGCTAGAAGGGATAAAGTTGAACTGATATCTGGTTGGGTCCAGGCTTCATAATAACTTGAAGTGGTAACTATTATCTGGTCGGGTCCAGGCTCCATAGTTTTTTTGAAAAGTTATTCTATTATCTGGTTGAGTCCAGGCTTCATAGTGTCTTGTTGACATTATAGCTAGTTGTTATCTGGTCGGGTCCAGGCTTCACAATAAACATGTCTGAAGAGATAAAGTTGAACTAATATCTGGTCGAGTCCAGGCTTCATAGTAACTCGCTTGGGGAACATAGTTGATATCTGGTCAGGTTCCAGGTTTCACAACGAACTTCTGAGGGGAATTACTATCTGGTCGGATCCAAGCTTCACAATAACTTACTTGAAAAGATGAAGTTGAAAAATTGATATCTGGTCGGTTCCAGGCTTCACAGTAACTTATTGGGGTAGAGGCAAACTCTATTGGGGAAAAGAAGTTAAACCTTGGCCTGGTTGAGTCCAGGTTCTTCAATATGTTTGAAGAGTTAAACTATTATCTGGTCGGGTCCAGGTTTCATAATATTTGAAATTTGTACCATTATCTGGTCGGGGTCAGGCTTCATAGTATCTGAAAGGCTCTCACTATCATCTGGTCGGGTCCAGGATCTATAGTGACTTGAGAAGTAGACTATTATCTGGTCGGGTCAAGGCTCCATAGTAAATTGAAAAATTGTACTAATATATGGTCGGGCCCAGGCTTCATAGTATCTTTTGTTAACGACTTTACTGGGGATTAGGGGTTGTGGCCCTATGATTTGCAATAGCCTGAAAGGAAAACTCAAGTTGGAGAGGATAAACTCTGATGGGGAAGATAGGCTCGGCTGGGGAGGATAGAGTCCGTTTGGGGATAGCAGCCTCAACTGGGGAAGACAGGCTATTCCGAGGGAATTCAAACTCGGCTGGGGAAATATAAACTCGGCTAGGGAGTTAGACTAAGCTGGGGAATTTTGTGGTTCTTTGATTGTTGTATGTTGGGGAAATAAACCCTGTTGATGAATACTCGATGAACTGCTGGCGAGGTGAGTTCTTTGAATAGATCCACAAGGCTCCTACTTGTAGGATTCAAACTTAACTGGGAGATAAAGCTGCCAAGAGGCTGGGACTTTGGCTGGAGATTAATCTGGGCAGAGAAACTTTATGGGTAACTCTGTTGAGGATTAGTTTATTGTAGTCGTCTTATGGGGATAATGCTAACTCTGTGGGGATATTCCATATACATTAAAGTGGTGCTTGTTACTGCTTAGGTCATATGTGCCAAATAGTTTTAATTATTTTCATATGCATATGTTCGTTCAATTTTAGTCATTGGACAAATTTGCATTCAAAACAAGGACAGAAAGTTTGCACTTCAAAGTATATTCGTATTGATATTTTGCCCATGAATAGGCATTTTTTGTATAAAGAGACGGAGATCCTAGTAAGAGGAAATCGTCGAAAGGAAAACAAAGATTGAAAACAAAAAACAAATAGCCATGTGAAAATGATCTCATTGCATTCCAACTCTACCATTTCCCCAATGTCTTCGAATGCCCCTTGCTGTTAAGAGAAGTTGATTGGATTGATCTTGGACCATTTGAACTCGAACCTTGGTGATAAAGTTGACTGTGGTGATTCTACGGGACATAGCCATACGCTTTCAATCCTTAACTTTTGCCTGGACCGCCCTTTCGGGTTTTTAGCCCACCAGGATACCCATTTTTGCCCAAGTCGCCCTTTCGGGTTTTCAACTTGCCGTGTGTACAATCTTTTGCATATATCCCTATTTTTTCCCAAACCTTTTGGTTTGCCGGGATGCCCTTATCTTGCCTAGGTGTGTCAACCTAGCGGGTCTCTTATGCGTAGTATTTTTTAACTATGTCCGTGTTTATAGGATGTGGGAAGTCTTCACCATCCATGGTAGTCAGCATCATGGCACCACCAAAGAACACTCTCTTGACAACAAATGGCCTTTCATAAGTGGGAGTCCATTTGACTCTGGGGTTGCCTTGTGGCAGAATGATGCACTTTATCACCAAGTCGCCAGCTTGATATACTCGAGGCTTGATCTTCTTGTTGAAAGCCTTGATCATCCGTTTTTGGTACGTCTGACCATGACAAACAGTAGCCAATCGTTTTTCATCAATCAAGTTCAACTGATCCAATCTCGTTTGAACCCACTCGTCTTCGCATAAGCCTGCCTCATTCATGATCCTTAGTGAGGGAATCTGAACTTCCACTGGAAAAACAACTTCCATGCCATAGACTTGAGAAAAGGGAGTTGCCCCAGTTGATGTTCTAGCTGAAGTAAGATAGCCATGTAGAGAAAATGGTAACATTTCATGCCAGTCCTTATAGGTTACTACCATCTTCTACACAATCTTCTTAATGTTTTTGTTGTCCGCTTCGACTGCTCCATTCATTTTAGGTCTATATTGAGAAGAATTGTGATGCTTGATCTTAAACTGAGTGCAAAGCTCAATAATCATAGCATTGTTGAGGTTAGTCCCATTGTCGGTGATGATCCTTTCGGGGATGCCATAGCGGCAGATGAGGTTATGTTTGATGAATATGGCCACCACATTCTTGGTGACTGAAGTAAAGGAGGCGGCTTCGACCCATTTGGTGAAATAGTCGATAGTGACAAGAATGAAGCGATGTCTGTTAGAAGCGGTGGGCTTGATTTCTCCAATCATATCAATGCCCCATATTGCAAATGGTTACGAGACAGTCATGAAGTTCAGAGGGATAAGAGGTACATGGACCTTGTCAGCATAGATTTGGAATTTGTGACAAGTCCTAGAGTGTTGATGGCAATCAGTCTCCGTCATTGACCAATAGTAGCCAGCTCTCAATATTTTCTTGGCCATCATATGTCCGCTTGAATGAGTACTAAAGAGACCATCGTGCATGTCTTCCATGATTTCCTCTGCCTCCTTCTTATCCACACATTGGAGTAGAGTGGAGTCATGGTTACGCTTATACAATATTCTGTTACTTAGGAAGAATTTGGCTGAAAATCCTCGTAAGAACTTTCTGTCATTGACGGATGCTCCATCTGGATACTCTTGCGCTTCAAGATATATCATCACCTCATGGTACCATGGCTTTTCTACATCAGTGTCAAGCTCACAACAGTGTGAAGGTTCGTCGAATATTTTAATCGTAATCATAGGGGCTTCTTTGTCCCATTTGACCTTTAACATTGAAGACATGGTTGCCAAGGTGTCGGCTAGCTGATTTTCTTCCCTAGGGAAGTGCTCAAAAGTGATCTCTTTGAAATAGGGAATCAGGGATAGCACAAGTTCCTTGTAAGGGATGAAATTAGGGTGTTTAGTGTCCCAATCTCCTTTTACTTAGCTAATCACTAGAGAGGAATCCCCAAACACATTCAAATGCTTGATTCTCAAGTCGATGGCAACTTTCATACCCAAAATGCATGCTTCATATTCATCCATATTGTTAGTGAAATCAAAGCATAATCTGGAAGTCAAAGGAGTGTGGAAACCTTCCGGGGAGATGATCACAACACCAATTTTGTTACCCAAGGCGCTGGAAGCCCCATCAAAGACAATAGTCCATCGGGATCCTTGTCCAGGTCCGTCATACGGTCCAGGTTTCATGCAATCGGTTACCAGCATGATGTTCTCATCCGGGAATTCAAAGTTCATAGACTGATAATCATCCACAGCTTGATGGGCCAAATGATCTATTAGTACGCTTCCTTTGATGGCTTTCTGCGTTGTGTATTGAATGTCGTACTCAGTCAAGATCATTTTCCACCTGGCTATTCGTCTGGAGAGAGCAGGTTTCTCAAAGATGTACTTGATTGGATCCATCTTAGAAATCAACAGAGTGGTATGAGTCAACATATACTGTCTTAGCCGGTGAGCATCCCATGTGAGATCGCAACAAGTTTTCTCAAGTAGTGAATATCTGGTTTCACAGTCGTTAAACTTTTTGCTCAGGTAATAAATAGCATGCTCTTTTCGGCCAGACTCGTCATGTTGGCCCAAAACACACACCATAGAGTTCTCTAGTATTGTCAAGTACATGATCAAGGGTGTTCCTTCAACTGGAGGCATGAGAATAGGAGGTTCTTACAGATACTCTTTGATTTTGTCGAAGGCAGCTTGGCATTCATCATTCAATCTGACTACCTGATCTTACTTCAAGAGTTTGAAGATTGCCTCACAAGTAGCAGTCAAGTGAGATATGAAGTTGGAGATGTAATTGAGACGACCCAAGAATCCTCTAACTTCCTTTTCAGAATGAGGGACTGACATTTCTTGGATGGCCTTTACCTTGGCAGGATCAACTTCAATGCCTTTATTGCTGACAACAAAACCTATAAGCTTTCTAGATCGTACTCCAAATGTGCACTTGTTAGGGTTTAACCTCAACTTGTATTTTTTCAACCTTTCGAATAGCTTGTACAAGTGATCGAGATGTTCCTCCTTAGTTTGTGATCTGGAAATCATATCATCCACATAAACCTCTATTTCATGATGAATCATATCATGAAACAAAGCTACCATAGTCCTTTGATATGTTGCCCCTGCATTTTTCAATCTGAACGGCATGACCTTGTAGCAAAAGGTGCCCCATTGCGTAACGAAAGTAGTCTTCTCCATATCTTAGGGAGCCATCCTAATTTGATTATAGCCAGAGAATCCATCCATGAAAGAGCAGACTTTATGCTAAGCAGTATTATTGACCAAGACGTCAATGTGTGGCAGAGGGAAGTCATCCTCGGGGCTTGCCCTATTCAGATCCCTATAGTCTACGCACATGCGAACTTTTCTGTCCTTCTTTGGCACTGGTACCACATTTGCAACCCATTGGGGATAAGATGTCACAGATAAGAATCCTGCATCAAATTGTTTCATCACCTCAGATTTGAACTTTTCATACATAATAGGCCTCATGCGACGAACCTTTTGTTTGACGGGAGGACAATCTTCCTTTGTCGACATACGATGAACTACAATATCGCTATCCAATCCTGGCATATCTTCATAAGACCAAGCAAATACTTCCACATAATCATGCAACATTTGAACCAACCTTCTCTTGACACTGTCTTCTAAGTTAGCATCGATCTTGATTTCCTTCTTGTCAGTCTCGCTACCTAGATTGATGACTTCAACTGACTCTTCGTGCGGCTGAATATCTTTTTCCTCTTGTAAAAGAAATTTGGCTAGTTCTCCCGGTATTTCAGAATCTTCCTCGACTTCGTCTTCGGCTTGGTTGATTGGATATTCGAAGTCATAGTCGACAAAGTAGAGTCATTGGGAATAGGATCCATAGTGGATAAGGACCTGCAAGAATGTGTATGTGTGCATGTAAGATATATGGCTATTTTGAAAAATGTATTTGAAGGAAAAGAAAGACAATGAACACAAAGATTTGAATGCAAAAGAGTCCAATGATTTGTATTGAATGATCATATGATTAAATGAACATAAATAAAACCCTTGACAAATGGATCAAAGTGCCCCGGGCTAGGCACATGGCTTAAAATTCATTGTTAAATATTACAGAAAAAATGTTCTTGAATTGAAAGAAAAGCAATAACAAGTAGATTACTCCTCAATGAAGGAGATAGGCACAAAGTCCTTTGCATGCCAATTCTTCAACTCCGTTGTAGTTAGATACACCCAATCTTCAAATGTAGCTTCTTCATCTGAATCTCCCACAACATTAACTTCATTGATATCCTTGCCATGCTTCGACATAGGCGCGGTGATTACATTCAGAGTTGGAGGAGGATCAAACTCAATAGTCTTGTTATCGATCAAATCCTGGATTTTGTTCTTCAAGGCCCAACATTGGTCAGTCTCATGCCCGAGGCTACTTGAATGGTAAGCACATTTAGGATTCGAATTATACTTTGGTGAAGAGGTATCGGGGTTGGCAGGAGGATCGCGTAATGTCACCAAATTAGCTTTGAGCAAATGTTGTAAGGCTTGAGAAAGTGACATGCCTAACCTCGTAAATTGTCTTCTCGGAGTTTCAAAATGTTGATGATTAGCAAATGGTCTTGGAGTAGGATTTGGATTGGAGATTCGAACAACATTAACAGACAAATGATCATTCTTCTTGGTACGGGCTCTTGCCCCGTACGCAACATTGATTTCTTTCTTTGCAGCAAAAGGTTTCTTGACAGGATTGGAAGTAAAGGCAGATGTCACAGATATCTTTCCACTTTTGATGCTGCTTTCAACTCTTTCACCGGTTAAGATTACTTAGGTGAAACCAGAAGAAGAGCAGCCAACTAAAAATTAAAGAAAGGATCAGATAAAGTGCCCATAAACATGTCAATATGCTCCCTATCAGTCAAGAGTGGTTGAACCCTACTAGCAAGGTCTCTCCAATTTTGTGCATATTCTTTAAATCCTTCATTCTTTCCCATGGTCATATCTTGCAACTAAACTCTTGTTGGCGCCAAGTCAGCGTTATACTGGTACTGATGGTAGAAGGCGGAAGCTAAATATTCCCAAGTATTAATGTGGGAACCATCTAACTGGTAGAACCATTCTAACTGCGTTCTAGTCAAGCTCTCTTGGAAAAAGTGACCCTATAGCTTCTTATCAGCAGTGTGCGGCTGTATGTTGCGCACATAAGATTTCAGGTGGAGTTTTGGACAAGAAACTCCATCGTATTTTGAAAAGACTGGTATTTTGAATTTGTGGGGAATAACCACCCCAGAGATCAAACCCAAATCATCAAAATCTAAATCGGGGACGGCTTGGATTTCAACAGCCTTCAACCTGTCTTCTAACTGCTTGTATTTGATATCAGCGGGTGGATACTGCTTGTCAAAATAATCATCATCAGACGCTTGATCATTAACACAGTCATCCTGGGTACTCTTAACCTCACCAATATGATTCTCGTCCTCTTTAAATAAGTCTTCCACTACCGGGATCTGACGAACCAACTCTTTGAACCTTCTACCCATGTTGACCAGGGCTCTCTTCTTGGGTTTCTTCTTAACTGCCAGCAACGCCATCATATCTTGCTGCCCCTTGGCTAGGGCCAGTAGAGCCTCTTGGAATTGAGAGTTTTGTACTTGAAGATCCTTCACAGTTTTCTCTAGATCCATCTTGCTGAAATAAATAGCAGAAAGATAAGGAAACCTGTTATATGAAAACCTGTCATGTTATGATACATGGAATGTATATGCAAATGATTTCAAGGATTACTGAAATTTAAATTTGTATAGACAAAAGAATGAACAAACGTCATCTTTTCATTAGTCAGTTCAAAAGGATTACATCATACCTCTTGGGCTTACAAAATAACTTTCTAAGATAAAAAGATTGAACGCATCCTCTTTGGTGCAAGGTATGCATTCACACTTTGCTCTTCTAGTAGTTGCTTCGTAAGCTCCAAGACCCTCTTCTCATTAGTATAGAATTGAGCTTGGAAAGTATCTCATTCTTCCTTCAGCTGAATCCAACCCTTTTTCAAGTCTTCGAGAGAAGTAGGCATGTCGGGGTGGAGGATGGTGTACGGGATATCTCCTTCAACCACAGGTTCCATGATAACTGGTAAGATGGAGGGATAAGGCATCACAAGTTTCTGAGCACGAGCTCGTACCCACTTAAGGTAAGGCTCGAGGGGAATGGAATTCTTGTGTCCCAGCGTCTTGCTATCAACTTTGCTTACCATCCTCCAAGCTCGGATAAACCTCTGATGGTAGCTTTGGTTGTCGCTCTCATAGTCAAATACCACTCCTTGGATGAGCATCTCATATGGACCATCCCTTCGGGCATAACCAAATTGTCGTAAGGCTAAGCAGGGGTTGTAAGTGATACATCCTCTAATTCCAAGCAAGGGGACAATAGGGAATTCTCCATAACAGTCGATTATAGTAACATTCTCCAAGGATCAAGAACACTAATGAACATCTGAATGTTTGAGTGTCATCAACCTATGGGACCACCTCAAACCTTGTTCATTCTTCAACACATATCGGGGAAGATGCAAAATAAACCATCTTTCCAAGAGAGGAGTGAAACACATGAGGATCCCTCTCTTCCTCATAGTGTGAGAGTGAAAAGAATGTAGGATATCTCCTAACAAAGTAGGCATTGGATTGTGAGACATGAAGATTTTGACAGTGTTTACATCTATGAGTTGGTCAGGGTTTGGAAACAAAACCATCCCATAGATGAGAAGGGCCAAAATTTCTTCAAAAGCTTGTAAGTCCAAGGAGTTCCAACAATCTTGAGCTTTCTCAAATAAGAACTTGGCTAAGAAACCTTTGACGCCACTCCTTGTTTCCCAATTAGTTGTGATATCAGACTGTTGCAAGTGTAGTGCTTGGGTAATATCCTCAGGTTTTGGATCTCTTTCCGTACCGTTGAAGGGTAGTTGATTGAGAATGGGAATCCTCAAGAGTTAGGAGAATTATTCTAGAGTAGGCACAAGTTGATAATCGAGAAAAGTGAAGCAATGGTGTAGAGGATCAAAGAATTGGAAGAGCACCTCCATCATATCTTCATCAGTGTTAGAGGTAACCAAGTTTAGGAGGCGACCATGTCTTTCGGTGAATGAAGAAATCTCAGGGACCCTTGATGCTAACTCTTTGAGTTTAGGAGGAATCCTTACGAGATTGACTTGGATAGTATTCCTACGGATAGAAGCCATGTCCTACAAAACAGAA
This sequence comes from Vicia faba, assembly GCA_948472305.1. NCBI lineage: Eukaryota > Viridiplantae > Streptophyta > Magnoliopsida > Fabales > Fabaceae > Vicia > Vicia faba. Next base: position 1,479,097,930 of record OX451738.1, read on the forward strand.
CAAAGATAAATTCGAAAAATCCTTGAAATGGTTATTGAGAATGAGTATGATGTTATGATGTTTATGATGTCATGTACAAGTAAATATATACAAACAAGGAAAACAAGTCCTTAGGTTTAGGCTTGCATGGAGTCTCATAGGTAAGTACCCTCTTGGAGTTTAGTTGGTTAAAACCTGTCCTAGAAATAGTAATTGAGTTCTAAGGGATCTCAATATCACTGGTCTGTCTTCTCGGGCATTATTTCAGCGCAAGCCTCTTTCACGGTGACTGAAATATCCCGAAAAGCCAAACCTCAATGAGTATAGTATCGAGTATCTACCAACTTTGGACTGCACCAAAGTCGGTCATCTCACTACGTCCTAATGGCCAAGTTGGTCAAGTAAAGGTTCTAAAAGTCAGTTAGTGGTTCATGACATCACTCAGCGGCTTCGTATTCTCCTTGACTACTCAAGGGCTACTGGTACCCACAAATATGTCACACTAACGTAGCCATTTCTTAGACCATGTCGGTATACCCCACACAGTTTCCACAACGTATTGCTACTTACCTATAAGGTATCCCAAATTCAGGTAGAGGATTATAACAAGCCCAAACAAAGAACCAAAATGTAAAGCAAATAAATAAAACAATGAAAGCAAGTAAAGGTGATCTATCCCTAAGGTAACCCCACTTTTAAGTTTTATCCCCAACAGAGTCACGAGTTCTGTGATACGGTGGGAGAACTGACTTGGGTGTTTTGTGTTTTATCACAAATGTTGCGGTTAGCAAGAGTCGCCACCGACTTTTCTTTTATCCAAAAGGAAAGGCTGAAAAGAACAGGAAAGACCTTTGAGATTATTTCTTGAGTTTGGGGGGTAGATTATAAAAAGGGAAGGTGTTATCACCCTTTTCATCTGTAATTATCTATGGGCTCTTAATTGCTTGCTAGATCACTTGCTTTTGTTTGAAAATGTGCTTTGTGTGGTTTTTGAAATTATTTTGAAAAGGCGCCATCGTTTAGGCAAACTTTGTAATAGTTCTCGTTCGTAAGAACGTATACAAAGTGTTGATCTTTTGAAAATGTTTCATGTTTGGAAAATGTTTTGAATTTTTTTTTTGAAAGTGTTGGTGTTGGTTTTGAAAATAAGCAAGAGTGTTTGATTTGAAATTGAGCAAGCAACTAGGAACAATCTACCTACTCAAAAGTCTTAGTTAATTTCTTCATTTCTTTGATATTGCTATCTTACCATTGATTTAGCAAGAAGCCTTATCTTTGGATGTAAAGGGATGGACCTGGGTCATTGTATAGCCATGATAGCAATATTGTGAAATATCTTAGCAATTCTCTTCGAGGGACTAAGATCTTTTTGAAAGGCAACATTGATAGCGTCATCGAGGGACTATGATCTTGTATTTTTTATTGCTTTTGGCTAAGATATCCCACATGTATAACATGGCTATTTTAGTAAGGCAACAGAGTGAAATTACCCTAAGGGTGCAAGTGTCCAAATTTGTTTGATTTACATGTTTGTTTATCTTGAATTAGGGTTTGCTAACTTGTTGGTTTTATCTTTCCATGCAAACTCTAATTTACTAGCATTTATATAAAGCGATAAATTGAGGAAAGTAAAAATACTAAGCTATTACATCATTAGGGGAGGGGGTGTACAAATTTACAAATGGGGATTCTGCAAGAAAATTAAACCTAATTAACTATTACAACCATATTGAATATTGTACAAAATTGAAAATAAAATGCAAGAATATAAATGGAAAAAGGAAATGACTTTTGTATAATTTTTTATGAAAGGGTTTTAATCATGACCTAATTAAGAAAGTGATTAATTAAAATTAAATGAAATTAACTTAAACTAATTAAGAAAAGAAATTAGGTTAAAAAGTATTTTTAGGATTTTTTTAAGAAAAGGTTTTAAATTAATAATAATAATAATGAAAATTAAATTAATTTGAGAGAAACCTAAATTATAAGTTAATCTTAATTAAGAAAATAAAATAATAATTAAACCTAAATTTAAATATTAAATATTTAAGAAAAAGAAATTAATTTATTAAAAGAAAATGTTTTTTGGTCTTTTGTTTTATAAAGAAAAATAAAAATGTATAAGTGTAAATAATAAATAAAAATATTTGTTGGATTTTTTATTAGTAAAATAAAAATAATATTAATAATAATAATGATAAAAATATAAACAAAGAAAAAAATAAATTAAAATAGAATAAATAAAAAAAGAAAGAAAGTAATAAGAGAAAATGGGCCAGGGGTGCAAAAGCAATCAGTATGTTAGAAGAAGCAAAAACAAAAGCCCAAACATTTGGAGGCCCAGACGCCTGTTTGGAATCAAAATAAGAGTGAAAATGTTGAAAAATGAACAAAAGGATACCACTGGAGCTTGAATCCAGGTCCCAAAGGTTAACAGGCACGCGCTTTACCACTGGGGTGGCTATACATCTGTTAACATTGGTAAAATAATAAACATATAACACAAATTAAGTCTTGAATGAACTTCATCTTCAACCTCCAGCCATGAATCTTGTAAATCATTCATTTCTCATCCACTCACAAAAATTTCAACATCATACTTTTTAGCAATTTCCCCACGATTCTGAATATGTAAATAACTTAAGCTAATTCTCAAAGATGAGCATGAATTTCTAATAGTACCAAATTCGGACCTAAATATTTTCAGAGGTTCAAACTCAAAATTCTCTCTACTCAAGCAACATAAATGAAATATATGGACATTTATAGTTTCAAGACAATGATGTTTACATTTTATCTTCACAAATGCAAGCCTAATAATGCCTAAATGAGAAGATAGAAGTTCAAGAAAAATACCTCAAAACTAGAAATCGTGAAATGAGTTTGAGCTTGATTCAAGGTGCTGCAATGATCAGGTTAGCTTCCTTGAGTCTCTAGGAAGCTAATGCAATGCTTAGCTTGAGTTGAGAGTGGCTGAGATGGCCTGGAGAAGTCCAACTGCAATGCTCTGTTTTTGGTTATGCAGGATGGTGGAAATGGAGTTACAGTCGTGTAACAGGGACAAGGATGGTTTGTATTTGATGCAAGGAAGCTTTAGGAACTAAAAGGCCAAAGAACGCACGAGGGAAATAGAAGTTTGAAGTTCAAAGTCAGAAACTGTGCAACAATGGAGTTTTTTTTTGGAAATTTCTGATTTAAGGGAGTTTGGGAGTGTTTCAGGGTGTTCAATCTCGTGTTTTAGCTCATAAATAGTGACTTTATTTATAAGCAACAAGTTTGGAAGCTTGTTTTTTATCAAAATTCAAAATCACAAGTTTAAGCATAACATGTGATTTTTGAGAAATCCAAGTTTCAAAGTCTTGTGTACTTGCTAAGATAGAGTGGTTATGCTTTAAACACACTTGCTTCTGACTTTGTAGATGGATTATGATCAGAGGGAACAAGTTAGAGGCTCAAGAATTGAATTTGTGCATAAAGCTTGCTTTTCAAGAATGGTATTCTTCACTTTCTTCCCAAAATGGCAATGTGAATTGGATAAAGCTTAAATCACTTGGATTATAGATTAAAAGTTTGTGTAATCCATTAATGATGGAAAGATACACAAGTTAGAAGGTATGCAAAGCAATATTATGCAGCCTAACATTGAAATTACATTATGTGTTCATCAAGAAATGACTTGTAATTCAAGAATGAAACCCTAACTTCTTGCCTTCTATTCTCCTTGCTCAAACATGATCTCAATGAGTTCTTATAAATTTTGGAAAGCTTGTAACATCCTATACAACCTCTATGTTTGACATTTTTAACAATTAATCTTGGAACTATGTGAAAAATTTCCATGAAGTTAGGTCAAAATCCTGCCTAAACTAGGGCAAAATTTCACTAAGTTTCCAAGTTTCATGAACATGTATTCACAAAATCATAACTTGAAATCCATGCATTTCTAGGAGAAGTTATGTTATACAATATTTTATGTTTCATTGAGATCTACAAATTTCATTTTGGAAGTTTCCTTTGAATCATCTTGCATCATGGTGAAAAATTGACTCAAAGTTATGAAAAAATATGAAATTTTCAACACTTAGAAAAATTTCTAAGTTTAGAAATTATGACTTTTCAAAATGAAATATTGACTTTTTGATTTCTTGATGAACAAGTTTAATATTTTTACATGTCTTGATAAATTTTGATCTTTGGGACTTGATTTTGACTAAAAAGTCAAAGTTTGACTTTTAAGTGTACAATTGACTTTTGATAGTTAACTAAAAATCAACTACCAATCAATTGAACTTGAGAGATGTTTTGAGCCATGCCATTAGGTAAAAATGAAGCATTTTAATACTTGAGATCATAACTTAAACCAAACAATCAATTGCTAGGTAAAAAATCAGAAATTGCACCTTCTCAGTCAAAACACCAATTTTGACCATTTTGCCCTTTTGATGATCTGATCAAATTTCTTGAGGAATTGTGGTCCAGACTTGATCAAATGACATATATGAGTTCATGATGTTGATATGGATAAAAAATTATGAAGTTTGACTGTAAATTGACCACAAATGACTTTTTCCCTAATACAGCTGATTTTTAGGTCAACTGATCAATTGACTGGGCAAAAATGTGATCCAAGACTTGAAACTTGACATGAGCAATCTTGAGGGTCCAAAATTATCCATGAAAGTCATATGAAGAAATAAAAGTCCATTTTTCCTTGTGCAATCTCAAACTCTAATTTTCAGTCATCAGTGCTAGATGAGGTGTCTTGAGCTGATCAACCCTGTGCAGTCTTGAATCCAAGGAGATCTTGTGAGAGATTACTTGATAAATGAGAGGGAAAATGTTGGGGTACAACACCACCGCCGCCTTAAAAACCACCAATCCTGTATCCTCAAAGACTTGCTCAATCTATAAGTGCGGGGAAATTTTAGAAATTTGTTGAACTTTTGAAATAATTAAACATCACGATACCATTCACATAAGCTATCACTCAAATGCCCTCGTACGCTAAGTTTCTCAAAGAAATCTTGTCAAACAAGAAAAAGATAGAGTATAATGAGAGAATTACACTCACTGCTGAGTGTAGCGCAATCATTCAGAACAAAATGCATCAGAAGCTGAAGGATCTCGAAAGTTTCTCCATACCCTGTAATATAGGTAAGTATGTCATAGACAAAGCTCTATGCGACTTAGGCGCCAGTATCAGGGTTACGCCTCTATCCATATCCAAAAAGATTGACATGGGAGAATTAAGACCAACCAATATGTCAGTACAAATAGCGGATCTCTCTGTCAAATACCTCGTGGGAATTCTAGAAAATGTTCTGGTACGCATAGGTCAATTCTACACCCCTACAGATTTCATCATTATGGACATTAAAGAAGACAACGTAACCCCTATAATATTGGGAAGACCATTTTTAGCCACTGCTGGAGCTATTATAGATGTTAAAATAGGAAAGCAAACTTTTGAAGTTGGAGAAGAGAAAGTTGAGTTTATCCTGACACAGTTCCTACAGGCCCCAACTATAGATGATACATTCTATCTGTTAGATGTAATAGACGAATGTGTCAAAGAGATGGAGTCAAAAGAAGAAACTCATTCCGAAACTATGAAGATTCTGATGCCCCTAATTTTTGATGATGATTGGTGTCCCAAATGTCGAGATGACGGTTTAAGAGAATGCCTAACACTAACACCAAATCATATGCCTTGTCAAAAGAAACCCAACTTGGAACTTAAAGTTTTACCCAAAACCATAAGATATGAATTCCCAGATTCCGAACTTAAAAGACCCGTGATAGTCAATGCAGACTTAGGACAAACTGAGACGGAAAACTATTGCATGTCTTAAGAAAATATACCTCTGCTTTAGGATATAACATTGCTGACCTTAAAGGAATAAGTCCTTCCATCTACATGCATCGCATTATGCTGGAAGAAGACTGTAAATCTTCTAGAGAACATCAGAGAAGAATTAACCCGATCTTGAGCACTATAGTCAAGGATGAAGTAACTAAACTTCTAAATGCAGGTATCATCTATCCAATCTCAGATAGCCAATGGGTTAGCCAAGTCCACTGTGTACCCAAGAAAGGAGGAATCATAATCACGACAAATAAAGCAGGAGAACAAATAGCAGAAAGAGTGGTGAGTGGATCCAAAATGTGCATTGACTACAGAAAACTAAATAAAGCAACTCGAAAAGACCATTTCCCTCTACCTTTTATTGACCAAATGCTTGAGCGATTGGCTAAGCATTCTTACTAGTGCTATTTAGACGGTTATTCAGGATTTTTTCAAATTCCTATCCACCTTGATGACCAAGAAAAGACAATGTTCACCTGTCCTTATGGTACGTTTGCTTATCGGCAAATGTCGTTCGGGCTATGTAATGCGCCTGCAACATTCCAAAGATGTATGATGTCCATCTTTTCCGATTTTATAGATGATATCATGGAAGTGTTCATGGATGACTTCTCTGTGTACGGGCAAAATTTTGAAGGATGCCTGTCAAACCTGGAAAGGGTACTGGAAAGATGTGTACAGGTAAACCTAGTGTTGAACTGGGAGAAATGCCATTTTATGGTAAAACAAGGAATTGTACTTGGACACGTAGTTTCTGAAAAAGGGGATCGAAGTAGACAAAGCTAAGATTGAAGTGACAAAAAGTCTCCAACCCCCCAAAACCATAAGATAAATACGAAGTTTCTTAGGCCATGCCGGTTTCTACCGACGCTTCATAAAAGATTTCTCGAAAATTTCTAAACCTCTGACTAACCTCTTAATGAAAGAAGTTGAGTTCATCTTCAATGATGATTTCCTGAAGGCGTTTGAACGGTTAAAAGTAGCTCTCATATCTGCACCTATCATACAACCACCTGATTGGAGTCTACCATTCGAGCTAATGTGCGACGCAAGCGATTATGCAGTAGGTGCAGTCTTAGGATAAAGAAGAGACAAAAAACTCCATGCAATATACTATGCAAGTAGGACTTCGGATTCTGCACAGATAAACTACACCACTACAGAAAAGGAACTCTTGGCAGTCGTTTTTGCATTAGATAAATTTTGTTCCTATCTAGTGGGTGCAAAGATTATTATCTACACTGATCACGCAACTATTAGATACCTATTAGCTAAATAGGATTCCAAGCCAAGATTATTAAGGCGGATTTTACTCATACAAGAGTTTGATTTGGAAATCAAAGTTAAACCAGAATCTAAAAATCTTGTTGCCGACCATCTATCTAGGATGGAAAATATTAAACCTGAAGAGATGCCCATCGATGATGATTTCCCATATGAACACCTGGTAGCCCATATGAGGTCTGAAAACTCAGCTGAAGAATGCCCTGAATTTTGCAACAATGACGAGACAACTGAAGTATTGGAAGTAGTATCTACTCAAATTTCACTGCCCTGGTAGCTGACTATGTCAAATACGTAGCAACAAAAGTCCTTCCACATGATTTAACTTATCAGCAGAAGAAATTCTTTAACGATCCAAAACACTATTATTGGGACAAGCCCTTACTATTCAAGCGAGGCCCCGATGGTATTTTTTGTTGACACGTTCCTGAGAGTGAAATAGAGAGCATAATATCTCAGTGTCACGAAGCCCCTTATGGTGGACACGCTAGCACCTCAAAGACTTACGCAAAAATCCTACAAGCTGGCCTTTATTGGCCCAGTATATGGAAAGATGTCCATGCTACAATTATAAAATGTGACCGGTGTCAACGCACTGGTAACATATCTAGGCACGATGAGATGCCTCAAGAGGGTATTCTAGAAGTAGAGATATTTGACGTATGGGGAATTAACTTTATGGAACCTTTCCCATCGTCTTTTGGAAACAATTACATATTAGTGACAGTAGATTATGTATCCAAATGGGTAGAGGTTGTAGCCTCTCCAACAAATGATGCACAAGTAGTGATTAGGTTACTCAAAAACATAATTTTTCCAATATTCGGTTTTCCGAGATTAGTCATCAGTGATGGTGGCTCTCATTTCATTTCCAGAATTTTTAATAAACTCTTAGAAAAGTATGGAGTCCGACATCACGTAGCAACACCTTACCACCCACAAACAAGCGAGAAAGTGGAAATCTCTACCAGGGATATTAAGCAAATACTTGAGAAAACTGTTGCCACATCCAGGAAAGATTGGTCGCTTAAACCACATGAAGCATTGTGGGCATACAGAACAGCGTACAATACACCCATTGGAACTACACCTTTCAAACTGGTTTATGGTAAATCATGCCATCTACCCGTAGAACTGGAACACAAATCCTATTAGGCCATCAAAACCCTGAATCTAAGTTACAAAGCCGCTGGAGAAAAGAGAATTATAGACATCCATGAATTGGAAGAGCTTAGGCTAGATGCATACGAGAATTCCAAAATCTACAAGGAGCGAACTAAGAAATGGAACGACAAACGCATCTCTAGGAAAGAATTCAATGAGGGAGATGTAGTACTCCTGTTTAACTCCAGACTTAAACTATTTCTAGGGAAACTTCGCTCTAGATGGTCAGGACCTTTTGAAGTTATTAAAATACTCCCAAGTGGCGCTGTAGAAATCAAAGGAAAAACCAGTGATCCGTTTATTGTAAACGGGTAGCGTTTGAAGCACTACCACTGCATCGAGGATAGGGACTACTCAGCTAGTTTGAGATTTATATAGCTTCCGACTGAGTCACCAAAATAGATTTTATATTTTCAATATAGGTCAAGCTTCCGACGTTAAACAAAGCGCTTTGTGGGAGGAAACCCACCATTTTTATTAAAATTTTATTTACTAAAAGTTTTTATGTTTCTCTTAAAAACTTTACAAATTTTTCTGTTCTTTTCTTCTTTTCTATTTTTAGGCATTAGGTCGATGCTGATTTAAAACTATTTCCAAATTAACCAACATGATTCACACTTCTTTTTCTTCACTGATTTTCACTATGGACTTTTCTAACACTATGCCTGTCACCTTCATGGGTGATACTCAGTAGAAGTGTTATGAGATGCTTGCTCCAAGAGAGATGTATCCCACCATCTTTGTGCACGACCCCATATTGTCCGCATTGGGCATCATGGAGAGTGTCTGCTTCATCTTTAACCAGATTGGTTGGGATTATTTTATTCATCATCAACAACCTACCTACTGCAACCTGACGCTGGAGTTCCTCAGTTTGTTGTAGTACAACCCTGATATTGGTTTAGGGTTGGACAGAGGATTGATTTCATTCAGATTGTTTGGTTTACCCACAGGTTCACCTTCCGTGAATTTGCTGCTTTATTGGATTTCCTGGTTAGTGCTGATGTTGTCATTGAGATTCCATATGACAAGTATTTGGACAGCTAGCTTGACCAATTTTGGGGAGAGATATATGATCTGAGACAGGAGAGATCTATTCCTAGACACTCTTCAGAGATTCATAACCCTGCTATTAGGTATTTCCACACGATTCTGGCGTTTACCCTATTTGGAAAACCTCATAATGATACCTTAGTGTCTAAGAAGAGCTTTTTATCATGTTCAGTGTGTTTCAGTCCAAACCGGTAGTTGGTGCATATTTTATGATTGCTCGTCTCCTAAGTATAGCCCAGGCTCCTCATGGCCCAATTTGTGTTGGTGGTTTAGTGACTATGATCGCTAAAGCCCTATTTTTGAGAGAGCCACTGTCCCGTCTAACCCCTACTGGCAACTATACCCTGATAGACCTTACTCTTTATTTTAATGTTGGGATGATCAGATGTTTAGAGCTGAATCAGTTTCAGTTGATGATACATCATGAGCCGTTATACCACTTCACACTTCCTGACATTGCACGGTCCAATGTGCATGACAAGAAGAACTGGATTTATGACCTGGAGGGTATAGTTGAGAATAACATGGAAGAAGAAGAGTCTGATCCTTTGACACCGCCCCATTATTATGACCCCTCAATAGGATTGGGTGAGTTTGATCCTAAGATGGCAGAGACTGATCCTGTGACACCTCTTATACTTGACCGCCATCCAGCTTGGGACCCACCATCAGCTCCTGCTGCCGCCGCTGTCCATTTTCCTCAAACTGATATCGCTGCTACTATGAACGCTATCACGACGGAGCTTGCTGATCTTCGTTCCAATATTACTGCCCTCCGCAGAGATTTTAATGGTTTCATGGATCTTGATACGACAAATATATATCATCTGTTTCATTCTAGAGGTGGCTGATTTATGTCTTTAGAACATTGAGGGCACTGTTTTCTCTAAGTGTAGGGGTGGAGTGATTATTCAGTCTTTAGTTTTTTCATTAGCATCATTATTGTTATTTTCTAGTTGGATTTACTTATTTTAATTAATTTATTTATTTTTATTCATTTATTTATTTTTGGAATTATTCATTTATTTATTTATTTTAATATTTTCAAATTTACTCCTCATTGTGCTATTATATATTATGATGCTACTATGTTATTGTGTTCTCCCAAAATAAAATGCATGTTGATCTAGTAGACCAAATATTATAACTAAATTATGCATCACATCTAATTGTCACTTCAATGTCTCCTAGAATTTTTAAATTTATTATTCCCACTAGACAATGAATTGACACATCCATGTCATGCCTCGGTCAACAAGCAAAGTCCCTCATGCATGGCTGATAAACCGACCATTGCAGGCACAAGATTCTCTTGGGAATCAAGACTTGTAACGACTGTTACAAAAGTACAATGTAATTTGAAGGCAGGTGTAACGACCGTTACACCCTCTTCTCCTCTCACTCTTTAAACTCTGTCAGCCGTTGCATCTTCATTTGATTTTTAATTCAATTTTTTTTTCAAACTTCCTATTTGTTCCATTTCTATTCCACACAAATAAATACCCCCCCTAAATACCATTCAATACCCCCACTAATTTTCTCTTCACCATTAAAACTTTGCTTCTATATAAACTCTCTTGAAGAGAACTTTACTATATACCGACTTTCTTCAACATCTCTTCTACCCTATAAACTTTATCATTTCTAACACCTTTCCAAAATGGCCAGAAGAGCTTAAGAAGAAAGAGAGGAGCCAGACCTCACTGATATGGTATTTAGAAATGGAGCCGACAGACATCGACAAGAGCAACTTTGCCGAAGGTTTCATCAGAGAGGTATACTTCCAACAAGGTATATCGATGAAGATTGCCTACGTGACTTGGGATTGCTTGAGAGTGTGCAATTTATGCTCCATGAATCAGGTCTACACTACATTGCCACCATTAATCTTACAACTTATGAATCCCTCACGTCGTAATTCTTGAGCTCTTTTTCCTACCAAACACCATCCACTGCAGATACTCCACTGCAACCATGGTGAAGGTTTGGAATATAGAATTCCGCCGGAAGAAGATTGGAAGGCAAGATTGTTTAAAATTTGGGAATGTTTAACTAATACTCAGGTCAACGACTGGGCTGAGCTTTTATCCACTCACATACACAACCCTTGCTGTGATACGGTGGCTGAACCGACTGTTTTGGAAAATGCTGGTTTACGTTTTGTGTTTGTGTTTGCAAAATGTCGCGGTAAGCAAGAGTCGCCATCGAATTTTATTTTATCCAACTGGAAAGGATAAAAGCATAGAAAAATTCCTTTTTCGAGATTTTGAGTACGGGGGGTAGATTATAGAAAGGGAAGGTATTAGCACCCTTTCTATCAGTGGTTTTCCACGGGCTATTAGGTACTAGCTCATCTTTTGAAAATTACTTGTGTGTGTTTATTTTGAAAAGTTTTATTTTACTTTGTTTTAACCCTTGTACCAGTCCTCAAGAGTGTTACGAAGTGTTTTTGAAAACTTTGTTTGAAAAGAAGTGTAAGTGTGAAAAGTTTAATTTTGAGCAAGTACCTATTAGCATCTACCTACTCGAAAAAGATTGTTTCTATTATTGTTTCCTTTAGACAGCGCTATCCTACTATTGAAAAATAGGTAGCACCGTCATTGGAGTTGTAAGGGTCAATTTGTAAGGGACGTACGATCACTAAAGCAATGTTAGGATGTCTTAGTAATAACCCTAATGTCTTAAGATCATATTCGAGGAAACATTTCCGAGGCAACCTTTCCGAGGCAACATTTCCGAACGGGACATTTGATCTTTGTTTAGGAAAGAGGGCGACCACTAAAACACCTTATACTTAATGATCGTTTACCGAAGGCAACCGAAGTGAGAGTATACCCTAGGAGTGCGCATGTGTGAGTGATTTGATTTCAAGTTATTATCTTTGCACATTTAGGGTTTGCTAGCCATTTTAAATTATCATGTAATCTTGCCATACAATCCTATTAACATACATCTAACAGTTAATATTTGCGAGAATTAAAATGCGAGAAATAAAACTACGCTATTACAAGGCTTCGGGGTAGGGGATTAATTACATAGCCAAAAACCCGTAAAAAACGATAAATAAAAGAACATCCCAATTAAACTATTAAATATTGTAAGCAGTTACATTAATATTGCAAAAACAATAAAGCGCGCACGATGAATCGAATGAAAAGGAATTAAGGTTTTGACCCCGTCTAAACCTAATTAAAAGAAAAATCATTTTTTGTGGTTTTTGTGTTATTTTGAGAAAAATAGAGTTTAATTGAATAAATAAAGAAACCTAATTACTAATTAATTTAAATTAAGAAAACTAATTAAATTAACCTATTTTTGTATTTTTATTTTATTGAGAAAAAGAAATAAAAATTAAATCAAAGGAAACCCTAATTTTCTAATTTATTTTAAATATATGAAAAAAGTTATAATTACCCTAAAATTAAATTAAAAATAATATAAAATTAAATTTGATAAAATAAAATAAAACCTAAATTATAAATTGGTGAAATTGATTTTATGATTTTTTGTTGTGAAAAAGAAAATTAATTTTGTGGTTAGAAAATAATTAAACAAAACAAATTAAATAAAAGTAAAAAAATAGAAAATAAATAGGAAGATGGGCCTGGTGTTTGAGCAAAAAAAGGGGGTGTTGATGGAAAATCTGGGCCCAAAAGCGTCTGGCCCTGTTTGACTTTTTCAATCCCATGTTGCTTGCTTGACTGGGCGTATGGTAAAACCTCAGGACCAAGGCATTGGATCTTCCTTGTTGAAGATCTGTTGGCTGTATATTGATGGTGTATGGTGGAGGCCTTGGATGCTAGCGCGCCTAATTACACAAAGAAAAATAATATGGAACAAATATGGGGACCTGGGGATCGAACCCAAGCCCTTTGGCATTTTACCCTGCATGATGACCATCTGAGCTAGCTTGCTTATTTGTATGAATAATGACAAAGAAATATAATATGGTAAAAAAAAAAAGCATAATCTTAAAACGCGCGTAGATTTGAATGGACCATCCATGGGGCGCCACGTTATCATCTTCCTCATCACCTCCGTCATTTTAGATCCCGAACTTTTACCTACGGACAAAGGGTGTAGGTATAACCCTTGTCCATTCCAAAATCTTATCCCTGCATGATAAATCAATACCAGTGGTACCAGTCAACTCATTGCAATCTCACGAGCATCATGGTACCACTCTCCATGGCCAATTGTTCATGTGTGCAAAATCCCTAAAAACAAAGCTCGAACCCTAATCATGGCATTTTGGTATGCAGTCAATAAAAATGCAATTAAACATAACCATTAGTTTGCAATCATAATAAGGATTAAGAATATGTCAATTATTCATGCTAAAGATTCCAGAATTTATGGATTCGAAATTAAGAAAAGTGAGAAACTGTGTGGTACTTACAACGCGTTTCAAGCCATGAGGGAGCTGGCTAATGGTTGAAACACGTTCCTGGGATGTCCAGCAGACGTTTGGGATGGCTAGGAGAATTTGAATTGGCCTGGAACATGGAAATCAAATTTCCACTTTTCTTGATTTGTTTTGAAACTTGCTTTGTGTTTTACACGCCTCCAATCTCCTTGTTTCTTGTAGTTGTTTAGTTGTTGGCATGCATTTTTGGTAAAGCCAGGTGTATGAATGTCATGACTGATGTCATAACATTCTAGTTTATTAGGTACGGATTCATTAGATACCTTTGCAGAAAAATATTGTCATACAGGTGCTGCTGTTTATAAGTGTGTATCTGAGCATTTTGCAAAAAGATCACATTACCTAAATCAGTAGACAGGTTTTCAGATGTCATAACAAATGTTAAGACATCCTGTTCTGAACTAACAGTTATGCAGTTTGGGTAATTCTGAGTTTTTTCAGGAAAATGACTCAGTCTTTCCAGAACAGAAAATCTCGTGGACTTGGGGTTAACCTAGCTCAACCCTAACCTGGTTGATAAAGTCCTGTGACCTAGTCTTAAGGTCAAACGGAATTAACCCTAGCTTTTTGTGGAAACCCTAACTGAAGATGTAGCTGCTATATATTCAACAGAGCTGCTGTTTTGGAATTGATACCTTTTTTCACAGAAGATCATTTAGAAGCTGTATAGTTTTAACTATTGTAATCCAAGCAAGTATCATTGTGATAATTGACTTGGAATAGGTTTTTAATTGTAAGGGTTGTGTACCACTCAAAGCTTTGAAGCAAGAGTGTTTTTGTGTCTCTTGACTAAAGCTTTGAAGCAAGAGTGTTTTTGTGTCTCTTGACTAAAGCTTTGAAGCAAAGTCAAGTTAGATTTGTGTATCACTCAAAGCTGTGAAGCAAGAGTGTTTGTGTTGCTTGATTAAAAAGCTGTGAAGCATAATCAAGTGTATGTTTTGAAGAGTGTCTTCATCAATTCATTAGTCAAATTGTTTTAAGTATCACTGCTGTGATTGAGGGGGAGTGAGTAGGAACTCAGGTTTAAGTTGTACTTAGATTGAAGTTGCATTGGGTAGGTCTTAAGTGAAGGAGATAAACTGGTTGGTTTATTCCTGAATTAATATCTCTTATAGTGGATTTCCTCCCTGGCTTGGTAGCCCCCAGAGTAGGTGTTGTTGCACACTTTACTGGGTAAACAATTGACTGTGTTCTTTACTATTTTCTTGTATTTACTGTCTTATAGAAAGTCAGATATGGTGTCATAACATTGAACGTGACATTGAGTATCTGCAGCCAGAATTTCAATTGGCATCAGAGCAGGCACTCTGCCTGTATTACTGGGTGAGATCTAGGGATATCACTTTCTGGCACTATGGACAAAGAAGGAGTTTTTGGAAATAGACCACCCATTCTGGATGGAACAAATTATGACTACTGGAAACCTCGTATGATTGCCTTCTTAAAATCTCTGGACAAAAAGGCTTGGAGAGCTGCTGACAAAGGATGGATCCATCCCACCATAACTGAGAAAGATGGGACAATCAGTCTGAAGCCTGAGGAAGATTGGAGTAAAGAAGAAGATGAGTTAGCCCTGGGAAATTCCAAAGCTTTAAATGCCTTGTTCAATGGAATTGATAGAAACATATTCAGACTAGTACATCAATATGAAATGGCCAAGGAAGTTTGGGACACTCTCAAAACTACCCATGAGGGCACTTCCAAAGTAAAAATGTCAAGACTTCAGATGTTGACTACCAAGTTTGAAAATCTAAAAATGATGGAAGATGAAACCATTCATGAGTTTCACATGAACATCTTGGAGATTGCCAACACCTCAGGAGCACTGGGAGAAAAGATGTCAGAAGAAAAATTGGTGAGAAAGATTCTCAGATCCTTGCCTAAAAGATTTGCTATGAAGGTAACTGCCATAGAGGAAGCCCAGGACATCAGCAAGTTGAAAGTGGATGAACTAATTGGGTCTCTTTAGACTTTTGAGATGGGGATCACTGATAATGGTGACAAGAAGAACAAGAGCATAGCACTTGTATCCAACACTGATGTTGAAAACAAGGAGGATGAAGAAGAAAATATTTCAGAAGCTATAACCATGCTTGGAAGACAATTCAACAAACTCATCAAAAGAATAGATCCAAAGTCAAGGTCTAATGTTCATAACATTCCCTCTGACATTGACAGTTCCAGCAGAAGACCAAGGTCAGAAGAGAAGGGAAATCAAGGCAGAGGAATTCAATGCCATGGTTGTGAAGGATTTGGGAATATTCGAGCTGAATGTCCTACCTTTCTTAAGAAACAAAAGAAAGGAATGACTGTTACTTGGTCTGACTGTGATTCAGAAAGTAATTCTGAAGAAGAATCTGCCAAACTAGTTACTGCTCTAACTGGTGTTTATACCTCTGAAAGTGACACTAGTGATGAAGAAGTGACATTTGAAGAACTGTCTGATACTTACAAGAAATTGTGTATCAGAAGTGCTGAAGTCTGTGTGCAGAATGAGAAACAATCAAAACTCATCATAAAGCTGGAGGCTGAAAAAAGGGCAGACCTTGAAACTATAAGTCATCTAGAAGGGGAAGTTCAATTGCTGAACTCACAACTGAACCAAATGACCAAATCTGTCAAGATGCTGACTAATGGAACAGACAAATTGGAAGAGATTCTTCAAGTTGGACAAAATGTGGGAAACAAATCTGGACTAGGATTTGTGGAAGCTAAGAAATCTGGTGCAGACAAGAAGATCAGGCCTGTTAAACAAATGTCAAAGCAGATGTCTCAACACAACTCTCAACATCAGAAACAGAGATATATGAAGAAAAAGTACCAAAGATGGAGATGTCATCATTGTGGGAGGTATGGCCACATAAAGCCTTTCTGCTTCAAATTGCATGGATACCCTAATCAAAACTCAGGTGTTAAACCTAAGTCAAAAAGGATACCACATACTCCTCAATGGAAGAAAAAGGCTACTGCCCTGATAGCCCACACTTCCCTGAGAGTCTCTGCAAGGGAAGGCTGGTACTTTGACAGTGGGTGCTCTAAGCACATGACTGGAATAAAGAACATTCTCAATCATGTTAAACCTCACACCACTAGTTATGTGACCTTTGGAGATGGTGCTAAAGGTGAAATCAAAGGAGTTGGTAATTTGGACTGCCCTGAAGTTCCAAATCTAAATGAAGTTCTATTGGTAAAAGGCCTGACTGCTAATCTCATTAGTATCAGTCAATTGTGTGATCTAGGATTCAAGGTCATCTTCTCAAAATTTGAATGTCTAGTAATTAATGAAAAACTAGAAGTGGTAATGAAAGGAATCAGATCTAAAGATAACTGTTACTTGTGGCAGCCTGAGAACACTAATAACTCCACTATGTGTTCCATTACCAAAGAAGAAAAAGAGATGAAACTGTGGCACCATAAGCTTGGTCATCTTCATCTAAGAAGAATGAAAAGAACTATCTCTATGGAAGCAGTCAGAAGGATTCCAAGACTGCAAATTGATAAAAGGAGGGTTTGTGGTGAACTTCAAATTGAAAGGCTTGGTAAAAAGAGACATGTCTATGATGTGGTGAATAAACTTGAAGAAGGATGTGTTGTCAGAACCAGAAGTAATCATGACAAAGAATTTGGAAACAACAAGTTTAATAAATTCTGTTTCCCAGAAAAAATGAGTCATGAAGTCTCTTCTCCTATAACTCATCATCAAAATGGAGTTGACAAAAAGAAAAATAGGATCATACAGGAATCTGCCAGAGCTATGATTCATGTCAAAAGAATGCCTTCCCAACTCTGTGCTGAAATAGTTGCAGCTGGTAGTAGCTGTTCTCAAAATATCTGGACAAAACAGATGCTCACTGAGTATAATGTCTCACAAGATGTTGTGACATTGTATTGTGACAATCTGAATACAATCAATATTTCCAAGAACCCTATTCGGCATAGCAGGACCAAGCACATTGACCTTGTAGAGAAGAAGACAATTAAACTGGAACATGGTATCATCAAGCTTCAGCTAGCTGATTCTTCTACCAAGGCTCTTGTTGGAAATCAACTTGAAAACTTGAGGGGCAAGATGGGTATTTGCCAACGTGAAAAATTATAGCAATTAATTTTGCTTAAAACAAGGGTTGAAGGAGTTATTTGTGTTGAGTCTATTTTTAGTAGGTTAATCATATGTCTTTCCAATTCTTTCAAAATTATTAAGAAGTTGAATAGACTCTCAGTTGCCTCCTACCTCTCTCGTCTTTGCAACCTATTCCTTTCTCTCAATCAAAGTTTTCTCTCAAATTGCTACTGGTGCTCTAAGTCAATCAAAATGTCTCAAACATCATCTTCAACCAAGGCGACCACTTCATCTTCATCATCTGACCAAGATTCTCGAGCAATCACCACATGCATAGATTCTGATGTCCTGGAGATCACTCCTCTCAGAGAAATGGCAACTGACCCCTCCAAAGTCAAAAAGCTGAGAACTAGGCATGCAGGAAGAGCTCAAGCTACTGCTTCTGGTAATCCTTCTCATCCTTCTTCCTCTGTTCCAAATAGGGAAGGATCAGCTCAAGTTCATCAAGGAATTGCTAGGCTTATGACAAGAATACTAAGCGGAAACCAATCTGTACCGGGGATTTCTGTCCCATTAAATCAAGAATCAGCAAACCCAAATGTGGATGTCTCTGAGAATGTAGATGTCTCTGAGAATGCTGTGACACAAAATGACAACATTCAGAACCCTTCAGAAAAGACTGTTGATCCACCTATCATTGATGTGGATGAGGAATACTCAGACAATGATCTGATTGCCAATGTAAACCCTAGCATAGCTAGGAGAATGATGAAAAGAAAGGGTAATCAGAATGATGCAAAATGTATGACCAAAGATAAACCTGCTGTTAAGAAATCCAAGGCTGAAGGCAAGGCTGGGGTAGAATCTGTGAAAACTGGTCAGTCCAAAGGGAAGGTGAAAGCCCAGGTGTATACTGGTAGACAACCAATTACAAAGAAGAGAAAAGAACCTGAATCTTATGATTCTGATGAGGAATCAGAGTTTGAGATTGATGCTGAAGAAATTCCTATCAGAAGAAAACTCCCCTCCAGCAAAATTGCTAGAGTTCCTGAAGTCCCAACAGACAACATCTCTTTTCACCATCCTGACAATGCAAACAGATGGAAGTATGTTTGCTTGAAGAGAATAGCTTTAGAAAGAGAGCTAAACAATGATGCCATGGAGTGCAAGGACATCATGGACCTGATTAAGAATGCTGGACTGATGAAGACAATGGTAAAATTTACCAAGTGTTATGAAAATCTGGTCAAGGAGTTCATAGTTAACTTGTCTAATGAATGTGCTGATGGAAGGTCAACTGACTTTGAAAGTGTTTATGTTAGAGGAAGAAGGGTTAATTTCTCTCCATCAGAAATTAACAAATTTCTTGGAAGATCAAATGAGGATTGTCCTGAACTGGAAGTCACTGACAATGAAGTTTGTCAAACCATCACAGCAAGACAAGTGAAGTGCTGGCCCTTGAAAGGCAAGCTGAACGCCAGCAAACTTAGCATGAAATTTTCCATCCTGCACAAGATTGGTGCAGCCAACTGGGTCCCTACAAACCATAAATCAACTATCTCCATAGGATTGGGGAGATTTATTTATGCTGTGGGAACCAAGACTGTTTTTGACTATGGCAAGTATATTTTTGAACAAACTTTAAAACATGCTGGTAGTTATGCTATCAAAGGCCCAATTGCCTTTCCCTCCCTCCTTTGTGGAATTATCCTTGCACAATACCCTGATATCCTGGTGGCAAGAGATACTGCTTGCAAAAGAGCTCCTGCTCTTGGGTTACACTACAAGCTGTTTCAGGGATCTCATGCTCCTGATATTGTCATAACATCAGCTGAAACATCTTCTGTGAAGACTCAGTCCAAAACATCTGATGTTATAGCTGTATTGAAAGAGACCTGTAAAGAGCTGGAAGCTAGGAAAAAGACCCTAGAAAACCTAATTGCCAGGTTAGAAAAGGAGGAAGCTGAAGGAAACAGAATGGAAGAGGGTGTAGAAGCTGAAGATCATCTCAATACTGAAGAAACTAGCTCCTCTGAGTCTGATGACAATGCTTAAAGGTTGGTGGAGTTGCTGATTGGTGGAGTTGATGCTGGTCCCTGGTGGAGTTTGCAAAGTGTGTTCAGTTTTTGTCTTGTTGTGTTACTTTTTCTGGATGACTGTATAAGCTTTTAAGAACATATATCTTTGGCCCATTTGTGTCTAAAGAGGGGGAGATATATTTTGGTAGACTTTATTAGACATTCTATTTTTCTGCCAAACTATTTGTTCTGCTGCTATCTATCTCTGATTGCTTAGGGTCTTTAGCCAAAAATCTGCCAAAGGGGGAGTTTATAGATGTTTAGTTATTGGCATGCATTTTTGGTAAAGCCAGGTGTATGAATGTCATGACTGATGTCATAACATTCTAGTTTATTAGGTACTGATTCATTAGATACCTTTGCAGAAAAATATTGTCATACAGGTGCTGCTGTTTATAAGTGTGTATCTGAGCATTTTGCAAAAAGATCACATTACCTAAATCAGTAGACAGGTTTTCAGATGTCATAACAAATGTTAAGACATCCTGTTCTGAACTAACAGTTATGCAGTTTGGGTAATTCTGAGTTTTTTCAGGAAAATGACTCAGTCTTTCCAGAACAGAAAATCTCGTGGACTTGGGGTTAACCTAGCTCAACCCTAACCTGGTTGATAAATTCCTGTGACCTAGTCTTAAGGTCAAACGGAATTAACCCTAGCTTTTTGTGGAAACCCTAACTGAAGATGCAGCTGCTATATATTCAACAGAGCTGCTGTTTTGGAATTGATCCCTTTTTTGACAGAAGATCATTTAGAAGTTGTATAGTTTTAACTATTGTAATCCAAGCAAGTATCATTGTGATAATTGACTTGGAATAGGTTTTTAATTGTAAGGGTTGTGTACCACTCAAAGCTTTGAAGCAAAAGTGTTTTTGTGTCTCTTGACTAAAGCTTTGAAGCAAAGTCAAGTTAGATTTGTGTATCACTCAAAGCTGTGAAGCAAGAGTGTTTGTGTTGCTTGATTAAAAAGCTGTGAAGCATAATCAAGTGTATGTTTTGAAGAGTGTCTTCATCAATTCATTAGTCAAATTGTTTTAAGTATCACTGTTGTGATTGAGGGGGAGTGAGTAGGAACTCAGGTTTAAGTTGTACTTAGATTGAAGTTGCATTGGGTAGGTCTTAAGTGAAGGAGATAAACTGGTTGGTTTATTCCTGAATTAATATCTCTTATAGTGGATTTCCTCCCTGGCTTGGTAGCCCCCAGAGTAGGTGTTGTTGCACACTGAACTGGGTAAACAATTGACTGTGTTCTTTACTGTTTTCTTGTATTTACTGTCTTATAGAAAGTCAGATACGGTGTCATAACATTGAACGTGACATTGAGTATCTGCAGCCAGAATTTCATTTCTGATCTGAATATGCTACTTATGTACCCAAGAAGGAATTAGGGTTGCAATTTGGTTTCAAATCTTCTCCAATTATGATCATTGATTCAAGATTTGATCCTTGGTGCAAATCATTCCAAATTGAGAAAATCCAATCTTTTGTGTCCAAATGAAGCTTGCACGATTTCATTCCATCTCCAGTTGTATGATAGACCTAAACATGCACAAAATCTCAAGCTTTGATTAGTTTTTGATATTTTCATGATTTTATTTTGATTTTATTTGATTTAATTGAAATAAAATCAAAATAAATGACCACAATAAAATAATGACAAGTGGGAAGGATCATGGGTCGTGGGTCATGTTATAAACTCAATGCAAACATAAAAAGTTGGGCCCATTTGAAAAAAATGCAATTTTGCAAAAAGGGTCAACTTTGCCAATGCAAAACTCCTTCAATTTTGACCCTAGAGAGGTGTTCTTGGACTTTTTAGAAAGATTAAGATGTCCTCTAAGCAACACTTTTGGTATCATCTCAATTGAGTCTTCCATGTTCATGTATGAAGCTTTGACATAAAAGGTGTTTTTGTTGACTTTTCAAAATGACCTATAATGTCCAAATTCATATTCTTGTGAGTGCGTATTTTGAACATGGGAGATGAAGATGAATTGTAGGGAATTGCATCCTATTCAAAATGAGCTTTGGATGGGTCATTTTTGATAAAGTATGAGAAAGTTATGTTTGGTCAAAGTTGAGTTGACTTTTCCTACAAAACCCTAGTTTAACAACTTTTGGGTTTTGATGAATTGTGAGCAATACTTGAGGAATCATGATCAACCCTTGATCAAATGATGGACAATACTTCCAAATAAGGATATTAACCAAAAATATTGAAGTTTGACTGTATGTAGGACACAGTTGATTTTTGCCCTAGCACAATCGATTTTCAGGCCTTTGAGCAATTGACTGAGCAAATTTTCTCTACAAGGCTTGAAACTTGACCTGGATGATCTTGTGAACATATTAGGACAATGGTGAGCATTTGGAACCCTTTGGACTCAAACATCTTGATGCAAACTGAAACCCTAATTTGGGGTAGACTGCCTTAGGAGTGGGTTTGTCTGGTCAACTCTTGGACTTCCTTGAGCAATTTTGAGGACCTCATTTGAAATGTATTGAGAAATATGGGAGGGAAAATTTTGGTATACAACATCTGCCCCTGTTTAATCTTCTTAAACCTGAGGATGTAGATTGGCCTGTCTGCCTTTCGTGATCCAAAGGTGGAAGATGATTGAACACTAGAGTGCCCAGAAATTTACACTCTCATGAAGTGATACCGGTTTTGTGATGTCGGGAATGGGATTATAGATGCCATTTGGAGGTTGATGTCGGAAGATGGGCTTAAAGATTCCATCAGAAGAAGTGTCTATCACATAAGAGATTCCTTTGCGAGAGCCCGTACACCTGTTGTTGAGGAGGACTACGCTGGGGAATGCTGGTCTCTGTCTTGAGAGAGATAGAGTTTTAGGAGCTTCAGTTGTCCGTTACTCTATTGGGGAATCATCTCTTAGTCGAGGAGGTGAAAATGAACTGCTATCTGGTCGTGCTCCAGGCTTTACAGTGATTTGCTGAGAAAAAATAAGACCGACTGCTATCTGGTCGTGCTCCAGGCTTTACAGTGACTTACTGGGGAGATGAGTTTAAACTTGCTATCTGGTCATTCTCCAGGATTTGCAATTTCTCCATTCTTATCTGGTCGTGCTCCAGGCTTCAGAAGGAATCAAGTGGTTATCCGGTCGCATTCGGGCTTCAACTTGAATTTTAAGGCTTACTAATATCCGGTCAATTTCTGGGCTTAATAGTAATTGGCCGAATAAACTGCTATTTGGTCGAATTCCAAGCTTCGCAGTACCTTACACTGTTATCTGGTCGTGTCCAGGCTTCAGTGTATTTTGCCGCTATCTGGTCGTGATCTAGGCTTCACGGTGTCTTATACCATTATCTGGTCGATTCCAAGCTTCATGGTATCTTGTATTGCTATCTGGTCAATTCCGGGCTTCACAATAACTTGCTGAGGGTTAAGCTATTTTCCGGTCGATTTACGGGCTTCACAACTTGTATTTAAGATATACCACTATCTGGTCGATTCCAGGCTTCATGGTGTTCTGGAGATATCAAGATATTATCTGGTCAAGTCCGGGCTTCATAGCTTAAATTTATGATGTGCCACTATCTGGTCGTTTCCAGGCTTCATGGTGTTTTGGAGAAATCAAGATATTATCCGGTCGAATCCGGGCTTCATAGTTTTAACTGGAATAGAAATCTTACTATTAATTTGACTGAACCAGAGAATACTTGACAGAACTTGATTGTATCTTTCCCTGAAAGGTAAAGAGTTAGTCGCATGCAATGTCATGATGTATGAAATGTATTGAGTAATGATGTTCTCAAAACAAATGAGATTGTGTTGTATGATGCGTATGCGCATGCTATGATGTATGGATATGCAATGTTCTTGTGATATTCTCTAGTTGGGGAGAATAGATCCGGGACTGCTGCCGGAGAGTACGAAGAGTTGAGTTCTTCGTTCTTGCTGGGGATAACGACCAAAGATGATGGGCTGGAGACTTGCGTCTGTTCTGCTTGAGAATAAACCGTCGGGAGAGACTCTGCTGGAGAATAATTTAGCGAGAAAATGACTTTGTGGGGAAGAGAGATACTCCGTTGGATGATCTGCTGATTTGGAGAAACAAACTCAGCTGGGGATGAATTACCGTTGTTGGTGATAATGAACCCTGTCGGGGAGTGAGTTTCTGCCTGTGGAAGAAATAAACTCCACTGATGGTGAACTTCTATTGTTGGTGATAGATGAACTCTGCTTGGGGAGAATTAACACCACTGTCTTCGGATATTTCCTTCTCTGTGGGGAATGTATGTACCTTCAGTTATATTCTCAGGCTGGCTCTATCCCTGTACCTGGTGGGTAGAGAAACTGTAAGGTTCGGACACTTCTTGTTTGCCCCTGTTCCCAGAATTACGAGTAATTGTCTTTTGTTTCGTATGTAAATATTCATGAGCAGCAATTATTTTCAAATGCATATATAAAAAATGAATCATTTGATGTTCTTGCAAAATAAAACATAAAAAGCAAAACAAATCGAAATTTCTTGTGAAAATGAATTGTATTGATCTTTGAAGTTGGCTTGTAATAGGCGTTTTTGTACAAGAGGCTGACATCCTAGTAAGAGAACACCGTCGAAAGATAGAAATGATACAGTTTGTGAAAAAGAAAGAAAAACTAGCTATGTGAAACAATCCCATTGGGTTCCAACTCTTCTATTGCCCTTATATCCTCAAGCGTCTCATCACTTTGCTACTTGGTCGAAGGTAGATCAAATTGATTGGCGCCGTCCGAGCTTAATAGTCGATATCGAAGTCTTGTCGTAAGATGATCCAATGAGACATAGTGTTACGCTTTGATCCCTAATTTTTTTCCTAGACCGCCCTTTCGGGTTTTTAGTCCACCGGGATACCCTTTTTTGCCCAAGCCGCCTTTTTAGGTTTTCGACTTGCCAGGTGTACAGACTTTTTTCATTTCATCCCTTATTTTTTCCTGAACCCTTTTGGTTCGCCGGGAAGCCCTTATTTTTTCCTAGGCCAGTCAACCTAGCGGGTCTTTGATTATGCGTAGTATCTTTTCACTATGTTTGCATTGACGGGGTGAGGAAGGTCATCACCATCCATGGTGGTTAGAATCATAGCTCCTCCCGAGAAAATGTTCTTAACCACAAATGGCTCTTCGTATGTAGGGGTCCATTTGCCCCTGGGATCACCTTGCGGCAGTATGATGCGTTTGATCACCAGATCCCCGACTTGATATTCTTGACGTCTGAGTTTCTTGTTAAAAGCCTTGATCATTCACTTTTGATACGTCTGACCATGACAAATAGCAGTAAGTCTTTTTTCATCGATTAGGTTTAGCTGATCAAGTCGAGTCTGGATCCAGTCGTCTTCACTCAAACCTGCATCCTTCATAATCCGGAGAAAAGGTATCTGAACTTTGATGGGCAGGACTGCCTCCATGCCATACACCAAAGAGTAGGGTGTTGCCCCTGTCGATGTCCGTGCTGAGGTACGGTACCCATGAAGAGCAAATGGTAACATCTCGTACCAGTCTTTGTATGTCACTGTCATCTTCTGTATAATCTTCTTGATGTTCTTATTAGCCGCTTCAACAGCCCCATTCATCTTCGGCCGGTAGGGAGAAGAGTTATGATGCTGAATCTTGAACTATTTGCAGAGTTCGGTGATCATTGTATTGTTGAGATTTATACCATTGTCCGTAATGATCCTCTATGGTACACTGTATCGACAGATCAGATTGTGTCGGATAAACCGCGCCACGACGTTCTTGGTAACTGTAGCAAAGGAAGCTGCCTCGGCCCAATTTGTAAAATAATCAATAGCTACCAGAATGAAACAATGCCCGTTAGACGCAGTAGGTATGATCTCGCTGATCATGTCAATGCCCCACATTGCAAAAGGCTAATGAGCTGTCAAAATATTCAGAGGAACGGGAGGTACATACACCTTATCAGCATAGACTTGGCACTTATGTCAGGTCCGAGAATGTTGATAATAATCGACTTCCATAGTGGACCAATAATATACTGCCCGTAGGATTTTCTTCTCCATGGTATGTCCACTGGAATGAGTTCCGAAGGTACCTTCATGTAACTCTACCATGATCCTTTCTGCCTCGCTTTTGTCTACACATCGCAGTAAGGTTGAATCATGGTTACGCTTATAAAGGATCCCATTACTGATGAAGAACTTCACAGCGAACCTTCTCAAGAACTTCTTGTCATTAACAGATGCACCCTCTGGGTATTCTTGAGTCTCAAGATACCTCTTTACCTCGTGGAACCAGGGTTTATCTGCTACCTCTTCAGTCTCAATGTCACAGCAATGTGCGGGTTCGTCCAACCTCTCGATGGTAATCTGGGGAGCTTCATTGTCCCACCTGACCTTGAACATAGAAGACATGGTAGCTAGCGCGTCCGCTAACTGATTCTCCTCTCTTGGGAAGTGTTCAAAGGTTATCTCCTCAAAGTGTGGGAGCAATGTCAATACATGCTCTTTGTAAGGAATAAGATTTGGGTGCTTTGTATCCCACTCGCCTTTGATCTGACTGATCACTAGAGCAGAATCTCCGAATATACTCAAGAACTTAATCCTTAGGTAAATAGCATCTTGAAGACCCAGTATACATGCTTCATACTTCTCCATATTGTTGGTGCAGTTAAAACATAATCGGGCGGTGAATGGAGTATGACATCCCTCAGGAGATATAATCATAGCGCCAATGCCATTTCCCAACGTGTTAGAGGCTCCATCAAAATACATAGACCATTGGGATCCTTCCTCAGGTTCTTCATTCGGTCCAGGTTCTTCACAGTCGGTTACCAGCATGATGTTCTCATCCGGGAACTCGAAATTCATGGATTGGTAGTCGTCCACGGCCTGATGCGCCAAATGATCTGCCAATACACTCCCCTTGATTGCTTTTTGGGTTGTGTATTGGATGTCGTACTCATTTAAGATCATCTTCCATCTTGCTATTCTCTTGGACAAAGCAGGCTTCTCGAAGATATACTTGATTGGGTCCATCTTTGATATCAATAAGGTGGTGTGAGTCAGCATATACTGTCTTAGCTGGCGAGCAGCCCATGCCAAAGCGCAGCAAGTTTTCTCGAGCAACAAGTATCGGGTCTCGCAGTCGGTAAACTTTTTGCTAAGTTAGTACATAGCGTGCTCTTTTCGGCCAGACTCGTCATACTGCCCCATCACGCACCCCATTGAATTATCCAGCACTGTCAAGTATAAAATCATAGGTCTTCCTTCAATTGGAGGCATCAAAATTGGTGGCTCTTTGAGGTATTCCTTGATTCTTCCGAAAGAGATCTGACATTCATCATTCCATTTTACCACTTAATCTTTCTTCAGCAGCTTGAAGATTGGCTCACAAGTAGCGGTCAGATGTGAAATGAATCTGGCAATGTAATTTAGACGTACCAAAAAGTCTCCAACTTCCTTTTCTATGCGGGGAGCCGGCATTTCCTGTATGGCTTTCACCTTGGCAGGATCCACCTGAATACCCTTATCACTGACGATGAAACCTAACAGCTTTCCAGACCTTACCCTGAAGGTGCACTTGTTCGGGTTTAACCTCAGCTTGTACGCCTTCAACCTGTCAAATAGTTTCTGGAGATGGTCAAGGTGTTCTTCCTCAGTTTGGGACCTTGCGATCATGTCATCAACATAAACCTCAATCTCATGGTGAATCATGTCGTGGAACAAAGCGACCATGGCGCGTTGATAAGTGGCCCCAACATTCTTCAATCCGAACGGCATGACCTTGTAGCTGAAGGTGCACCACTGTGTAACGAAGGTCGTCTTCTCCATATCCTCGGGAGCCATCTTGATCTGATTGTACCCAGAAAAACCATCCATGAAGGAGAAGATCTTATGTTGCACGGTGTTGTCGACCATAACATCGATATGAGGAAGTGGGAAATCATCCTTGGGGCTCGCCCTGTTCAGATCTCTATAGTCTACATACATCCGTACCTTACCATCCTTCTTAGGCACCGGAACAACGTTGGCAACCCACTGCGGGTAAGAAGTGACAGCTAAAAATCCGGCGTCAGACTGTTTCATGACCTCAGCTTTGATTTTCTCGGATATCTCAGGGCGCATACGGCGAACTTTCTGCTTTACCGGAGGATAGTCTTCTTTAGTTGGCAAGTGATGAACCACAATATCGATGTCCAAACCGGGCATATCTTCATAAGACCAAGCGAAGATCTCAACATAGTCACGTAGCATCTGTATCAACCTCTGTTTAACACTAGGCTCCAGATTTGCTCCTATCTTGACCTCTTTCTTGTCTTCCTCTTTACCCAAATTTACCGATTCGACTAGCTCTTCGTGAGGCTGTATGGCCCTCTCTTCCTATAGTAACAGTCTAGCAAGTTCTCCAGGAACCTCACAATTATCCTCACCTTCGTCATCGGCTTGGTTGATCGGATTTTCAAAGTCATAACTGACAGTAGCAGAGTCGTTATCAATAGGATCCATAATGGATGTGGATCTACATTATGATACGTGAGTGTGTGTAAGAGCATAGCTGTTTCGATAAAGTGAGAGACAGA
Organism: Vicia faba; assembly: GCA_948472305.1. Lineage (NCBI taxonomy): Eukaryota > Viridiplantae > Streptophyta > Magnoliopsida > Fabales > Fabaceae > Vicia > Vicia faba. The sequence goes on from OX451738.1 coordinate 1,479,126,381, forward strand.
AAAGAAAAACAAGGAGCGCAAAATTTGTAATGCAAGAAACATCCAATGTTTTATTGATGATATATGAAAATGACAAATAATAAGCCCTCACAAACAAAGCTAAGGTGCCTCGGGCAAGGCACCGGGCCATAAAGTTTCAAACTGTTTATTCAAAACAAAAGTCAATTATTGTGAAATAAAAGAAACAGGTATGAAGTCTTTCGCCGTCCAGTTATTCAATCCTCCATTGGTTGTAGGGTAGATCCAGCTATCAATGATCGAATCTTCTTTACCATCTTCAATCGCATTAACTCCCGGATTACTGACATGTAGAGGAGGTCTTCTAATCTGCGCGCGCCTAATAGCCCTTTGAGCCCCTTCTTCAATTATAGCCCTGGCATCCTTGAGGGAAGCCATCTTCATCGGAGGATTGTCAGTAGCAACTTTAGTTAACGCCATGGTCTGAGGGACCTCTTCAAAGTTCTGACAAGGGGTTTCGATGAACTCCCCATCCATCTCCACATAGCAAAAGGAATTAAGATGACTCACCATATACTCCTCTTCACCTTGCACCGTGACGATCTTCCCCTTTACCGGATATTTTAACATCTGATGGAACGTAGAAGTCACTTCCCCAGCCTTATGAATCCAAGGGTGACCCAGCAAGCAAGAATATGATGGTCGGATATCCATCACATAGAAAGCAGATGCGAAAGTCTGAGAGCCAACTTTAACCGGGATGTCCACTTCCCCGTGCACCATCCTTTTTGACCCGTCGAATGCCTTGACCACAATATTGCTTGGCTTTAGAATCAAACCTTCACAATCCAGACGGTCTAATGCTTTCTTTGGCAAAACATTCAATGAGGACCTGATACCCACCAGTACATGGACCATAGTAGTGCCCCTGTATTCAATCGAGACGTGCAGAGCATCATTGTGATTTCTTCCTTTAGCAGTCAGATTTGCGTCTGAGAAACCTAGCCCATTGTCGGCAGTCAAACTAGCTACACAGTTTCTGAATTGATCGGTCGAAGTTTCCCGCGGCACATGTGCAGTTTTGAGGAAAGCAATTAAAGCCTTTGCATGGGCTTCAAAACACAACAACAAGAATAACATGGAGATTTTTTACGGGGTCTGCCCCAGCTGCTCGACTACGTTGTAGTCGCTCTTCTTGATAATCTTCAAAATTTCCTCTATCTCCTGCTTAGAGGTTTCCACAATGATCTTCTTAGGTGCCTCCGTCCGGGCAGGCTCACCTATGATTTCTTTGCCCCGAGTCCCAGATGGCTCAGCGACAGGGGTGATAATTGGAATAGGAACTGGGACAGTAGCTGATGTACCAGCAGATGGAATGACAATAGGTTTATGGACAGTCGGAGGGGAAATCTCGGGAGAAAATAGTCTTCCACTTCTGCTGACCTTGCTAGCTCCGACAATATTGCTGATATCAACCTCAGCTTCCTCACTCTTCAAGTCTTGTTTAACTCCATGGTAGTACACATCTGCACCGTAGTGCCAAGGGACAGCCTTATCCGAAGTGTATGGAATAGGACCAGGGACATTAATTATTAACGGAGCAATTCTTGGGACGGATGTAATCCTAACAGGCTTTCTCGAGGAAACCTTGGAAGGATTGGAGGAAATGGTTATGATGGCAACATCTTGGATTAGAACCAACGGAATCATAGTCTTTTCGAATAGGATCTCTTTGTTATCCATCAGGCGCTGAACACCTGATTTCAATAAGTGGCAACCAGCAGGCTGAATTGAACACAAGTGGCAACCTTTGCCACAACCCGGAAATAAACCGGCCAACAATAGATTCTTCTTAATTGTCATCAAAGGAGTAGAAATTTCTTCCACGGAGGTCACAAATAAATCATCGTCCACAACATTCACTCCATGACCATGTTTGGGCATGGGAGAAGTTATGACGTTGGGCTTCTCTAGAGCGTCAAACTAAATCTCTTTGGCTTTGATCAAGTCTTGCACCTTGTTCTTCAAGGCCCAACAGTTGTTTGTATCATGACCTGGACCTTCGGAATGATAGGCGCAACGGGCATTCGGGTTATATTGAGGAGAAGTGGTGTTGGGATTCTTCGGGCCTTCCCTCAGAGTTACCAGGTTGGTCTTCAATAATTGTGGTAGAATTTGAGACAAGGTCATATTGAGCCGAGTGTACTTCCTTTGTGGTCTTTCCACTCTTTGTTGATTGTTGCATTGTGGAGCGACTGTGGGTCTTGATATCACTACTGCATTTATCGCTTAACGGTGTTCGGGTCTGTTTTGGCTCCTCGAGCCATAGACCGTGCTAGCTTACTTCTTACCGGTGAAAGGCTTCTTTACTGCACTTGATGAAGTATCCTTCTGTATCTTACCACTTCAGATACCAGCTTCTACTCTCTCTCCAGTCAAAATCAACTCAGTAAACCCAGATGACGAACTGCCGATCAGATGGTTGAAAAATAGACCAGATAGCGTACCTAGAAACATGTCAACCAACTCCCTATCAGACAAAGGGGGTTGGACTCTTCCAGCCAAATCTCTCCACTTTTGAGCATAGTCCTTAAAACCTTCACTTGCACCCATGGACATACCCTGAAGCTGAGTACGAGTGGGAGCAAGGTCGGCGTTATACTGATACTGCTTGTAAAAAGCAGCAGCAAGGTCTTCCCAATTTTGGACATTGGCTCCTTCCAACTGATAAAACCATTCAAGCTGAGTCCCTGACAGACTATCTTGAAAGAAATGTACCACAAAATTTCTATCAGCAGTGTGGGGTTGAATTTTCAGGACATACGAGCGGAGATGGAGTTTTGGACAGGATAATCCGTCGTATTTAGCAAAAACCGGAGCTTTAAACTTATGAGGGATCACCACTCCTGATACTAGTCCCAGCTCTCCAAAATCCAAACCAGGGATTTTCTGAATCTCTATAGCACTCAGACGGTCTTCTAGTTGTTTGTACCTATCCTCAGTAGAAGGGTATTGCTCCTCATCATAATCTGTATCATCATCAGAGATTGCAGGACTGGGGCCCTTTTCTTCTTCTTGGTTCTCCCCTTCCTTGGATGAAAAGGACATATCATCTTGTTGTTTCAGCCTATCCCCAAACCTTTTACCCATACTCAGAAGAACGACATTCTTCTTCTTCTTCTTCTTCTCTTTCTTTTTCAGAATGAGAGCTTTCAAATCCTCTTGCCCTTTAGCCAAGCTCAAGAACATTTCTTGGAATTGGGAATTTTGTGCCTAAATATCTTTGATAGCTTGATCGGAAGACATTTCTGCTGAAATAAATAGCGAAGAAGATGAGAAACCTGTAACGGTACCTGTAATGGTGTGCATGATAATGGGATGCGTATGTAATGATTTCAAAGACTTTGAGAGATTTAAATTTGAAAACCAAAGAATAAACAAACTTTATTAGATTAACTGGTAATAAGGGTTCAACGATGCCTTTGAGGCGTTACAGAGAAATAAATGGAAAACAAATCTAAACTAGAAAAAGCAAAAATCAGAAATCCCATGGACGCTTCCCCTTTGTGCTGACGTAGTCATTGATCGTTATTTCATTCTCTAGTTGCCTGGTAAGCTTCAAGATCTTCCTTTCTTGCTCATGGTACTTCTCCCAGTAAGCATCCCTTTCCTCTTTCAACTGAATCCAGGATCTCTGCAACGCCCTAAGATCAGTGGGCATGTAGGGATAAAGGACTGTATAAGGAATGCCCTCTTCATTGGTGGGCTCCACAATCACTGGAAACACAACTTCATAAGGCATCCCAAGCTTCTAGGCTCAGGCTCAGACCCATCGGAGATAGGGCTGCATAGGGAGAGAAGTCCTTGGTCCTAGCTCTTGGGGATAAGATCTGTTCACCATGCCCCAAGCTCGTATAAACCTTCGGCGATGCTCGTCAACATCTTCCTTGTAGTCAAAGGCAATATCCGTAAGAAGTAGCTCGTGAGGACCATCTCTCCGAGCACGACCAAATTGTCGTAAAGTTAGGCAGGGATTGTAGGTTATACCCCCTCTGATTCCAAGCACGGAACATTAGGGTATCCCCCACAACGATCAATGACAGCAGTGTTTTCCATAGCCTTGGAACTCCAAAGAATGTCTGTATGGGCAAGTGACATTATCCTGTAAGACCATCCCAAACCTTCTTCATTCTTCAACACAGACTTGGGGAGGTGCGAAATAAACCACCTTGCCAGCAGCGGCATGCAACATATGAGAGTCCCTCTTCTTCGCACAGTACGAGTGTAGAGGGCATGCAAGATATCACCCAATAAAGTAGGCACATGATTGCGAGAGAGGAATATCTTAACCGCATTCACATCCACAAAGGAATCCGTATTCGGGAAAAGAACCAAACTATAGATAAGGAGAGCCAGGACATCTTCGAAAGCCTGAAAATCCAAATTATCCCAGAACTGCTGAGCCTGATCCATCAGAAATTTGGCTAAGAAACTTTCGACCCCGCTTCGTGTCTCCCAATTGGATACTACATCAGCCCGTTTCAGATGTAGAGCTGAGGCGATGTCTTCCGGTCTAGGAGTCTCTTCCATACTTGTGAAAAGCACCTGCTCTAGGATGGATATACCCAATAAGTGTGAGAACTCTTCCAAAGTGGGAACCAACTGGTAATCTGGAAAAGTGAAACAATGATGCACAGGATCGAAGAACTGGAAAAGCACAATCATCATCTGCTCATCAAACTTTGAAGTAACCAGGCTAAGAAGCTGACCATGTCTCTTAATGAACATGGAAGTCTCAGACACTCTTGAGGCTAACTCTTTGAGTTGAGCAGGTATTTGCACAAAGCTAACTCGGATGGTGTTTCTGCGCACGGAAGCCATAATCTGCAAAACAGAACAAAGATAAATCCCCTCGGTCTTTGAAATGGTTAGTATAATGAAGTATGCATGCTATGTTATGATGCATGATGTCATGATGAAAACAAACAACAGTTATAGCAAATAACAAGCATGGCAAAGGCAAATAAGTCACACAAAAGCCCTTAAGTTTAAGGCTTGCATTGGGTCTAGGTATTACCCTCTTGAAGTTCAGTTGGTTTCAACCTGTCCTAGTAAAAGTAACCGGGTTCTAGAGGTTCTCAATATCACTGACCATCTTCCATCGGTCATGGTTTCAGCTCACGCAATCTTTTCTTGCGGCCGGACCTATCTCGGGAGTATGGTCTCAATGAGTGTAGAATCGAGTATCAACTAGTTCCCAAATGTTGTACCCCAAAATTTTCCCTCTCAATTCTCAAGGCATCTCTCACAATGATTCTCAAAGTTCAAGCTTGCACAAGTACATTGGGATTTTCCACCACCGGAATTAAAAGGAAACTGTCAAAAAGGGAGAAAACAGATAAAAATAACATTTTGACAAATTTGGAGGAAAATAGGTTTCCTTCTATTCATCCCCCTTCGATTGGACTTTGCACCTCCTTCGATTGCTCAAAAGTTGCTGCTAGCGTGCCTCTTTCGTCTGGGCATGTGACTTCTTGTTGTAGGCTTCGTTTGTGTCTTCCATTGCCTGCGTGTTTGCTTTGAGTACCAAATTTTCTGCCACAAGTGTCCCCTAGAAGGCAAGCCTTTCGATTGGACAAGTTTGTTGCCTGCATGCTTGCAATCGAAGGCCATAATCTGGTGGCCAAATGTGCCTCCTGCATAAAAGCCTTCATTTGGGCATTCACCTCCTGCATATCTGCGTGTAAGCCTTCGTTTGGGCATTCATCTCTGGCCATGCCTGCATGCAAGCTTCATTTGAGAAAGGGCTTCATGCCACTTGGGTTACATCTTTCATTTTGGTATTGAAGCTTCCTTCGACTCAGAAGGAAATGATCTTCATACAAGCTTCAATTGAGTTTTTGTTTCCCTTTGAAACAGTGTCTTTCGACTCAGGAATGTCCTTCGACTCAGGAATGTCCTTTGACTCATAAGGAAATGATCTTCATACAAGCTTCAATTGAGTTTTTATTTCCCTTTGAAACAGTGTCCTTCGACTCAGGAATGTCCTTCGACTCAGGAATGTCCTTCAACTCAGGAAGTAAATCCCTCCTTTTGGTTTTCTTTAATTCAAAAAGTCAATAATCTTCTGAAAGCTTCCTTCGATTCAGAAGTTAATAACCTTCTAAAAAGTGTCATTCGATTGCACCATTCTCCCCTCACATGTTTGCCTTGGATTCATAAGTTTTCGATTGGATGAATGGCTACCTTCCCGTGACTTTCAAATTCATCTTCATGTATGATTCGAACGCGCCTTCATATCACCTTCGAATCCATCTGTAAACCCTTCAATACGCTATAGTCCTGCATTATGACACACAACTTGGTGGTCCATTCGAAGGACTTGCCATAGTTGGGGAATAATTGTTCTCTTACTTCGGAGTCTGGTCGAAGGTTTGGGCCTAAGTTATTAAAAGCAAGAAGACTCAAAATGGCATATTCATCTAAAAAGGCCCAGTCGAAGAACACACAGATGGTTCATTCGAAGGACACACAACTGGTGAAAACGAATGTTGTGTTGTTCTAGTCTGGTCGAAAGGTGTAGAAAGATGGAGGATTCGACTCAAAAGATCAAGTTGAACATTTAGACCCATAGGCTAGGCTACGTGTTTTCCCTTTTCAGGCCTTAAACCTATGACTCACCCTATACTTAATTGTTTATGCAAATTAAAATAGGCCTTTACCCATTTGTTGTCTAAGACCACTTGCACTTAATAGCATAATACTACCTTTTAGAAAAGTTTGTCTTGAGCCTTGCGCCTGTTTTCCTTCAGAAAGAAGCAACCCATCTGAACCATTCATCTTTCTTTTATGGCACAAGTGGACACTTACTTTCCAGACTGAGCCTTATTTTATTATTTTTGCTCCCCAAGCTTCCCAAAATCCTTTCTCTATAAATACAGAGTTCATTTGCACAAAAAAAAGAGGAGGGGAATGTATCTTCAAAATTCTCACACACCATAAAATTCTCAAACACTTCAACACTTGTAAAATAAAATAAAAAACCATAATCATCGTTACCTCCTTCAATTCTGAAGAACAACACATTCCAGTTTCCTTCGACTCGAGGAGCATCCCACTTGTTCCTTCCTTTGAATCCAGCAAAGAAGGATATTTCACTTGTTTTTCTCTTTCGAATCCAGTGTCGAAGGCCTATCCTGGGTCTTTTCCTTCGAATCCAGAGGCATTCAAAGCAACCGCTTCAAAGTCCAGAACACGCTCCAACCTCCAGCAAGGTAAGTCATTTTTAACCTTTGGCCCTTCGTTTCCAGCATAACATGTAAATAAGTTTTCTTTTTCATTTAAAACATGTACATACTATTTTCTTCTTTTTGTTTTCACTCTCTTAATATGTGTCATGGTTAACAATCTTCTTGGCTTTTGCTTTTGGTACATTTAAACATACTTTAAAGAACTAATCTAGTCTTAAGGTGATGTTGGCATGGCCTTGGGCCATGTTGCTATTCAAACTCAAATGAAAGAAACAGGAGACATAAAAGTTAGAAATGAAGCCTCTGGCTTCCATACTAACCTTCAAGCCAATCGAAAGGCACAACATGCTGGCCTCCAGGCCCCAATCGAAAGGCATAACATGCTTGCCTCCAGGCCCCAATCAAAAGACAAACATGCTGGCCTCCAGGCCCCAATCGAAAGCCAAAATATGCTGGCTTCTAGGCCCCAATCGAAACTCATTCCTTCACCCCTTTTCAGGTAAGGTCGAAGAGAGCCAGAAATGGCAGAATCGAAGGGTTTGCTGCCCTAAGTCGAAAGATCTATTTTTTCTTGCTTTTACCTTATTTTTGCCTTTATATTTTCATGCAATTCAATATGGTTGTAATAGTGTAGGATTTATTTTTTGCACTCTTTTGTTACCTTCATATAAATGTTAAGTAATTAGGTGTGTATGGCAAGATAAAATCAACAAGTAGACAACCCAAAAATCAAAGACAAAATGCATGCAATCAAACACACTTGCACACATGCACCCTTAGGGAAATTCCACTTGTTGCCTTATAAAAATGGTCATGTTCTGTATGTGGGGTATCTTAGCAAAAACAATTACAAATAAAAGATCATAGTCCCTCGATGACGTTACAAATGTTGCCTTATAAGTGATCTTAGTCCCTATAAGAGAATGCTAAGATATCTCACAACATTGCTATCATGACTATACGATGACCCACGTCTGTACCTTCACATCCAACGATGGGGCTTCTTATCAAATCAATGGTAAGGTAGCAACATCTAAAGGAGGAGGAAAAAAACATCTAAAACCTTTTTAGTAGGTAGATTACTTTTAGTTACTTGCTCAATTTCAAAACAAACATCCTTGTTATTTTCAAAACAATCACATACATCTTTCCAAAAATTGAAATATTTTTAAAAGCTCAACACTTTGCGTACATTCTTACGAATGGGAATCATTGCAAAGTTCGCCTAAATGATGGCACCTTTTCAAAATACTTTCAAAAGCATACAAAAAGCACAATTTTCAAACAAAATCAAGGGATCTAACAAGTAACTAAGAGCCCATGGAAAACCATGGATGGAAAGGGTGCTAATACCTTCCCTTTTCATAATCTACCCCCCGAACTCAAGAAAACATCTCGAAAGGTCTTTCCTATGCTTTTTCACATTTCCTTATTGGATAAAAGAAAAGTCGGTGGTGACTCTTGCTAAACCGCAACATTTTGCAAACACAAACGCAAAACCCCAAGTCAGTTCTCCCACCGTACCACAGAACTGGCGACTTTGCTGGGGATAATAAAATCTTCAAAAAGTGGGGTTACCTTAGGGCTAGATAATATTTACTTGCTTACATTATTTGATTTACTTGCTTTATATTTTGGTTCCCTGTTTGGGTTTGTTTTAAATCCTACACCCGGATTTGGGGGATACTTTTTAGGTAAGTAGCAATAAACTGTGAGGGAACTGTGCGGGGTATACCGACACGGTTGAAGCAGTAGCTACGTTGATGTGGCCCTTTGGTTGGTATCGGTAACCCTTGAGTCAGTCAAGGAGAGTACGGGGCCGCCGCGTGGTGTCATAAAGCATCGACTGACCTTAGAACCTTACTTGACCAACTTGGCCATTAGGACGTAGTGAGATGACCGGCTTTGGTGCAGTCTGAAGTTAGTTGATACTCGATGCTACGCTCATTGAGGTTTGACTCTTGAGTTTTGTTTGGTTGTGAGTCAATCGCTTATTGAACGAAACTTGGGGGAAAGATCAGTGATATTGAGATCCCTTAGAACCCGGTTACTTTTAACTAGGACAGGTTGAGCCAACTAAAACTTCAAGAGGGTACTTACCTGAAACCCCATGCAAGCCTAAACCGAGGACTTGTTTGCTTTGTATATGCACTTGTACATAACATCATAAACATCATAAACATCACTAACCATTTCAAGGATTTTTGGATTTATCTTTGTTCTGTTTTGTAGGACATGGCCTCCGCTCGTAGGAGCACTATCCAAGTCAGTCTTGTGAGGATACCTCCACAACTCAAGGATTTAGTATCAAGGGTCCCTGAAGATTCCCCGTTCACCAAAAGACATGGACGACTCCTTGGTTTGGTTACCTCAAGTATTGGAGAAGATATGGTAAAGGTGCTTGTCCAATTCTTTGACCCTTTGCATCATTGCTTCACTTTTCCTGATTACCAACTTGTGTCCACTTTGGAAGAATTTTCTCAACTCATGGGGATCCCTATTCTTAATCAGTTACCTTTCAACGGTATTGAAAGAGACCCTAAACCTGAGGAAATTGCTCGAGCTCTACATTTGCAACCATCTGACATAGTAGCAAATTGGGTAACAAGGAGTGGTATTAAAGGGTTACTAGCAAAGTTTTTGTTGGAGAAGGCTCAAGAGTGTTGGAATACTTTGGATCTACAAGCCTTCGAGGAAATTCTGGCTCTTCTCATCTATGGATTGGTACTACTTCCAAATCCGGACCAATTTATAGATGTGAATGCAATTAAGATTTCCATATCTCGTAATCCGGTGCCTACATTGCTTGGAGACATATTGCATTCTCTTAACTCTCGCACTTTGAAGAAAAGGGGGACTTTGATGTGTTGCACTCCTCTGTTGTCTAGGTGGTTTATTTCGCACCTACCTCGATCAGTGGTGAAGAATGAACAAGGTATGAGATGGTCTAAAAGATTGATGTCACTTTCGCATGCTGATATCCGTTGGTATTATCACTCCTTAGAAAACATTACCATCATTGACCGCTGCGGGGAATTCCCTAATGTCCCTCTACTTGGCATTAGGGGAGGTATTACTTACAACCCTTGTTTAGCTTTGCGACAATTTGGATACGCTAGAAGATATGGCCCCCATGAGGTACTCATCCAAGGAATTGCATTTGACTACGAAAGCGATACCCAAGGTTACCGTCAAAGATTTATACGAGCTTGGGGTATGGTTAACAAAGTTGATAGCAAGACATTGGGGAGTAAGAATTCCATTCCTTTGGAACCTTATCTTAAATGGGTAAGGGCTCGCACTCAAAGTCTCAAGATGCCTTATGAAGCCGTCTTACCTGTTATCATGGATCCAGTAGTCGAGGGAGACATTCCACATACGATCCTTTATCCTGATATGCCTACTTCTCTTGAAGATTTGCAAAACGCTTGGATTCAGTTAAAAGGAGAGCGAGACACCTTCGAAGCTAAGTTCTATGAAAGAGAGAAGAAGATATTGGAGCTCACAAGGGAACTTCATGAAGAAAGGAGCTTAAACACCTACATTGCGCCAAAGAAGATGCGCACAACTTTTCTGTCTTAGGAGTTTACTTTATGCTTATTTCTGTTATTGTAAGCCCAAGAGGCATGTTTGTATTCAAATCAAGATTTCTTTAATGCAAGTTAACGTTTATTCACTCCTTGTCTATACAAATTTAAATTCTTTAAATCCTTGAAATCATTTGCATACTGCATATTCATGCATCATGACATGACAGGCGTCCGCATAACAGGTTTCCTCATCTCTCCGCTGTTTATTTCAGCAAGCAAGCAAGATGGATCTAGAGAAAACTGTGATGGAACTCCAGGCTCAGAATTCTCAATTTCAGGAAACTTTACTCGCCCTGGCCAAGGGGCAGCAGGATATGATGGCCTTGTTGGCCGCTAAGAAAAAGCCAAAGAAGAAAGCTCTACTCAACATGGGTAAAAGGTTCAAGGAGACAATCTGTCAAATTCCAATAGAGGAAGATTCATCCGAAGAGGATGAGAACCAAATTGGTGAGGTCAAGAGTACTCAGGCCGACTGTATCAATGACTAAGAATTGGATGATGATTATTTAAATGAACAATATCCACCCGCAGACATCAAATACAAGCAGCTAGAAGACAAATTGAAAGCAGTTGAAATCCAAGCTATTCCCGGTTTGAATTTTGACGATTTTGGCTTAATCTCTGGGGTAGTCATTCCCCACAAGTTCAAAATACCAACCTTTGAAAAATACGATGGGGTTTCTTGCCCAAAGCTCCATTTGAAGTCCTATGTGCGCAAGATAAAACCGCACACTACTGATAAAAAACTATGGATTCACTTTTTCCAAGAGAGTCTGGCTGGAACACAACTTGAATGGTTTTATCAGTTGGATGGATCTCGCCTCAATACTTGGGAGGGTCTAGCTACTGCCTTCTACCATCAATATCAGTAAAACGCCGACTTGACACCGACGAGGGTTCAATTGCAAGGTATGACTATGGGGAAGGATGAGGGATTTAAGGAGTATGCGCAGAAGTGGAGAGACCTTGCAAGTAGGGCCCAACCTCCCTTGACTGATAGGGAACACATTGACATGTTCATGAGCACATTATCTAGTCCTTTCTTTAATTTGTTGGTTGGCTGCTCTTCTTCTGGTTTCACCGAATTAATCCTAACCGGTGAGAGAGTAGAAAGTGGCATTAAGAGTGGAAAGATCTCTGTGGCATCTACTTCTACTCCCAATCCTGTCAAGAAACCTTTTTCCGCGAAGAAAGAAGTTAATGTTGTGTATAGAGCAAAGGCCCATACCAAAATGAATAATCATCCATCTGTCAATGCTGTCCGAATCTCCAATCTGACTGCTACTCAAAGACCATATACCAATCATCAACGGGTTGAAGCTCCAAGAAGACAGTTCACAAGGTTAGGCATGTCATTATCTCAAGCCCTTCAACATCTGCTCAGGGCCAATTTAGTGACATTGCGGGATCCTCCTGACAACCCTGACACCTCGTCACCGAGATATAATCCAAATGCAAAGTGTGCTTATCATTCAAACAGCCCAGGGCATGAGACTGATCAGTGTTGGGCTCTGAAGAACAAAATCCAAGATTTAATTGACAATAAGACTATTGAATTTGATCCTCCTCCAACGCCAAATGTAATTACCGCTCCAATGCCGAAGCACGACAAAGGTGTTAATGCCGTCGAAGATACAACTTTCATTACCTCTATCAAAGGGTTAACTACTCCATTAAATGTAATCAAGAGCAATCTGTTGAAAGTTGGGACTTTCCCCGACTGTGGAAAAGACTGTGTGGGCTGTACGAGACAATCTGATGGGTGTGAAAAACTGAGGAAAGGTATACAACGCCTAATGGATAGCCGCGAAATTCTATTAGAAAAGAATCCTACCATCAAAAATTCAGTCGACAAAGCTGAAGACTTGGCCTTCATAACAATTTCAAACAAACCTCTTAGGATCTCATCCAAAGGTCCTATCAAGATTTCAAACGAACCAATCATTTCTCCTCTCATAATCAGTGCTGCCGGACCCGTTCCATACACCTCTAATAAAGCGGTACCATGGAATTATGGTGCCGAGGTTTATTACCATGGGGTAAAACAAGATTCTTGGATTGATGATAATAAAGCGGGTGTTACTAATATTACTGGTTCTAGTAAAGTAACAAGAATAGGAAGAGTCTTTTCCCCTAATATCTCACCACCAACCACTACCGCAGTTCCAATCCGCATAACCAACGACAATGCTGGTGCCAATACTAGAGGGAAAGAGAGAGAAAGTGAGCCTGCCAGGGAAGAGGCACTTGCTAAAAAGACTGTTATGGAAGAACCATCCACTCAAGAGATGGAGGAGATTATGAAAATCATCAAGAAAAGTGACTTCAAAATAGTAGAGCAGTTGGGACAAACCCCTTCTAAAATATCAATGTTGTCCCTATTGCTATGTTCCGACGGCCATGCACAAGCTTTGATTAAGTTCTTGAAAAAGGCTCACGTGCCTCAAGAAACCACAGCCGACCAGTTGAGAACTGCGTAGCAAGTCTGACAGCTGACAATGGTCTGGGGTTCTCCGACGCAGATTTAACTCCCATGGGAAAGAATCACAATAAAGCCTTGCATGTTTCTGTTGAATGTAAGGGGACCACTCTGGAACATGTTTTGGTGGACACAAGCTCATCTTTAAACGTGTTACCTAAAGGCGCTTTAGATCGGCTAGACTGTGAAAGTTTGGTTTTGAAGCCAAGTGATATTGTTGTGAGAGTATTTGATGGGTCGAAAAGGATGGTTCATGGAGAGGTGGATCTCCCAATCAAGGTTGGTTCATATATTTTAAACTCCACATTCTACATAATGGACATACGGCCTGCGTATTCTTGCTTACTTGGGCGCCCATGGATCCATGGGGCAGGTGCGGTCACTTCTACTCTCCACCAGAAGTTAAAATACCCAGTTCAAGGGAAGGTTGTCACTGTTTGCAGTGAAGAAGAATTTATGGTAAGCCACCTCATTTCTTTCAAGTACATAGAAATGGATGGCGAAATCATAGAGACTCCTTGCCAGACATTTGAAGTTGTGGCCACCACCAAAATCTCCTCCGACACTCCAATATCCGATAAAGTTATTCCCAAGATGGTTTCTCTTAAGAATGCCCATGCTGTGGTAGAAAAAGGAAACAATGAGATATGGGGTCAACTCCTCGACATCCCACTCAAGACAGATAAGTTTGGGATAGGTTTCACCTCCAAAGCTCAGAAAGAAATTAGAGGTGCTCGTACGGGAAAGCCGTCTCTCCACCTCAAGAGTCATGAAGTAAATGTTGTAGAGGATTCCGATGATGAGTGTGCTTTTAAAGACTGGATCTGCCCAACAACTAAAGGGAAGCCCAACAATTGGCATGCGAAGGACTTTGTGCCCATCTCCTTCATTGAGGAGTAATCTACTTGTTTTTTCTTTTAATCAATTCAAGAACTCGTTGTCTGTAATATTTTGATGTTGACTTGTAAGCCATGTGCCTAGCCTGGGGCACTTTGGTTCTTTTGTCAAGGGTCTTATATTTTGTTCATCTAATCATATGATCATTCAGTACATTGGACTCTTTTGTATTCAAATATTTGTGTTCATTGTCTTTCTTTTCTTTTAAATACTTTTCCAAAAGATAGCCATGTATCTTACATGCACACACACAAACACTCTTGCAAGTCTACATCCACTCTGGATCCTATTGCCAACAACTCTATTATTTCCAATTATGACTTTGAATGTCCTATCAACCAAGCTGAAGACAAAAGCGAGGAAGATTGTGACATACCAGGAGAACTAGCCATACTTCTGTTACAAGAGGAAAAGGTTATTCAACCACATGAAGAGTCAATTAAGGTTATCAACCTGGGTACTGAGTCAAATAAGAAGGAAATCAGGATCGGTGCTAATTTGGAAAGCAGTGTCAAAAGCCGTTTGGTTTAGATGTTGCGCAATTATATGGAAGTATTTTCTTGGTCGTATGAAGATATGCTTGGGTTGGATACCGACATTATGGTTCATCGTCTGCCCATTAAAAAAGACTGCCCTCCTGTTAAACAAAAAGTTCGTCGCCTGAGACCTGACATGTCTGAAAAGATCAAAGCCAAAGTAATGAAACAGTTTGATGCAGGATTCCTAGCTGTAACATCCTATCCTCAATGGGTGGCTAATATAGTGTCAGTGCCAAAGAAAGACGGGAAAGTTCGCATGTGCGTAGACTATAGGGATCTGAATAGGGCAAGTCCCAAGGATGATTTCCCTCTACCACACATTGACGTCTTAGTCGACAATACCGCTCAACATAAAGTCTTCTCATTCATGGACGGCTTCTCGGGCTATAATCAAATAAATATGGCTCCCGAAGATATGGAAAAAACTACTTTCGTTACACAATAGGGCACTTTCTGCTACAAGGTCATGTCGTTCGGATTAAAGAATGCAGGGGCCACATATCAAAGGGCTATGGTGGCTTTATTTCATGACATGATTCATCATGAGATAGAGATATATGTGGATGATATGATCGCCAGATCACAAACCGAAGAAGAACATCTCGGTCACCTGCACAAACTATTTGAGAGACTGAAGAAATATAAACTGAGGTCAAACCCTAACAAGTGCATATTCGGAGTACGCTCTGGAAAGCTTCTAGGATTTGTTGTCAGCAATAAAGGCATTGAAGTTGATCCCGCCAAGATAAAGGCCATCCAAGAAATTCCAGTCCCTTGTTCTGAAAACGAAATCAGAGGATTCTTGGGTCGTCTCAATTACATTGCCCGTTTCATATCACACTTAACTGCTACCTGTGAGCCACTCTTAAAACTCTTGAAGAAAGATCAGGTAGTCAAATGGAACGATGAATGCCATATTGCCTTTGACAAGATCAAGGAATACCTGCAAGAACCTCTTATTCTCATGCCTCCGGTTGAAGGAAGACCGTTGATCATGTACTTGATGGTACTAGAGAATTCTATGGCGTGTGTTTTGGGCCAACATGACGAGTCTGGCCGAAAAGAGCATGCAATTTACTACCTAAGCAAAAAGTTTATCGACTGTGAAACCAGATATTCACTGCTCGAGAAAACTTGTTGTGCTTTAGCGTGGGCTGCTCGCTGGCTAAGGCAGTACATGTTGACTCATACCACTTTGTTGATTTCTAAGATGGATCCGATTAAGTACATATTCGAAAAACCTGCCCTTTCTGGACGAATAGCCAGATGGCAAATGATCTTGACTGAGTACGACATTCAATACACAAATCAAAAAGCCATCAAAGGAAGTTTACTAGCAGATCATTTGGCCCATCAAGTTGTGGAAGATTATCAGTCAATGAACTTCGACTTCCCTGGCGAGAATATTATGCTGGTAACCGACTGTGCAAAACCTAGACCGTATGACAGACCTGAACAAGGATCCCGGTGGACTATGGTATTCGATGGGGCTTCCAACACCTTAGGTAACGGAATTGGTGTTGTGATCATCTCTCCTGAAGGTTGCCACACTCCTTTTACCTCCAGACTATGCTTCGATTGTACAAATAATATGGCTGAGTATGAAGCATGCATCTTAGGTCTAAGGGCTGCTATTGACTTAAAGATCAAGCATTTGGATGTATTTGGAGATTCTGCTTTGGTGATCAGCCAAGTAAAAGGATATTGGGACACTAAACACCCTAATCTTATCCCTTACAAGGAGTTTGTGCTATCCTTATTTCCCTACTTCAAAGAAATCACGTTCGAGCACTTCCCTAGAGAAGAAAATGAGCTGGCTGACGCTCTGGCAACCATGTCCTCAATGTTCAAAGTTAGATGTGACAACGAAGCCCCTATGATTACAATTGAAAGATTTGATGAACCTGCACATTGCTACGAGCTTGAGACCAATGCGGAAAAGCTGTGATACCATGAGGTAATGAGATACCTTGAAGCACAAGAGTATCCAGAGGGAGCATCTATCAATGATAGAAAGTTCTTACGAAGATTTGCAGCCAAATTCTTCCTAAGTAACGGGATATTGTACAAGCGCAACCATGATTCGACTCTACTCCGATGTGTGGATAAGAGGGAGGTAGAGGAAATCATGGAAGACATGCACAATGGACTTTTTGGCACTCACTCAAGTGTACATACAATGGATAATAAAATCTTAAGAGTTGGCTACTATTGGTCAACGATGGAGACCGATTGCCATCAACATTCAAGAACTTGCCACAAATGCCAAATTTACGCTGACAAGATCCATGTACCTCTGATCCCTCTGAATGTCATGTCCACTTCGTGGCTATTTGCAATGTGGGGTATTGACATGATCGGAGAGATCAATCCCACAGCTTCCAACAGACACCGCTTCATTCGTGTTGTTGTCGACTATTTCACCAAATGGGTCGAAGCCGCCTCATTTGCCTCAGTCACCAAGAACGTGGTAGCCAGATTAATCAGACACAATCTTATCTTTCGTTATGGTATCCCCGAAAGGATCATCACCGACAATGGGACTAACCTTAACAATGCCATGATCAGGGAATTATGCACTCAATTTAAGATCAAGCATCACAATTCTTCTCTGTATAGACCGAAAATGAATGGCGCAGTCGAAGCAGCCAACAAAAATATCAAGAAGATTATGCAAAAAATGGTAGTGACCTATAAAGATTGGCATGAGATGCTACCATTTGCTCTACATGGTTACCGTACTTCAGCTAGAACATCAACTGGGGCAACTCCCTTCTCTCTAGTCTATGGCATGGAAGTCGTTTTGCCAGTGGAAGTTCAAATCCCCTCGCCGAGGGTTATGATTGAGGCATGCCTAAGTAAAGACAAATGGATTCAAACGAGATTGGATCAGCTGAACTTGATCGATGAAAAACGATTAGCTGCTATCTGCCATGGTCATACGTATCAAAAATGGATGATCAAAGCTTTCAACAAAAAGGTCAAGCCTCGAGTATATCAAGTTGGTGACCTGGTGATGAAACACATCATTTTACCACAAGGTGACCCCAGAGGAAAATGGACTCCCACCTATGAAGGGTCGTTTGTTGTCAAGAGAGTTTTCTCTGGCGGTGCCATGATACTGACCAACATGGATGGTGAAGATTTCCCACATCCTATAAACACGGACATAGTTAAAAAATACTACGCATAAGAGACCCGTTAGGTTGACACACCTAAGCAGAAAGGGGCATCCCGGCAAACCAAAAGGTTTGGGCAAAAATTAGGGATATATACAAAAGATTATACACCCGACAAGTTGAAAACCCGAAAGGGCGACTTGGGCAAAAAAGGGTATCCTGGTGGACCGAAAACCCGAAAGGGCGGTTCAGGCAAAAATTAAGGATTAAAAGCGTACGACTATGTCCCGTGAAATCAACACGGTCAATACTATCACCAAGGTCCAAGTTCAAATGGTCCAAGATCAATCCAATCAACTTCGATCAACGACAAGGGACGTTCAAAGACATTGGGGCAATAGTAGAGCTGAAAGACAATGAGATCATTTCACATGGCTATTTGTTTTTCATTCTCAATTTTGTTTTCTTTTCGGCGATTTCCTCTTACTAGGATTTCCGTCTCTATGTACAAAAACGCCTATTCATGGGCAAAATATCAATACAAATACACTTTGAAGTGCAAAATTTTCTATCTCTGTTTTAAATGCAAATTTGTCCAATGACTAAAATTGAATGAACATATGCATATGAACATAATTAAAGCTATTTGGCACATGTGTCCTGCCAAGCAGCAACCTCAACAAGGCACCAGTGCACAACAGTAGTAAGCATCCCTTTAATGAATATGGAATAGCCTCACAGAGTTATCTCACCATCATTATCCCCACCAGGGCGTTGGCAATAAACCTTTCCCCAACAGAGTTGCCCACAAAATATCCTTGCACGGGACGATCCTTGGCCAGAGTCTCAATCTCTTGACAGCTTTTTTCCAGCTAAAGCCTTGGAGATCTCTTCCTAAAGGGAATTCACTTCCTTAGCAGATTTTATTCCCCATAGAGTCATCTCATCATCATTATCCTTATAGGGACAACCCCAATGCAACCTTTCCCCAGCAGAGTTGCCTACCAAAAATTTCTTCACATAGGATAAACCTCCGGCCAGAGTCTCAATCTCTTGGCAACTTTCTCTATCTAAGTAAATTTCTACAAAATTGAAACCTAGGGGTCTCTGTCTAAAGGAAATTCATCTCCTCAGTAGGGTTTATTTCCCCAACAGAGTTATTTCCCCGGGCCAAGTGAAAATTCCTCAATGTACAAGACACCCCGATTTCCCCAGTCGAGTAAGTACTCCCCAGATGAGCCCATCATCCCCAGATAATCCCATCATTCCCAGTGGAGTATATCTTCCAACCGGGGTTTTTTTTATCCCTAGTAGAGTATACCTTCCAACCAAGATTTTATTCTCCAAGCTGAGTCCATCCTCCCCGGCTGAATAAACACTCCCCACTGAGTCCATCTTCCCCAACGGAGTATATCTTCCAACCAAGATTTTATTCCCCAGCGGAGTACAAATCCCTCAACATAACCCAAATTCCCCATTTAAGTCCGAATCGCCAAGCTAAGTCTGCCTTGTCTGACTGAGTCTATACTCTCTAGTTAGAATTTCCCCTTCAAATGACTGCAAATCACAGGGCCATAACCCATAATCCCTAGTAAAGTCTTCAACAAAGCCTTTATTGTTACCAAGAAATGCTATGAAGCCTGGATCCGACCAGATATTAGCACAATTTTCAAGTTATACTGAAGCCTGGACCCGACCAAAAAATAGCTTGAATTCTTCAATTTCTGAAGCCTGGACCCGACCAGATAACAGTTTGATTTCTTCGATTACTAAAGCCTGGACCCGACCAGATAACAGTTTGACTTCTTGAGTTACTGATGCCTGGATCCGACCAGATAAAAGTTGATCTCATTTCTCAAAAACTATGAAACCTGGACACGACCAGCCCAACTCTTCAAAGGTATAGAAGAACCTAAACTTAATCAAACCAAGGTTTTAAACACTTGTTCCCGGTAGAGTTGCCTCTTTATTCCCCGACAAAGGACTGAGAAACTTGGATCCGACCAGATATCATTCCCCATTTCCATCTTTTCAAGAAAGTCATTGTGAAACCTGGATTCGACCAGATAGCAATCATCTTCAGGGATTCGTTGTGAAGCCTGGACCCGACCAGATAACAATTAACTTCATCAGAAATCTGCAAATCCTGGACCCGACCAGATAACAGTTTTCAAACAGTATATTGTGAAGTATGGACCCGACCAGATAACAATTAACCATGATCCCCAGAAAGACACTATAAAACCTGGATTCGACCAGATAATAGTACAACTTTCCAAAATACCATAAAGCCTGGACCCGACCAGATAACAGTCTTCAAGAAGTACTGTGAAGCCTGGATCCGACCAGATAACAGTTAATTCAGCCTTACCTCCAACAAGTTACTGTGAAGCTTGGATCCGACCAGATAACAGTTAACCTCCACATCCCAGTAAGTTTCCATGAAACCTGGACCCGACCAGATAGCAACCGACTACTTCATCCTCAACAACTGTGAAGCCTGGATCCGACCAGATAACAGCTGATCTTTGAGTGATGTTCCCCTGCAAAAGCATCTCTTCAAAAGAATTTAAAGATATGCATATTCTTCATTTCCAACAGGCAATCAAGGATTCAACCTCCAAAGATTTCCTCAGCAGTAGTCAGGGATTTATTTTCCCAGAAAAAAACACACATTTCGCATTCATACATCATAGCATGTACATAACAATGCATTAAGCATGATACCACACCTGGTAAGCATCATGCAAGCATTTGCATTTTTCTAACCCCCTTTCTCACAGGTAAAACAATAAGTCTAGTATTGATCAACAGGAGATTCGTGTTGATACTTCTTCCAGAGTTTGCTAACATTCCTTCAAATGGCATCTATAAGCCCATTCACCATCCATCTTCGAGTTCAAATTTCTGGGCACTCTAGTGTTCAAACATCTTTCACCATCAAGTCACGGATGCCGGATCCGCAAATCTAACTCTTCAGGTTTAATAAGTTTAAACAGGGGCAGATGTTGTACCCCAAAATTTGCCCTCTCAATTCTCAAGGTATCTCTCAAAATGATTCTCAAAATTCAAGCTTGCACAAGTACATTGGGATTTTCCAGCACCAGAATTAGAAGGAAACTGTCAAAAAGGGAGAAAACAAGTAAAAATAACATTTTGACAAATTTGGAGGAAAATAGGTCTCCTTCGATTCAGCCCCCTTCGATTGGACTTTGCACCTCCTTCGATTGCTCAAAAGTTGTTGCTAGCGTGCCTCTTTCTTCTGGGCATGTGACTTCTTGTTGTAGGCTTCGTTTGTGTCTTCCACTGCCTGCGTGTTTGCTTTGAGTACCAAATTTTCTGCCACAAGTGTCCCCTAGAAGGAAAGCCTTTCGATTGGATAAGTTTGTTACCTGCATGCTTGCAATCGAAGGCCATGATCTGGTGGCCAAATGTGCCTCCTGCATACAAGCCTTCTGTGATACGGTGGGAGAACTGACTTGAGGTTTGCGTTTGTATTCGCAAATGTTGCGGTTAGCAAGAGTCGCCACCGACTTTTTATTTTATCCTAAGGAAAGGTTAAAAAGCACAGCAAAAACCTTTTGAGACGTTTTCTTGGGTTCGGGGAGTAGATTATAGAAAGGGAAGGTATTAGCACCCTTTCTATCCATGGTTATCCATGGGCTCTTAGTTACTTGCTTAGATCACTTGCCTTTTGTTTTCAATTGTTTTAAATGGTGCTTGAGTGTGTGGGTTTTGAAAATGTTTTGAAAAGAGGCCAATGTGGCGGCAACCTTTGCAATGATCCATGTGGGGATGTATACAAAGATGTATGTCTTTTGAAAAGGTTTTCATTTGTTTTTTTTGAAAGTTTTTGTTTTGAAAGTGTTGTAATGTGTGATTTTGAAATTAGGCAAGTGTTTTGTTTTACAAGTTGATTCAAGTAACTAAGAGGTTATCTACTCCTAAGTTTCTCAAAAGATTATTGCTATACTTTAACCCTTTTAACAAGTTTGCACCACCATTGTATTTGGTGGGCAACCTTGTGTTAGGATGTGAAAGGGACAGGCGCGGGTCATCGTTTAGACCATAATTGTAACGACGTTAAATGTCCTTGGGCAATTTCTCTAAGGGACTTGATCATTTGTTTTTGTTTGTTTTGAAAAGTTTTATCGAGGGACTATGATCATTCAAACTGTTTGCTTTGCCCAAAGATGTTCAACATACAATATGGCCCATTTATTTGAAGGCAACAAGTGGAATACCTTAGGGGGTGCAAGTGTGATTTGTGTGTCCATTTTCATGCTTGTTTATCTTTGTATTAGGTCAAACTATTTTTTATCGTTTTTTCGCATACAAACCCTAATTCTAGCATGTTATTATTAGAAAGCAATAAAGTGCGAAATTAAAATTACTAAGCTATTACACAACCAAATATGGGAAGGGGGGTACAAATGTTCAAATGGGGATATTGACAAGAATTTAAATCTAAATTATTACAACAATTGGATATTTTGCAATGCATAATTAAATGTAAATAAAATAAATATGTGAAATGTAAAAAAGAAAGTTTTTATGTGTATGAGAAAATATTCATGTGAAAGGAAAAAGAAAATAAAAATGTATTTATTTTTTAGTATTTTGAACTTAGGGTAAAAAACCCTAATTTTTAAATAAAAGGTATTATTATCTACTTTAATTCCACTATTTATTTATTATTATAAAAATAAAATGGAGTATTTTGTGAAAAAAAGTATTTTTTGTATCAAATATTAATAAAAATGAAGAAAATCAAATATTTTATATTTTTATCTTAAATATATTAATAAACATGTATATATATATATATATTAAACCCTAAATAAGTATTATACAAAATAAATATTTATTTAATATTTTAATAAAATAAAAGTATTTTTTTGTGTGAAATATTTTCAGGAAGTAAAAATAAAAAAAATAAAAATGTATCTACATTATTTTCTATTTATTTTAATAATAGTGTATATGTATATATTTGTATATAAACAAGAGAAATAAACAAACAAATATGCCATAAATACAAAAAATGATGGAAAAAATATTTTAAAAATTTTAATGGCATGAGAAAAAATAAACAAAGTCAATCCAAAAAGAAAAAGTCAAAAATGTCAAAAAATGAGCAAATGGGCTCAGGGGGGTGTAAACCAAAAAATGGGGTGTGAAAAGGAAACAAATCCAGGCCCAGCCCAGATCACTTCTTCTTCAACCTCTGTACAGCTTTCTTCACACAAAACACGCGTTTTCTAACTCTGGATTCCTGGACTTTCAAGCAAAACTCATAACATGAAAAGTGTAGAGCATTAAGAGACGGTTTCAACCATATAAAGAACATGACCTATCTCTCCCAGATGAGAGAGAATTTCTCTCCCCCTCTTTTCTGACCTAGTTTTTCTACCATTTTCAGAGCTCAAATTCTCTTCACTCAGACAAAAGAAATGAAAAGTAAAGCTATGTACATGTTCAGGGCTATGAGTAGGACTTTGTTTCTTCACAAACTTAAGACTAAAGATGCCTAATAAGAGAGATACGAATTCAAACTTTTACCTGTGCAGTTGAACTTCTATGTGGAGAATGAGAGACTTTCAGTGCAATGTAATGATTGGAAAAGCTTCCTTGAGGTCCAGGGATGCTTTTTCAATGCTCACTTTGTCTTGAACCTTCTTGTATCAAGCTATAGAACTTCACCTGCAAGTCAAAGATGTGAAAATGGTGGAAGTGGTTAGAGCAACTACAGATCGTGCCTTAGCTTCTGGATAGCTTGCATATGTTGTAAGGAAGGTAGAGGAACAGGTTTGGACAGAAATGCTTGAAGGGATTGAGAGATTGCACTCAAACTGCAGGGGCACCCCTGTTTGTGCAGTTTGAGGGTGATTCTGAGATGGAGAGGGTTTGAAAGGCAAATGGCTCGAGCAAAAGCTTCAATGTGGTCTATGGAATGTGTTTGATATCTTTTGTGCTGTGTTGTTTTGCTGATATGAGAGATAGCATATGTTATGGACCTTTCTTCACACTTAAGCTACCAAAAGCAAATTGGTGTTCTAGGTCAGTATAGGACCCCCTAATGTGCTGCATCAACTCCTCTTGATCAGTGTGTTATGCCCATAATCTTGTGCTAAGCAGATCTTCTATGTACTTGTTTGATTTACCAATTGACATAAAGCTAAACTTTTCAAAAATGGAAATTCCACTTTATCTAGTTTAGGATTAAACCATCATGCAATGTTAGAACACAAAGAACATGACCTTAACACATTGAATATGCATTAAATTATTGAGTATGAAATGGTTCAAGGACCTGTAATCAAGCATAAAGCAAACTGATTTCAAATTGGCAAGGTTATGAACATGTCTTGATGAAGAACAAAAGTGAATTTTTGCCAACTTGTGAAATTCGAATCTCTTAAGTTATGAGGTTGTTTGATGAGTTCTTGGACATTTTGGAAAGCTTGGAATGTGTACTACAATCCATCTTTGAAATGCATTTTGAAATTCCAAGTGGAAGGGTATGAAAAGTGGCCTTGAAGTAGGGTAGAAAACCTTGTCAAAATAGGTCAAATTTCACTAAGTTAAAAGATGGTTTAGTGCCCTTATTCAAAAAATCATAACTTGAGATACAAGCTTCAAATGAGAAAACTTTGTGAATCAAAGTTGTAGATTTTGCAACAAGCTACAACTTTCATGTTTTGACTTTTGTTTGAATCCAAATGGATCATGGTGAAAAGATGGGGCAAAGTTGGGAAAAAATTAGGGTTTTCCATAACTTAGAAAAATTCTAAGTTATGAAAAATTCCATTTTCAAACCCTAATTTGCATTTTGTGATTTCTTGGTGAACAAGTTTCATAATTTGGCATGTTTTGATGAAAAATGAATCTTGACTCTTGATTTTGACCAAAAAGTCAAAGTTTGACTTTTCAGTATACAGTCAAAATTGATCAATTGACTGGGAAATTCAACTGTCAATCTTGTGTACTTGGGATCTTTTGAGCTTGATGAACATGTCAAGATAATTCCATGGGGGCCTTGAGTCCATATGTGAGCTTGGTTTGCCATTGGCTAGGTCAAACAGTCAAAAATTGCCTTTGTGCAGTCAAAACCCTAAAAATGACCATTTTGCCCTTTTGGTGATCTGATCAAATTTCTTGTGGAATTGTGATTCAAACTTGATCAAATGGTTCATATGAATTCAAAATGTTGAGGTGGATCAAATTTCATGAGGTTTGACTGTCAATTGGCCACAGTTGACTTTTTCCCCAATACAGCTGATTTCTAGGTCAACTGTCCAATTGACTGGGTAAAACTTGGAATCAAGACCTGAAACTTGGTATGGGTAAACTTGGGAGTCCAATATGAAGCATGAAAGTCATCTTAGGCATTTTAGGTCAAAACATCTTTGTGCAAGCACAAACCCTAATTTGAGTCCACAGTGCAAGGAGAAGTCTTGAGCAGAGGAAACCCTAATTGTATCTTGATCTTTAAATGTCTTGTGATGAGAAAATGTTGAGGAAATGGGAGGGCAAATTTTGGGGTACAACAGTTGCCCCTGTTCAATCTTCTTGGACCTGAAGAGTTAGATTGGCAAGTTTGCCTTTCGTGACTCGAGGGTAAAAGGAGATTGGACACTAGAGTGCCCGGAAATTTGCACTCGCATGCTGGAGTCTCAACAATGGGGTGTCGGGAATGGGCTTATAGATGCCATTTGGAGAGATGGTGGATAGGGAGATGGGCTTTGTAGATGCCATCTGGAAAAGTGACAGAACTTTGTCGGGAATGGGCTTATAGATGCCATTTGGAAGTGTTGATCGCATAAGAGGTTCCTTAGCGAGAACTTGTGTGTTTAAGAAAGACAGATGTTTTCCTGGCTTGTTACAGGTGTTTGATCTTCAGTCTCCTTATGCAGATATGCCCTGGCTGGATACAGGTATCGAATCTACAATCGGTTGCTCACAGATGTGCCCTGGCTGGATACAGGAGTCGAATCTGGAAATAGTCGTCAATAGATATGCCCTGGCTGGATACAGGAGTCGAATCTGGAAATAGTCGTCAATAGATATGCCCTGGCTGGATACAGGAGTCGAATCTTTGAACTCTGCAGACGTGCCCTGGCTAGGTACAGGAATCGAGTCTGGAAACTGATCACTCTCAGATGTGCCCTGGCTAGATACAGGAATCGAATCTGGAAATGTTGTAGTTGATAGATGTGCCCTGGCTGGATACAGGAGTCGAATCCTTGAACTCTTCAGACGTGCCCTGGCTAGATACAGGAATCGAGTCTGGAAACTGATCACTCTCAGATGTGCCCTGGCTAGATACAGGTATTGAATCTGGAATTGTGACAGTTGAAAGTAGTCGTTTTTGAGATTGTCTTTTTCCTGAAAAGGCAAAGACGTAAGCTGTATGCAATGTCATGATGTATGATATGCATGATGTCATGATGTTCAACATTTGATGTTGTATGTGGCTCATCATGTATGTAAGCAAGATGTATGAAAATGTGAAATGTTTATGAGTGTAATTTCATCTTAGGAAAATAAATCCTTGACGAATGGCCGGGAAGCTGCTTTGCGGAAGAGATACTTGGCCGAAGCTCTGATGAGTGGCCTGCTGAGGACTTTAACGATGGATTCCGCTAAGGATAGTGATGATAAACTCCGCTGGGGAAACTCCAAAGATAAACTCTGCCTGGGAAGACCAAAGGTAGACTTCGCTGGGGATTGTAGGAACTTTTGCCGAGAACGGTCTTCCGTGGCTTTTAGCTGAGGATAACCCAGTTATAAGTCCTTGTGAGGAAATAACTCTAAATAAAAAACTTGGGCGAGACGTTCGTACTTTGCCGGGGATAAGCTCGCAGAATCCACTGGGGATGAGCTTTTAAGACCTGCCGGGGAATGTTGTGCCTTTTTCAGGATCGACGGGGAATCGACTCCTGCTTGGGGAAAGTGCTGCTGAACCTTGTTTTACTCCGCGGGGAGCTAAGATGATTTGGTCATATTTTTCAGTCGAATCTACCTTGGTACCTTGGTGGACAAAACAACTAGACCGCATTAAACAACTCCATATTGCCCCTGTCTTTGATGTCACTTGCAATTAATCTCTTTTTTCATATGCAAACATTTAGGGATCAGCAATTTAATGTCAAATGCATATATCAAAAATGGACATTGGACGTTCTTCGCAAGACAAAACAGAAAAAAGAAAAACAATGGCAATTTGTATGGACAAGTGAATTTGTATTGATTTAAACTTTGCCTGTGAATAGGCGTTTTTTGTACAAGAGGCTAACATCCTAGTAAGAGGACGCCGCCAAATAACATAGAGTTTACAATTTGAAAAACAAAACAGCTATGTGAACCATCCCACTGGGTTCCAACTCTGCTATTGCCTTTATGTCTTCGAACGTCTCATCGCTTTGCTGCCTGGTCGAAGATGAAGCTGATTGGTCGATGCCGTAATCTGAGCCAGATAGTTGATGCCGAATTCCGGGTGCGAAGTGATCCAATGAGACATAGTGTTACGCTCTTATCCCTAACTTTTGCCTGGACCGCCCTTTCGGGTTTTCAGTCCAACGGGATACCCTTTTTTGCCCAAGCCGCCCTTTCAGGTTTTCGACTTGCCGGGTGTACAGATTTTTTTTCATTTCATCCCTTATTTTTGCCCGAACCTTTTTGGTTCGCCGGGAAGCCCTTATTTTTGCCTAGGCATGTCAACCTAGGGGGTCTTTTATTTATGCGTAGTATTTTTTCACTATGTCTGCATTGGCGGGGTGAGGAAGGTCGTCACCATCCATGGTGGTTAGGATCATGGCTCCTCCTGAGAACACACGTTTAACCACAAATGGCCCTTCATAAGTAGGGGTCCATTTGCCCCGGGGATCACTTTGAGGAAGGATGATGCGTTTGATTACCAGGTCCCCAACTTGATACTCTTGCGGTCTGACTTTCTTGTTAAATGCCCTGATCATCCGTTTCTGATACGTTTGACCGTGACAGATAGCAGTGAGCCTCTTTTCGTCAATTAGATTTAGCTGATCAAGTCGAGTCTGGATCCAATCATCTTCATTCAAGTCTGCATCCTTCATTATCCGAAGAGAGGGTATCTGGATTTCAATCGGCAAGACTGCCTCCATGCCGTAGACCAAGGAGAAAGGAGTTGCCCCGGTTGATGTCCTTGCTGAGGTGCGGTACCCATGAAGAGCGAACGGTAACATTTCGTGCCAATCTTTATAGGTCACTGTCATCTTCTGCACAATTTTCTTGATATTTTTATTGGCGGCCTCTACAGCTCCATTCATCTTCGGCCGGTAGGGAGAAGAATTGTGGTGCTGTATCTTGAATTGTTCACAGAGTTCAGTGATCATTTTGTTATTGAGATTGGTACCATTGTCCGTAATGATTCTTTCCGGGACACCGTACCGACATATCAAATTATGCCGGATGAAACGCGCCACGACGCTCTTGGTTACCGTGGCATATGAAGCTGCCTCAACCCATTTCGTGAAGTAATCGATCGCCACCAAGATGAAACGATGCCCATTGGATGCCGTTGGTCGGATCTCACCGATCATATCGATGCCCCACATTGCGAAAGGCCAAGGTGCCGTCAGGACATTCAAAGGAACCGGAGGGATATGCACCTTGTCAGCATAGATTTGGCATTTATGACAAGTTCGGGAGTGTTGGTAACAATCGGCTTCCATCGTGGACCAGAAATATCCTGCCCGAAGGATTTTCTTAGCCATGGTGTGTCCACTGGAATGGGTTCCAAATGTTCCTTCATGCAGTTCCATCATAATTTTCTCTGCTTCAGCCTTATCCACACAACGTAACAAAGTTGAATCATGATTCCGTTTGTAGAGAATGCCGTTGCTGAGGAAGAATTTTGCAGCAAATCTCCTCATGAACTTCTTATCATTGACAGATGCACCTTCAGGGTATTCCTGGGCTTCCAAGTACCTCCTCACCTCGTGATACCAGGGCTTTTCAGTCACCTTCTCAGCCTCGAGCTCGCAGCAGTATGCCGGTTCATCCAACTTCCAGATTGTGATTTGGGGAGCCTCATTGTCCCATTTAACTTTGAACATTGAAGACATCGTGGCTAGTGCGTCCGCTAGCTGATTCTCCTCTCTATGGAAATGCTCAAAAGTTATCTCTTCAAAGTGAGGGAGCAAGGTCGACACATACTCCTTGTAAGGAATGAGATTCGGGTGTTTCGTATCCCACTCGCCTTTGATCTGATTGATCACGAGAGCGGAATCTCCGAAGACACTTAGAAACTTGATCCTCAAATCGATCGCAGCTTGTAAACCCATGATACATGCCTCGTATTCTGCCATATTGTTGGTGCAGCTGAAACATAATCGGGCGGTGAGTGGAGTATGAGTCCCCTTGGGAGATATGATTACAGCGCCGACCCCGTTACCCAAAGCATTGGAGGCTCCGTCGAAATGCATAGACCATCGGGATCCTTCCTCAGGTCCTTCATCCGGTCCAGGTACTTCACAGTCAGTTACCACCATGATGTCTTCGTCCGGAAAATCAAAGTTCAATGATTGATAATCGTCCACAGGTTGGTGTGCCAAATGATCAGCCAGTACACTTCCCTTAATTGCTTTCTGAGTTGTATACTGGATATCATATTCTGTTAAGATCATTTGCCATCTCGCTATTCTCCCAGACAGAGCGGGCTTTTCAAATATGTACTTGATGGGGTCCATTTTTGAAATCAATAAAGTAGTGTGAGTCAGCATATACTGTCTCAGCCGGCGAGCAGCCCATACAAGAGCGCAGCAAGTTTTCTCAAGCAGTGAGTAACGAGACTCACAGTCGGTAAACTTTTTGCTCAAGTAATAAATAGCGTGCTCTTTTCGGCCAGACTCGTCATGCTGCCCCAGCACACACCCCATTGAATTATCAAGCACTGTCAAGTAAAGTATCAGAGGTCTTCCTTCCACCGGTGGCATAAGAATGGGTGGCTCTTGGAGATATTCCTTTATTCTTTCAAAGGCGGCCTGACATTCGTCATTCCAGCGCACCACTTGATCTTTCTTCAGTAATTTGAAGATTGGCTCACAAGTAGCAGTCAGATGTGAAATGAATCGGGCAATGTAATTCAGTCGTCCTAGGAAACCTCTGACTTCTTTCTCTGTTCTTGGAGTCGGCATCTCTTGAATAGCTTTAACCTTGGCAGGGTCCACCTGGATACCTTTATCACTTACAATGAAACCTAGCAATTTTCCGGACCTCACCCCGAAGGTGCATTTGTTGGGATTCAATCTCAGCTTGTACAACTTGAGTCGGTCAAACAACTTCCTCAGATGATCAAGGTGCTCCTCCTCAGTTTGAGACCTTGCAATCATGTCATCAACGTATACTTCAATCTCATGATGGATCATATCATGAAATAAAGCAACCATGGCACGCTGATAGGTTGCCCCAGCATTTTTTAATCCGAATGGCATGACCTTATAACAGAAGGTGCCCCACTGAGTTACAAATGTAGTCTTCTCCATATCTTCAGGAGCCATCTTGATCTGATTATACCCTGAGAAGCCATCCATGAAGGAGAACACCTTGTGTTGAGCTGTATTGTCAACAAGGACATCAATGTGAGGTAGGGGGAAGTCATCCTTGGGGCTGGCCCTGTTCAGATCCCTGTAGTCGACACACATTCTGACTTTACCGTCCTTCTTCGGCACTGGCACAACATTGGCAACCCACTGAGGGTAAGAAGTTACTGCAAGGAAACCCGCATCAAACTGTTTCATCACCTCAGCTTTAATCTTCTCAGACATCTCTGGACGCATTCGTCGAACTTTTTGCTTTACTGGAGGGCAATCTTCCTTGGTTGGCAAATGGTGAACTACAATGTCGGCATCCAAACCAGGCATATCTTCATAAGACCAGGCAAAGATCTCCATGTAGTCTTGTAGCATCTGGATCAATCGTTGCTTCACGCTGAGCTCTAGATTGGCACCAATTTTGACCTCTTTCCTATCTGTCTCAGTACCCAGGTTAATTGTCTCCACAGGCTCTTCATGTGGTTGAATAGCCCTCTCTTCCTGTAGTAGCAGTCTTGCGAGTTCACCAGGCACTTCGCAATCATCTTCACCTTCGTCTTCGGCCAAGTTGATCGGATTTTCGAAGTCATAACTGGCGGTAGCAGAGCTGTTGCCAGTGAGATCCAGAGTGGATTGAAACCTGTATAAGTGAGTGTGTGTAAATATAGCTGTTTTGCAATATATATAACACAGAAAGAAAAAGAGCACAAGATTTGAAATGCAACAAACGTCCAATGTTTTGATTGATGATATATGAAAATGTCATACAAAAAGCCCTCACAAGTGGAGCTACGATGCCCCGGGCAGGACACCGAGCCAACAGAGTTTTAACATATTGTTTGTTACAAATTTGGAAATCAAAAGAAATCAATTACTGCGTGACAAATGTGATAGGGGTAAAATCCTTTGCTGTCCAGTTGCTTGGTCCGTCGCTGGCAGTCGGGTAGATCCAACTATCAAACTCAGCTTCCTCCACATCCTCCTCGATAGCATTCACCCTTGAACTGGAAATAAACACCGGAGCCTTTCCAATCTTCTCTTTGCGCACCGCCTTCTGAGCCTCTGCAGTAAAGCCTAGCCCAAACTTGTCGTTCTTCTGAGTGAAGTCAGGAAGCTGACCCCAATGTGCACCATTGCCTTTCTGAACCACAACCCGGGCATCCCTTAGGGAAACCATCTTCAAGGAATCATTCTCTTCGGCCATTGTCTCCGCAGCTGCTGAAATTGGATGTACCTCCTCGAAATGTTGGAAGGGGGTTTCAATGAACTCCCCGTCCATCTCGATGTACCTGAAGGAATTCAAATGGCTCACCATATACTCCTCTTCTCCTTGCACAGTGACAATTTTCCCCCTGACAGGATACTTCAGTTTTTGGTGCAAGGTGGAGGTCACTGCCCCAGCTTTGTGGATCCAAGGTCGACCCAACAGACAGGAGTACGATGGACGTATATCCATCACGTAAAAGGTAGAGTCAAACACTTGAGAGCCCACACGAATAGGGATGTTAACCTCTCCATGAACCATCCTCTTGGAACCGTCAAAGGCTCTGACGATGATATTGCTGGGTTTCAACTCCAGGCCTTCATAATCCAGACGATCCAAAGCCTTTTTCGGAAGAACATTCAAGGAAGAACCAGTGTCCACCAATACATGTGCCAGAGTAGTGCCCCTGCATTCAATAGAGACATGCAGGGCATCATTGTGGTTTCTCCCTTTTGCGGTCAGGTCAGCATCTGAAAAGCCCAAGCCGTTGTCCGCCGTCAGATTTGCTATGCAGTCAGTGAACTGAACTGCAGACGTCTCCTGCGGCACATGGGCCGTCTTGAGAAATGAGATTAAGGCCTTAGCATGAGCCTCGGAGCATAGCAATAGGGAGAGCAGGGAGATCTTGGAGGGTGTATGCCCTAACTGCTCAACAACATTAAAATCACTTTTCTTTATTATTTTCAGAATCTCCTCCATTTCTTGTCGGGAGGCCTCAGCATTCACGGGTATTGGTGCCTCCATCCGGGCAGGCTCTTCTTCAATCCCTTTGCCCCGAGCATTTGATGACTCGGCGGCAGGGGACACAATTTGATCAGCAACAGGACTTGATAAACTTGCAGGTTTTATGAGGAGGGGTTTTCGAATAGCGGGCGGCGCAATGTCAGGCGAGAAGAGCCTGCCACTGCGGGTGACTTTAGCCGGACCGGTGATATCGCAAATACTGGCACTAGCATCAAATTCTTGCTTGATTCCATTTACATATATGTCTGCCCCATAATGCCAGGGGACAGCTTTATCAGACACGTAGGAGAGGGGTCCTGGAACAGTAATGATCACAGGCGCAACTGTCAAGATTTGAATAGGCTTCTTTGGGGGAGCCTTGATTGGATTTTTGAAGATGGTAATCACGGAAACTTCTTTCATTGGAACCAAATGAACAGCAGTCTTTTTGAATAAAATCTCCTTGCTATCCATTAGGCCTTGGATGCCTAACCTTAGCAAGGGACAATCAGATAGGGAAATAGCACAGAATGGGCAACCTTCGCCGCAACCCGGAAATAAACCGGCCCGCAATAGGTTCTTCTTAACAGTCTTCAAAGGGGTAACAACTTCATCTATCGAAACAGCATACACTTCTTCCTCAATGGCATTCACCCTATGCTGGGGCATAGGAGCCGTTACAACATTCGGTCTTTCCGGCGCTTCAAACTGAATTTCTTTTGCGTCAATTAGATCTTGCACTTTGTTTCTCAAGGCCCAACAATCATCAGTAGTGTGCCCGGGACTATCAGAATGATAAGCACACCGGGCATTTGGGTTGTATTTAGGGGACGCAGTGTTGACGACCTTAGGAGCTTCTTTGAGGGTCACCAGGTTGGTGGATAACAGTTGGGGTAAAATTTGAGATAATGTCATACTCAATCGGGTATACTGCCTCTTGGGCCTTTCATTTCTTTGCTGATTGTACTGCTGAGGA
This sequence comes from Vicia faba, assembly GCA_948472305.1. Classification (NCBI taxonomy): domain Eukaryota; kingdom Viridiplantae; phylum Streptophyta; class Magnoliopsida; order Fabales; family Fabaceae; genus Vicia; species Vicia faba. The sequence continues at coordinate 1,479,159,748 of OX451738.1, forward strand.
GCAGCAACAGGTTTAGAGATGACCAAAGCATTAACGGCTTGGCGACTTTCGGGCTTGACTTGTCTTCTAGGGCCATAGACGGCGCTTGCTTCTTTCTTAAACGGCCTCTTCTCAGCACTTGTAGAGGCAGCTTTCTGTATCTTGCCTGACCTGATGCCAGCTTCAATTCTTTCTCCTGTCAATATCAAATCTGTGAATCCAGCGGAGGAGTTACCAACCAAATGATTGAAAAACGGACCAGACAAAGTCCCAAGGAACATATCAACCAGCTCTCGATCAGTCAATGGAGGCTGCACCCTGCCAGCTAAATCTCTCCATTTTTGAGCGTACTCTTTGAACCCTTCACCCGTTCCTAGAGACATACCCTGAAGTTGGGTACGCGTAGGAGCGAGATCAGAATTATATTGGTATTGTCTGTAGAAAGCAGTCGCCAAATCCTCCCAGTGCCGGATGCTAGCTCCGTCTAATTGGTAGAACCATTCAAGCTGAGATCCCGAGAGGCTGTCTTGGAAGAAGTGAATCCAGAGGTTTTTATCCGCCGTGTAAGGTTGGATTTTCCTTACATACGACCTCAGATGCAGCTTTGGGCAGGAGACCCCATCATACTTGGCGAAGGCAGGCGCCTTAAACTTGTGTGGAATTACTACTCCAGAAGATAATCCCAAATCTCCGAAATCCAGTCCCGGCACGTTCTGAATTTCCATAGCACTCAAGCGGTCCTCCAATTGTTTGTATCTGTCAGCAGCAGGTGGGTATTGTTCCTCGTTATAGTCCGTCTCGTTGTCGGAGACTGCGGGACTAGGAGCTTCTCCCCCTTGGGGACTGTTTTTCTCAGCAGAAGAAGTGGTCGGATCAGCTTCATTGTGGAGTGTGTTCCCAAATCTGCGTCCGGTGTTGAACATTGCCGTCCTCTTTTTCTTCTTCTTCTTCAGGAGTAGAGTCTTCAACTCTTGCTGACCCTGGGCTAGGCTTAGGACCATCTCTTGAAACTGTGCACTTTGGGCCTGAAGGGCCTTGATTGCTTGTTCACTGGATGACTCCGAATTCATGATGACTGTGCACATAAACAGCGAAGAAAATTAAGCAACCTGTGAAATAGGGTACCTGCTATGCATATGGTGTGATGGAATGCGTATGTTTTATGTTTTCAAAGACAAATAAGATTCAACTTTGTAGACAAAAAGAGAAACACACTTCATTAGATTAAAATTTTTCAATTGTTCAACAATTTGCCCTTAGGCATTACAGGAATGAAAAATACGGAAAAGGAAATAAAACTACAAAAGGAAATAATCAAAGTTCATCAATGCTCCCATGGTCTCCTCCTCTCAGTGCTGATGTAGTTGTTCAGGACACGTTCTTCCTCCAATTGCTTAGTCAGCCTTTGGACCTTCCTTTCCTGCTCGTTGAACTTCTCCTGATAGAAATCCCGTTCTTCCTTTAGCTGTGCCCAAGATCTCTTCATGGTGTCAAAATCAGTAGGTATCTGAGGAGGGAGGACAGTTGGAGGAACCCCATCTTCATCGGGAGATTCAAGGATGATTGGTCTGACAGCTTCGTACGGCATACCTAACTTCTGAGCACGGATGCGGACCCATTTGCAATAGGGCTCCAATGGTAAAGAAGTCTTTGGTCCTAACTCATGTGGGTCAGCTTTGTGGATTCTGTCCCAAGCTCTAATGAATCCCTGGCGTAGTTTGTCACTACCTGCCTGAAACTCAAAATGGAAGTGAGGAACCAGCATTTCATGGGGCCCATCTCCTCTGGCTCTTCCAAACTGACGGAGAGCTAAACATGGATTGTAAGAGATTCCTCCTTGGATACCGATCAACGGGACATTAGGGTATTCTCCGCAACGGTCGATGACAGCTACCTCATCCAAACCTCTGAGAGTCCAAGTGATATCCTTATCCGTGAGAGACATTAATCTCCGAGCCCAACCTTTTCCTTCTTCATTCTTCAGCACGGACTTAGGAAGGTGCGAAATAAACCACCTTACCAGCAAAGGAGCACAACACCACGGAGTCCCCCGTTTTCGAGCAGAACGAGCATAGAGTTGTTGTAGAATATCACCCAAAAGAGTGGGTACCGGATTTCGAGACATGAAGATCCTTATGACATGGATACTGATGAAGGTGTCAGGGTTGGGAAACAATACCAGACCATAGATCAAAAGAGCCAGAATATCCTCATATGCTTTGAAGTCCAAGTCATTCCAGAAATCATTAGCCTTGCCAACCAGAAATTTGACCAAAAAGCCCTTGATCCCATTTCTAGTTTCCCAGTTGGACAATACCTCTTCTTTGGTCAAGGGGAGAATTGCAGCAATCTCTTCAGGCCTAGGAGTCTTTTCCAAACCAGTGAAAGGAGTTTGTTCCAAGACAGGAATCCCAAGCAAGTAAGAGAACTCTTCCAGGGTAGGAACCAGCTGGAAGTCTTGAAAGGTGAAACAATGATGCAGAGGGTCATAAAACTGGGTCAGAACACTTATCAGTTGTTGGTCCCATTTTGCAGTGATCAAGCCAAGGAGGGAACCATGTTTGTTGATGAAGGAGGTAGTGTTTGGAATTCTTTCAACCAGATCTTTGAGTAAAACTGGTGGTTGAACAAAGTTGAGCCGGACAGTATTTCTACGCACGGGCATCATGATGTCCTACAAAACAGAGCAAAGATGAAACCTTTTTGTCTTTGAAATGGGTTAGCCTTTTATGCATGCAATGGTATGATGGCATGATGCTATGATGAAGCACATCACAAGTATTCACATAGGCAAATAAAGCACACAAGTCACACAAGACACCCTTAGGTTTCAGGCCAGCATGAGTTTCAGGTATTACCCTCTTTTGGTTTTGTTGGTTAAAACCTGTCCTATCAAAAGCAACCGGGTTCTAGAGGATCTCAAATCATTGGCTACCCTCAATCGGTCATAACTCCAGCATCGCAATCTTTTCTCGCGGCCAGAACCATCTCGAGAGTTTAGCCTCAATGAGTGTAGCATACTGCTACTGTCCTAATAGCCAAGTTGGTCAATTTAGGGTTCTAAGGTTGGTTGGTGTTTAATGACCCCTTAGAAGACCTATATTCTCCCCGTTACAACACAAGGGATATAGGTATAGACTAAGATGCCACACCAACGTAGCCACTGCTTCACCCATGTCGGTCTACGCCGGACAGGTCCCTCACAGATTATGCTACCTAAAAAGGGTATTTCCCAGATCCGGGTTAGGATCTATGAAACTCCAATGCAAAGCCCACAAACATAAAAGCAAACAAAGCAAACAATTGAAAACACAGGTGATCTAAAACCCTAAGGTTACTCCACTTTTAAGTATTTCCCCAGCAGAGTCGCCAGTTCTGTGATACGGTGGGAGAACTGACTTGAGGTTTGCGTTTGTATTCGCAAATGTTGCGGTTAGCAAGAGTCGCCACCGACTTTTTATTTTATCCTAAGGAAAGGTTAAAAAGCACAGCAAAAACCTTTTGAGACGTTTTCTTGGGTTCGGGGAGTAGATTATAGAAAGGGAAGGTATTAGCACCCTTTCTATCCATGGTTATCCATGGGCTCTTAGTTACTTGCTTAGATCACTTGCCTTTTGTTTTCAATTGTTTTAAATGGTGCTTGAGTGTGTGGGTTTTGAAAATGTTTTGAAAAGAGGCCAATGTGGCGGCAACCTTTGCAATGATCCATGTGGGGATGTATACAAAGATGTATGTCTTTTGAAAAGGTTTTCATTTGTTTTTTTTGAAAGTTTTTGTTTTGAAAGTGTTGTAATGTGTGATTTTGAAATTAGGCAAGTGTTTTGTTTTACAAGTTGATTCAAGTAACTAAGAGGTTATCTACTCCTAAGTTTCTCAAAAGATTATTGCTATACTTTAACCCTTTTAACAAGTTTGCACCACCATTGTATTTGGTGGGCAACCTTGTGTTAGGATGTGAAAGGGACAGGCGCGGGTCATCGTTTAGACCATAATTGTAACGACGTTAAATGTCCTTGGGCAATTTCTCTAAGGGACTTGATCATTTGTTTTTGTTTGTTTTGAAAAGTTTTATCGAGGGACTATGATCATTCAAACTGTTTGCTTTGCCCAAAGATGTTCAACATACAATATGGCCCATTTATTTGAAGGCAACAAGTGGAATACCTTAGGGGGTGCAAGTGTGATTTGTGTGTCCATTTTCATGCTTGTTTATCTTTGTATTAGGTCAAACTATTTTTTATCGTTTTTTCGCATACAAACCCTAATTCTAGCATGTTATTATTAGAAAGCAATAAAGTGCGAAATTAAAATTACTAAGCTATTACACAACCAAATATGGGAAGGGGGGTACAAATGTTCAAATGGGGATATTGACAAGAATTTAAATCTAAATTATTACAACAATTGGATATTTTGCAATGCATAATTAAATGTAAATAAAATAAATATGTGAAATGTAAAAAAGAAAGTTTTTATGTGTATGAGAAAATATTCATGTGAAAGGAAAAAGAAAATAAAAATGTATTTATTTTTTAGTATTTTGAACTTAGGGTAAAAAACCCTAATTTTTAAATAAAAGGTATTATTATCTACTTTAATTCCACTATTTATTTATTATTTATAAAAATAAAATGGAGTATTTTGTGAAAAAAAGTATTTTTTGTATCAAATATTAATAAAAATGAAGAAAATCAAATATTTTATATTTTTATCTTAAATATATTAATAAACATGTATATATATATATATTAAACCCTAAATAAGTATTATACAAAATAAATATTTATTTAATATTTTAATAAAATAAAAGTATTTTTTTGTGTGAAATATTTTCAGGAAGTAAAAATAAAAAAAATAAAAATGTATCTACATTATTTTCTATTTATTTTAATAATAGTGTATATGTATATATTTGTATATAAACAAGAGAAATAAACAAACAAATATGCCATAAATACAAAAAATGATGGAAAAAATATTTTAAAAATTTTAATGGCATGAGAAAAAATAAACAAAGTCAATCCAAAAAGAAAAAGTCAAAAATGTCAAAAAATGAGCAAATGGGCTCAGGGGGGTGTAAACCAAAAAATGGGGTGTGAAAAGGAAACAAATCCAGGCCCAGCCCAGATCACTTCTTCTTCAACCTCTGTACAGCTTTCTTCACACAAAACACGCGTTTTCTAACTCTGGATTCCTGGACTTTCAAGCAAAACTCATAACATGAAAAGTGTAGAGCATTAAGAGACGGTTTCAACCATATAAAGAACATGACCTATCTCTCCCAGATGAGAGAGAATTTCTCTCCCCCTCTTTTCTGACCTAGTTTTTCTACCATTTTCAGAGCTCAAATTCTCTTCACTCAGACAAAAGAAATGAAAAGTAAAGCTATGTACATGTTCAGGGCTATGAGTAGGACTTTGTTTCTTCACAAACTTAAGACTAAAGATGCCTAATAAGAGAGATACGAATTCAAACTTTTACCTGTGCAGTTGAACTTCTATGTGGAGAATGAGAGACTTTCAGTGCAATGTAATGATTGGAAAAGCTTCCTTGAGGTCCAGGGATGCTTTTTCAATGCTCACTTTGTCTTGAACCTTCTTGTATCAAGCTATAGAACTTCACCTGCAAGTCAAAGATGTGAAAATGGTGGAAGTGGTTAGAGCAACTACAGATCGTGCCTTAGCTTCTGGATAGCTTGCATATGTTGTAAGGAAGGTAGAGGAACAGGTTTGGACAGAAATGCTTGAAGGGATTGAGAGATTGCACTCAAACTGCAGGGGCACCCCTGTTTGTGCAGTTTGAGGGTGATTCTGAGATGGAGAGGGTTTGAAAGGCAAATGGCTCGAGCAAAAGCTTCAATGTGGTCTATGGAATGTGTTTGATATCTTTTGTGCTGTGTTGTTTTGCTGATATGAGAGATAGCATATGTTATGGACCTTTCTTCACACTTAAGCTACCAAAAGCAAATTGGTGTTCTAGGTCAGTATAGGACCCCCTAATGTGCTGCATCAACTCCTCTTGATCAGTGTGTTATGCCCATAATCTTGTGCTAAGCAGATCTTCTATGTACTTGTTTGATTTACCAATTGACATAAAGCTAAACTTTTCAAAAATGGAAATTCCACTTTATCTAGTTTAGGATTAAACCATCATGCAATGTTAGAACACAAAGAACATGACCTTAACACATTGAATATGCATTAAATTATTGAGTATGAAATGGTTCAAGGACCTGTAATCAAGCATAAAGCAAACTGATTTCAAATTGGCAAGGTTATGAACATGTCTTGATGAAGAACAAAAGTGAATTTTTGCCAACTTGTGAAATTCGAATCTCTTAAGTTATGAGGTTGTTTGATGAGTTCTTGGACATTTTGGAAAGCTTGGAATGTGTACTACAATCCATCTTTGAAATGCATTTTGAAATTCCAAGTGGAAGGGTATGAAAAGTGGCCTTGAAGTAGGGTAGAAAACCTTGTCAAAATAGGTCAAATTTCACTAAGTTAAAAGATGGTTTAGTGCCCTTATTCAAAAAATCATAACTTGAGATACAAGCTTCAAATGAGAAAACTTTGTGAATCAAAGTTGTAGATTTTGCAACAAGCTACAACTTTCATGTTTTGACTTTTGTTTGAATCCAAATGGATCATGGTGAAAAGATGGGGCAAAGTTGGGAAAAAATTAGGGTTTTCCATAACTTAGAAAAATTCTAAGTTATGAAAAATTCCATTTTCAAACCCTAATTTGCATTTTGTGATTTCTTGGTGAACAAGTTTCATAATTTGGCATGTTTTGATGAAAAATGAATCTTGACTCTTGATTTTGACCAAAAAGTCAAAGTTTGACTTTTCAGTATACAGTCAAAATTGATCAATTGACTGGGAAATTCAACTGTCAATCTTGTGTACTTGGGATCTTTTGAGCTTGATGAACATGTCAAGATAATTCCATGGGGGCCTTGAGTCCATATGTGAGCTTGGTTTGCCATTGGCTAGGTCAAACAGTCAAAAATTGCCTTTGTGCAGTCAAAACCCTAAAAATGACCATTTTGCCCTTTTGGTGATCTGATCAAATTTCTTGTGGAATTGTGATTCAAACTTGATCAAATGGTTCATATGAATTCAAAATGTTGAGGTGGATCAAATTTCATGAGGTTTGACTGTCAATTGGCCACAGTTGACTTTTTCCCCAATACAGCTGATTTCTAGGTCAACTGTCCAATTGACTGGGTAAAACTTGGAATCAAGACCTGAAACTTGGTATGGGTAAACTTGGGAGTCCAATATGAAGCATGAAAGTCATCTTAGGCATTTTAGGTCAAAACATCTTTGTGCAAGCACAAACCCTAATTTGAGTCCACAGTGCAAGGAGAAGTCTTGAGCAGAGGAAACCCTAATTGTATCTTGATCTTTAAATGTCTTGTGATGAGAAAATGTTGAGGAAATGGGAGGGCAAATTTTGGGGTACAACACCTTCATTTGGGCATTCACCTCCTGCATATCTGCGTGTAAGCCTTTGTTTGGGCATTCATCTTTGCACATGCCTGCATGCAAGCTTCAGTTGAGCAAGGGCTTCATGCCACTTGGGTTACATCTTTCATTTGGGTATTGAAGCTTCCTTCGATTCAGAAGGAAATGATCTTCATACAAGCTTCAATTGAGTTTTTATTTCCCTTTGAAACAGTGTCTTTCGACTCAGGAATGTCCTTCGACTCAGGAATGTCCTTCGACTCAGAAGTAAATGATCTTCATACAAGCTTCAATTGAGTTTTTGTTTCCCTTTGAAACAGTGTCCTTCGACTCAGGAAGTAAAGGCCTCCTTTTGGTTTTATTCAATTCAAAAAGTCAATAATCTTCTGAAAGCTTCCTTCGATTCAGAAGTTAATAACCTTCTAAAAAGTGTCATTCGATTGCACCATTCGCCCCTCACCTATTTGCCTTGGATTCATAATTTTTCGATTGGATGAATGGCTACCTTCCTGTGACTTTCAAATTCATCTTCATGTATGATTCGAATGCACCTTCATATCACCTTCGAATCCATATGTAAACCCTTCAATACGCCATAGTCCTGCATTATGACACACAACTTGGTGGTCCATTCGAAGGACTTGCCATAGTTGGGGAATAATTATTCTCTTACTTCGGAGTCTGGTCGAAGGTTTGGGCCTAAGTTATTAAAAGCAAGAAGACTCAAAATGGCATATTCAGCTAAAAAGGCCCAATCAAAGAACACAAAGTTGGTTCATTCGAAGGACGCACAACTGGTGAAAACGAATGTTGTGTTGTTCTAGTCTGGTCGAAAGGTGTAGAAAGATGGAGGATTCGACTCAAAAGATCATGTTGAACATTTAGACCCATAGGCTAGGCTACGTGTTTTCCGTTTTCAGACCTTAAACCTATGACTCACCCTATACTTAATTGTTTATGCAAACTAAAATAGGCCTTTACCCATTTTTGTCTAAGACCACTTGCACTTAATAGCATAATACTACCTTTTAGAAAAGTTTGTCTTGAGCCTTGCGCCTGTTTTCCTTCAGAAAGAAGCAACCCATCTGAACCATTCATCTTTCTTTTATGGCACAAGTGGACACTTACTTTCCAGACTGAGCCTTATTTTATTATTTTTGCTCCCCAAGCTTCCCAAAAGCCTTTCTCTATAAATAGAGAGTTCATTTGCACTAAAAAAAAGAGGAGGGGAATGTATCTTCAAAATTCTCACACACCATAAAATTCTCAAACACTTCAACACTTGTGAAATAAAAAAAAACCCAGAATCATCGTTACCTCCTTCAATTCTGAAGAATAACACATTCCAGTTTCCTTCGACTCAAGGAGCATCCCACTTGTTTCTTCCTTTGAATCCAGCAAAGAAGGATATTTCACTTGTTTTGCTCTTTCGAATCCAGTGTCGAAGGCCTATCCTGGGTCTTTTCTTTCGAATCCAGAGGCCTTCAAAGCAACCGCTTCAAAGTCCATAACACACTCTAACCTCCACAAGGTAAGTCATTTTTAACCTTTGGCCCTTCGTTTCCAGCATAGCATGTAAATAAGTTTTCTTTTTCATTTAAAACATGTACATACTATTTTCTTATTTTTGTTTTCACTCTCTTAATATGTGTCATGGTTAACAATCTTCTTGGTTTTTGCTCTTGGTACATTTAAACACGCTTTAAAGAACTAATCTAGTCTTAAGGTGATGTTGGCATGGCCTTGGGCCATGTTTCTATTCAAACTCAAATGAAAGAAACAAGAGACAGAAACGTTAGAAACGAAGCCTCTGGCTTCCGTACTAACCTTCAAGCCAATCAAAAGGCACAACATGCTGGCCTCCAGGCCCCAATTGAAAGGCACAACATGCTGGCCTCCAGGCCCCAATCGAAAGACAAACATGCTGGCCTCCAGGCCCCAATCGAAAGCCAAAATATGCTGGCTTCTAGGCCCCAATCGAAACTCATTCCTTCACCCCTTTTCAGGTAAGGTCAAAGAGAGCCAGAAATGGCAGAATCGAAGGGTTTGCTGCCCTAAGTCAAAAGATCTATTTTTTCTTGCTTTTACCTTATTTTTGCCTTTATATTTTAATGCAATTCAATATGGTTGTAATAGTGTAGGATTTATTTTTTGCACTCTTTTATTACCTTCATATAAATGTTAAGTAATTAGGTGTGTATGGCAAGATAAAATCAACAAGTAGACAACCCAAAAATCAAAGACAAAATGCATGCAATCAAACACACTTGCACACATGCACCCTTAGGGAAATTCCACTTGTTGCCTTATAAAAATGGTCATGTTATGCATGTGGGGTATCTTAGAAAAAACAATTATAAATACAAGATCGTAGTCCCTCGATAACGCTACAAATGTTGCCTTACAAGTGATCTTAGTCCCTATAAGAGAATGCTAAGATATCTCACAACATTGCTATCATGACTATACGATGACCCACGTCTGTCCCTTCACATCCAACGATGGGGCTTCGTATCAAATAAATGGTAAGGTAGCAACATCTAAGGAGGAGGAAAAACAAATCTAAAAACTTTTGAGTAGGTAGATTACTTTTAGTTACTTGCTCAATTTCAAAACAAACATCCTTGCTATTTTCAAAACAAGCACATACATCTTTCCAAAACTTGAAATATTTTCAAAAGCTCAACACTTTGTGTACATTTTTACGAACGAGAATCATTGCAAAGTTCTCCTAAACGATGGAACCTTTTCAAAATACTTTCAAAACCATACAAAAAGCACAATTTTCAAACAAAAGCAAGTGATCTAACAAGTAACTAAGAGCCCATGGAAAACCATGGATGGAAAGGGTGCTAATACCTTCCCTTTTCATAATCTACCCCCCAAACTCAAGAAAACATCTCGAAAGGTCTTTCCTGTGCTTTTTCACCTTTCCTTATTAGATAAAAGAAAAGTAGGTGGCGACTCTTGCTAAACCGCAACATTTTGTGAACACAAATGCAAAACCCCAAGTTAGTTCTCCCACCGTATCACACCAGCTTTACACCGAGATCGGTTATCTCACTACTTTCTAATGGCTAAGTTGGTCTATTAATGGTTATAATGTCAGTTGATGCTTAACGACATACATAACAGCCCCGTATTCTCCTCGTTTCTCCACAAGAGATACCGGTACCAACCAATGTGCCACATCAACGTAGCTACTGCTTCAACCGTATCGGTCTACGCCGTACAGTTCCCTCACAGTTTATTGCTACTTACCTAAAAGGTGTCCCCGGATCCGGATTAGGATCTATAGTAACTCCCAATACAAAACCCTTAAAAGTAAAGCAACCAAAACAAACAAGAGAAGCAAATATGATGAAATAATCCTAAGGTATACCCCACTTATTAATGTCCCCAGCAGAGTCGCCAGTTCTGTGATACGGTGGCAGAACCGACTATTTTGGAAAATGCTGGTTTGCGTTTTGCGTTTGTGTTCGCAAAATATCGCGGTAAGCAAGAGTCGCCACCGACTTTTATTTTATCCAACTGGAAAGGAAAAAAGCATAGAAAAATTCCTTTTTTGAGATTTTGAGTACGGGGGGTAGATTATAGAAAGGGAAGGTATTAGCACCCTTTCTATCTGTGGTTTTCCACGGGCTCTTAGGTACTAGCTCATCTTTTGAAAATTGCTTGTGTGTGTTTGTTTTGAAAAGTTTTGTTTTACTTCGTTTTAACCCTTGTATCAGTCCTCAAGAGTGTTATGAAGTGTTTTTGAAAACTTTGTTTGAAAAGAAGTGAAGTGTGAAAAGTTTGATTTTGAGCAAGTACCTACTAGCATCTACCTACTCGAAAAAAGATTGTTTTTGTTCTTGTTTCCTTTAGACAGCGCTATCCTACTATTGAAAAATAGGTAGCACTGTCGTTGGAGTTGTAAGGGTCAATTCGTAAGGGACGTACGATCACTAAAGCAATTTTAGGATGTCTTAGTAATAACCCTAATGTCTTAAGATCATACTCGAGGCAACATTTCCGAGGCAACATTTCCGAACGGGACATTTGATCTTTGTTTAGACAAGAGGGCGACCACTAAAACACCCTATACTTAATGATCATTTACCGAAGGCAACCGAAGTGAGAGTATACCCTAGGAGTGCGCATGTGCGAGTGATTTGATTTCAAGTTATTATCTTTGCACATTTAGGGTTTGCTAGCCATTTTAAATTGTCATGTAATCTTGCCATACAATCCTTTTAACATACATCTAACCGTTAATATTTGCGAGAATTAAAATGCAAGAAATAAAACTACGCTATTACAAGGCTTCGGGGTAGGGGATTAATTACATAGCCAAAAACCCGTAAAAAATGATAAATAAAAGAACATCCTAATTAAGCTATTACATAGTGTAAGCAGTTACATTAATATTGCAAAAATAGTAAAGCGCGTGCGATGAATCGAATGAAAAGGAATTAAGGTTTTGACCCCGTCTAAACCTAATTAAAAGAAAAATCATTTTTGTGGTTTTTGTGTTATTTTGAGAAAAATAGAGTTTAATTGAATAAATAAAGAAACCTAATTACTAATTAATATAAATTAAGAAAAATAATTAAATCAACCTATTTTTGTATTTTTAATTTATTGAGAAAAAGAAATAAAAATTAAATCAAAGGCAACCCTAATTTTCTAATTTATTTTAAATATATGAAAACAGTTAGAATTACCCTAAAATTAAATTAAAAATAATATAAAATTAAATTTCATAAAATAAAATAAAACCTAAATTCTAAATTGGTGAAATTGATTTTATGATTTTTTATTGTAAAAAAGAAAATTAATTTTGTGGTTAGAAAATAATTAAACAAAACAAATTAAATAAAATAAGAAAAAAATAGAAAAGAAATAGGAAGATGGGCCTGGTGTTTGAGCAAAAAAAGGGGGTGTTGATGGCAAATCTGGGCCCAAAAGTGCCTGGCCCTGTTTGACTTTTTCAATCCCATGCGTCTTGCTTGACTGGGCGTATGGTAAAAACTCAGGGCCAAGGCATTGGATCTGCCTTGTTGAAGATCTGTTGGTTGGATATTTATGGTGTATGGTGGAGGCCTTGGATGCTAGCGCGCCTGATTGCACAAAGAAAAATAATATGGAACAAATATGGGGACCTGGGGATCGAACCCAGGCCCTTTGGCATTTTACCCTGCATGATGACCATCTGAGCTAGCTTGCTTATTTGTATGAATAATGACAAAGAAATATAATTTGGTAAAACAAAAAGCATAATCTTAAAACACGCGCAGATTTGAATGGACCATCCATGGGGCGCCACGTTATCATCTTCCTCATCACCTCCGTCATTTTAGATCCAAAACATTTACCTACGGACAAAGGGTGTAGGTATAACCCTTGTCTATTCCAAAATCTTATCCCTACATGATAAATCAATACCAGTGGTACCAATCAACTCGTTGCAACCTCACGAGCATCATGGTACCACTCTCCATGGCCAATTGTTCCTGTGTGCAAAATCCCTAAAAACAAAGCTCGAACCCTAATGATGGAATCTTGGTATGCAGTCAATAAAAATGCAATTAAACATAACCATTAGTTTGCAATCATCATAAGGATTAAGAATATGTCAATTATTCATGCTAAAGATGCCAGAATTCATGGATTCGAAATCAAGAAAAGTGAGAAAACGTGTGGTACTTACATTGTGTTTCAAGGCTTGAGGGAGCTGGCTAATGGTTGAAACATGTTCCTGGGATGTCCAACAGAGGTTTGGGATAGCTAGGAGACTTTGAATTGGCCTGGAAAGTGGAAATCAAATTTCCACTTTTCTTGATTTGTTTTGAAACTTTCTTTGTGTTTTACACGCCTCCAATCTCCTTGTTTCTGATCTGAATATGTTCCTTATGTACCCAAGAAGGAATTAGGGTTGCAATTTGGTTTCAAATCTTCTCCAATTATGATCATTGATTCAAGATTTGATCCTTGGTGCAAATCTTTCCAAATTGAGAAAATCTAATCTTTTTGTATCCAAATGAAGCTTGCACGATTTGATTCCATCTCCAGCTATATGATAGACCTAAACATGCACAAAATCTGAAGCTTTGATTAGTTTTTGATATTTTCATGATTTATTTTGATTTTATTTGATTTAATTGAAATAAATGACCAAAATAAAATAATGACAAGTGGGAAGGATCACGGGTCGTGGGTCATGTTACAAACTCAATGCAAACATAAAAAGTTGGGCCCATTTGACAAAAAATGCAATTTTGGCCACATTTGAATTTTGGCAATTTTGCAAAAAGGGTCAACTTTGCCAATGCATAACTCCTTCAATTTTGACCCTAGAGAGGTGTTCTTGGACGTTTTAGAAAGATTAAGATGTCCTCTAAGCAACCCTTTTGGTATCATCTCAATTGAGTCTTACATGTTCATGTAAGAAGCTTTGACATAAAAGGTGTTTTTTGTTGACTTTTCAAAATGACCTATAATGTCCAAATTCATATCTTCTTGTGAGTGCATATTTTGAACTTGGGAGCTGAAGACGAATTTTAGGAAATTGTATCCTCTTCAAAATGAGCTTTTGATGGGTCATTTTTGATAAAGTATGAGAAAGTTATGATTGGTCAAAGTTGAGTTGACTTTTCCTACAAAACCCTAATTTAGCAACTTTTAGGTTTTGATGAATTGTGAGCAATACTTGAGGAATCATGATCAAACCTTAATAAAATGATGGACAACACTTAGAAATGAGGATGTTAACCAAAAATCTTGAAGTTTGACTGTATGTAGGACACAGTTGATTTTTGCCCTAGCACAGTCAATTTTCAGGCCTTTGAGCAATTGACTGAGCAAATTTCCTCTACAAGGCTTGAAACTTGACCCGGATGATCTTGTGAACATATTAGGACAATGGTGAGAATTTGGGACCCTTTGGACTCAAACATCTTGATGCAAACTGAAACCCTAATTTGGGGTAGACTGCCTTTGGAGAGGGTTTGTCTGGTCAATTCTTGTACTTCCTTGAGCAATTTTGAGGACCTCATTTGAAATGTATTGAGAAATATGGGAGGGCAAATTTTAAGGCACAACACTTGCATCCTCTATTTCCACTGTGTTCTAGCCAATACAGTGTTCAGGCGAGCGAACAACAATAAAGTGAATGTTGGGGAAATGTATTTTCTGCACTGCATCCTTGATCCCAATCTTAGAATAAATGTTGCTCCATTCCTTCTCAACCATATCCAGTCTCTGTTATCAAGGAGCGCAAGCACATCACCTTTCTGTATAGGAGGTTTAGTCACCGCTATTGCCAACTATCTGAATTTGCAAAATAGGTTGGTTCAACTACCTTTTTAGAAAGCTAAGTTTATTGATATTGAATATTGCCAGTTTGGTCATCTTGTCAAAGCAATAAGGGATGGAAGGTACAACCTGATGGTGCAGCAGAAGGTCTTCCCAAGTATTATTCTTCCGAATCCGGATGTAACAAGAATTGACATCGCCGCAAATTGGATTTATGATTTGCAGGCACTAGCCCCTAGAGCACACGTGCAGGATAATCAAGCAGGTGTAGAAAATGCAGTACCATAAGTGAATCAACAAGGGACACGACAAGAATAAGCAGGAAATGATCCTCAGCCGGCCACAATCGAAGCTATCTATGCATCGCTTTTACTACAAGATCAGCGTCAACAAGAACTGATGCAGATGATGCAAGAACTGCAGCGCGATCAACGCGATAACGCTTACTGGAACCATCGCGACATTTCTAACCTGACTAATGAAATGTGGCACTTGTCATTCCGTGTTGAAGGCCTGCATGCTTATGTTTACAACACTGGAGAGGAACATCCTAGACCCAGAAGAGGTGGAGTAAGGACACGAGGAGGAAGAGCACAAGGTGAAGCATCCAACAGCAGAAACTTCAGAGACGACAATGAGGAGTGATTTATGTTTTCTCCATTCCTTGCATTTTTATTATTATTTCTTAAGTTTCCTGTTCGTTTTCTTTTCTCACTTTATTTCTCGTATTTAGGACAATGCTCAGTTCAAGTGTAGGGGAGGAAACCTATGTTATGTTTTCCATTTTCCTAGTAAGTTATTTAAATTTATGTTATTTCCATTTCCATTCAATAAAAAATCATTTCCGTAAGTTATTCGTACTTCAACATTTTTCTTGAACCATAAAAAGTTTTTTTATACTCGACACATTAGCTCGATACATTCGAAAAGTATATAGGTTTTTCACAATTAGGTTGTGTTAGATTTTTTGAAAAAGAGTCGACAAAAATAATACCGCCTTGACACCTAAATCTTCCAGATTATGCAAATCAATTTGAGTGGTTATGATACCAAAGCCTTAAAGTTTTAGTTTTGGATCAATCCCAAGTAGTTTATACTAGCAGTCAGCACCGTCTTATCCACAAACTACGTAGGGAGCCGATGAATGTAAGTAACTGGTCCTAATAAGAAAAAAAATGATAAGCATCAAGATATAATAGGAATACGCTAATTAAGTTAGGTGACCCTCACCAGGTCATTTAATCCAATAGTTGTGATACCTACAAAAACTGATGTAACGACCAATTCTAAGCCTGTTTAGTGGTATCTGGTGCTGAACTTGGTAGTGCAAACTACGGTTCGATCCCCCGAGACTTATAATCTGGGAAAGAAAAAGGGTTACCAACTTGTGTACCAAAAACCTGTGCATAAGAGAACAGAATCGCTAACCGGCTACTCTACTATGTGCGTGCAAAAGATAAAGGGCTTAATGTGATTGCGCTAGAATGAAAGTGGTTGATTCCGAACGAAATGAATTAGGTTGAGCTATGATAGCATAATTCAGACTAGTTTGCATAGGATGGAGGATTTTGACCATATCCTATGGTTTTGTGTCATTTCTGTATCATTAGTGTCAGAACCTAGTTCCATCTTTCTAATGTAACGCCCCTCAACCACGTACAATTCGAGTTTTATCATGCGATTGTGTCAGAAAACGTGCGTTAAACGTTTCTTTAGCTCCATTATTTGCTTGAGGACAAGCAAAGGTTCAAGTGTAGGGGAGTTTGATAAACCGGAAATGTATCGAATATTTGGATCAATTTACATGAATTTTATCCGCATTTTAATTAATTAAATTACTCTTTATTCATATTATGCTGGTATTTTCTATGTTTTCAGGAATTTGATGTTTCCAAGGCATGTGCGAAGAAATTCAAGAAAAGTCGGACTAATCGTATTTAAAATCCGCATAAAGAAAGATAAATTATGTAATTGAGGGGTGTGTGGCAAAACTGGGTGCATTACAAGTAAAAATCCTTGGAAGACCAAAAGAAGAAATACACGATGACCCAATCCACCCAAGGCCTAAGGGGTGTAACGACTATTACACGTCACCTAACCCTGGTGTAACGACCTTTAGACCTTGCCAAGCTAGCCTCTCCTCAAAAATAGGGGGTGTAACGACCGTTACATCTGATTTCAGCCAAATATTCTTCCATAATATTTTCAGGTTTAATTTAAGTACTTTATTCATTTATGCCAGGATTGTCTGAAATGTTTAGTTTATTTAAATTGTTTGATGGTAGTTATTTCTGTTGCGCTGTTATTGAATTGTTTAACATGCTAGGCTAAATTTATTTATCGGTATGTAAGGTCATATAGCCAACGGGGTTTAGCAACGCCAATTGATTAGTTCCTTTAAAAAAAGAATAATTTTCTGGTTTCAATTACTAGTTCTAAATATTAATTGTTTTGTTACGAGAGTAAAATACAGATAGAAGTTAGGATCAATAAAATGAGAGTTTGAGATAATAACTGGACAGTGGTAATTGTGCATCAAATTAAAATACAACAGGGCGCTTTTAAGTTGATTAGGTTTTGTTTGTTTCCAAAAACTATTTTTAAACTCTAATTGAAACAGCGAGAGCACTCACTTAGGTTTGATTGTTTGATCTGAATCAATAAACACGAGAGTGTGAGAAGAGGATTTTCAAACAAATACTTCCTACTGAAAATTGTTTTGTTAATACGAGTTAGGTCAATGAGTTGATAAATACCCGAAGTCCGACCATTACATATCGATATATTGTCCCTTGAATCTAAACTAGATTTTAATCAGTTAGGTTCCCAAAACCCCCTATTAATTACATTATTAGCCTTATATTTATATAGTAACCTAAGATAATGTTAGTCCGACATTTAGTCCCTTGGGATTTGATAATCTTTAAAGCTACACGCAATAGGACTGTATACTTGTGGTCTAGATTCTTTAAGAATTACAAAGTCGCGATCAATTTATGCACAAGATCCATGAAAAGAAAACATTGAGAGGTTTTGTGACCAAGATAATTATGATACTTGCAAAAACCTATTTTTGTCGTTGTTCTAATGATGGTAACTTAGCACCTGGAGGTACTAAAATTTGACCATCTTTGACCAGCAAATCAAAAATTTATTCACATTTAGTGACATCGAAAGTATAAGTTTTCGCTGGAAATTTTGGATTATTCTTGACAGGATTTTTTCCTTTAGAGGGGAATAATAATTTACATTCATAAGAAGGTCCTGGCTTCATCTCAGCCACATCGGCCTCTACCTCAGTTTGTGAGATATAATCAGCTTCATAAATAGGATTTGTATCATCAAAGTTTACAAAGGCCACTTTTTCTGTTTTAGCCTTGGTATGTCTGACTTTTTCTAATCTCAGACGTTCAAGATGTCAAACTCTATCAGCTAATTGCGCCATAATTTTCACAAAGTTGGGTCTATTTTCTTCCTAATGGAATAGTCCAAACCCCCAGCTTCCATTTGAACAAGTTCATGTCTTGGCACCTGCTTAAAGCACCTTTCCTTCAACGAGCGAAACCTATTTAAATAATCATCAATACTTTCAACAAACCTTATTTTTATGTTTGATAATTCTACCAAACTAATTTTTGAATGTCCCTCATAAAATTGTTCATGAAGTTTTTCCAATCTACTCCATGACTCAATCGAATTTGGGGGTAAGGTAGTAAACCATGTGAATGCTGCCTTCATAAGGGATGAAGGAAAATTATTTACCCATAGGTTTTCATTATTTTCCATATCCCCTGACTCAGTTAGATATCTAGCAATGTGTTCCACTATCGAGTCACCTAATTCACCCCCAAACTTTGTGTATTTAGGGATTTTCCATCCTCTAGGTAATTCAGTCTGCAAAATATATTCAGACAAATGGGAAGAATATGTTGGCCTCTGCAGTGTGGTATTCATACCATTCCTAGCCATAATTCTTTCAACTATAGTTGTTAGGTCATTTTCTACCGCTAAATCCTCCTGTTTATATTGATCAACAATTTGATCCGCATCTTGTTGTTGATTAACCAATATCATCGGATGGAAATCTATCACTCTTGGTTCGACAACTTGATTTTGTTGTACTTGTGGTCTAGGCACTTGCCTTTGGTGGACTGTTTCATCCTCCATTGCCCCCATTCCCATTTGGGCAGGGACAACTGGTCTAACAACAGGTGGCACCTGTCGAACAGACGCCTAGGGTGCCCCTAAAAAATTACACAAAATGTGTCAATTGAGTGACTACCTGCTTATTTGTTTCAGCGAACTGTCTATTAGTCTCAACCGACTCCTACATTATAGGGTTAATCGCATAACCCATTTGATTGGTTAATAAATTTACCAACTCATGGTTACTATCATCCATTTACTGCCTCAAAACCGCTTTCTATGTATTAGTGAAAGGCAGCACTAATGGAGGAGGCCCCACTCTATTTTGGTTATTCCAATTTAAATAATTTCCTCCTGGTGCAGACCCTTGTGATGAGGAATTCATATTTTGAGCGTTATCAGCCAATAGCACTGGGTTTGATGTCGACTGATATCCTGGCATTAAGGAATACGACATTCCAAAAAGAGGATTTGCAGTTCCGAAACGAGGTATATTAGGAACAATTATGGCCATCACTGGTCCTGGACTCACCGACGGAGCCTGAAGAATTGAAACTGGAACTACACCGACAATCGACATTGTTGGAGTTGTGTTTCCTAACGGGGGAAAAGACATAACTTGAGACACTACCATGTTTGTGGTAGTTTTTGTTCTTTGTGGCACTATATCCACATTAGGGTTGGTAGGATTAGTCATCCTTGGTGTACGTTGCTTAACTTGTGGTCTATCGTACTTTTTGGTTAGATTCCCACTTCTAAGTTTCATACATTTATTAATACCCAAAAATAAAACTTGAAAACCACTACACTAGCACTGGTGCCACCAGGTGTTCCAATTTGTTTCCTGTGGAAAAAGGTAAACAACCGCTAGTCTTCCCAAAGCCTAAAAACTAAGGGTTACTTTCAGGATCGACTAGTTAATCCTAAGACATGTGCTAATGTATCCAAGTGTAACTCGTTCGACCAATGTAAGACTTTGCTTTTTTGAGAAACGGTTTTCTCTGAAGGATAGAACAAGCATGAGTTTCCATAATGTAATGTTTTAACCGATTGCAGGTAACTCATGACCGAAAGTAGGTTACGACTTGTTTAAATGAAATAAATGTTAAGTGACTCTTTAGTAAATTCTAGTATAGAGAAAGAACGAGTTTCAAAAGTGTAAAGGATAATATAAAAGTATCGTTCGAACATAAATAAAACTAAAGCAAAAGATTCAAAAGGAACAACTGAAAAGAAAGAATTTGCATTGACATAAAGATGGTGATTCACGTACATTCACACCTTTGAAACCCTTTGCTTCCTTACGCTTGGAATGTTGGGCTTGTTAAGTGATTCTAGTACAAAGTGAACACCCCGGATCCTACATTGAATCCTTTTATTTATAGTAGTCACAAATCTAACTGCCTACGTACTAGAACACACTATACACTTGAAACGTGTTTGGCCTAAGGTAACTGCTTATCTATATTTTCACCTTGTACTTGGCGCTTAATTTGGAAAACTGTCTTGCAACTTCTGGTATTTTCAAATTTCAAATTTATCCCGCTCTAGCACTTACTTCGACACCATCCTTTAGCGTAGATAGACGATCCAAACTTCTCTAAGTCTTAGATTTCAGTTTGGTCGACAAGACCAAACTTCGACTAGCTCTCTAGTCGGTTGTGTCGACTTTCAACTGCTGACTTATAATTTTCCCAACTATTTCTCACTCTCGAGCTAAATTTCCTTACAACCTTCACTTGTAGGATACCTTCTTCTTAACTCGTGGGACTACCCTAATTAACTATGCAATATATACCTTAATATATTTTTTAAGGTAACAATAAGTCTTAAACTTCAATGTATTTATTCGTAGCGGAAAAAAATAAATAAATAGTCATCTCAATTTTTCAATCGAAGTTATAATTATTATCTTTCAAACATCAGCATAATCGTAAAATAATTCAAACAACAGAGCAATACATGTTTACTCCTAACATAACAAAGAAAATTACGCGAAACCCCAAAGTGTTACGTATCAGAGCAGACACTAACCCAATCAACACAACTGAAGGAACTCATCAGCTAACCTTCGATCTTTAGCTACTTCAGATCATTTGTACGTTACCCACGTGGAGGCAACATTCAAACAGAAAGGGTGAGATATCATAACAATATAAGAGGAAGCATAATAATAAGCAGGTAAAGATTCAAGCACATAATCAACACATAACATACATCGTAATACGACACATACTTTCATCAATCATTATCCATCGAATTATCAAGCATAATATGATGCAATAGACCGACACCGAGTCAATGCATGGGTACCAACAAGGTAGAACCCTCTTCACAATAATGCCAATTTAGGGCGATCTACTTCGCTCGCCAATACAAGCCTTCGCTTTATGAATGCATGAGACACTATCATGCAACAAAATACTTCACATTTATCATTTTTACTCATCAAAGTTTCACCAATACATGCCTTCGCCATCATCATTATAATGTATCTCGTGTCACACAATCAAAACAATAATCGCAAATAACCACAACATAATTCATGGTATACAAATCAAAACACACTTATGGATCAGTATAAATGTTGATGAAATAATTAACTACTGAGTTTTAAGTCATTTTTATAAAATAAGAAATTACTTTATCTTCCCAACGGTCCAAACGGCTCGTCAAACGGACACCCGAGGTAAAAGTTATGAGTTTTATAAGTTTTCCAAAAATCCTGTCAGTAGCAGTGGTAATCAGTTACCGCAAGACAGTAACCTTGTTCCTTTTTAAAATTCCTTGCGGTAACCGATCACTTACTTATGGTAACCGGTTACAGCAAGATAGTAGCCATCTGTGTTTCAACTTTTGATATGGTAACTGGTTACCATATTTGGGTAACCGGTTATCCTGCGATGACAATGAAAAATTCTACAGTTTCCATGTTACGACCCTCCCATGTTTCAACACCCAAAATTCATAATTTTCACATCAAAATTCATTCTTTAAGAAGGCTAATTACTCATCAATATTTTTCTACCAATCCTGACCAATTCATATTATCCAATTCCATAAAAAACACACCAAGATCATCAAAAATTCATCAATGGGAAAAACCCCAAAAACAACCAAATAGGAAGAAATCAAAACACACAATTAAGCAACCTAGATCCTACCATGCCCCATCATTAGACAACCCTTTATAAAGTTAGAATCCCCCCTTACCTTAGGTTCTTGGTTGATTCTTGATTTCTACAATGAAATCCTTGCCCTTGCTTCCCAATGTCTTTCTCCTCTTCTAACTTCTCTTTTTTTCTTCTATATCACGTACTAACTCTATTTCTCTTCTTCCCACTATAATATATCTCAATTAATATAACTAACCCGATAAATAATTATTTTTATTATTATTATAAAATAATAATAATTATTCTAATAATATAATAATAATAATAATAATCTATAGTATTCCACACATCCTTATGTTTCTACACATTTAGCCAAACACCCCCATAACCCTAACTTCTATAATTCTAAGGCATCTAGTCCTCAACAAGGCATCACACCATATCATAATGTCCATAAACTCATATAATTTCACCATATCATCTTATTATTTAATTAAAAATGATTCTAATTAAATCGGGGTGTTACAACTCTCCCCCACTTAGAATACTTTCGTCCTCGAAAATTACCTGAAGCAAATAACTCTAGATAAGCCTCTTGCATCTTGCTCTCTAGCTCCCACGTCACATTCTCTCCGATAGCTCCTCCCCATATTACTTTCACAAGGGTGATCTCCTTTCCTCTCAACTACTTTATTTCACGATCCTCGACCCTCACAGGTACAGTCTCAACAATAAGATTATCGTGCACTTGTACATCATCTATCAAAATTACATGCGAAAGATCTGAAATATATTTCTGGAGTTGTGACACATGAAACACATCATGTAAATTTGACAGGTTGGGTGGCAGGGCCACCCTATATGCAACACTTCTCACCTTCTCTGAAATCTGATACGGACCAATAAACTGAGAAGTCAACTTCCTTGACTTTAGAGCACGACCTACACCGGTTATGGGTGATACTCTCAAGAAATGGTCTCCATCTTGAAACTCAAGATCTTTCCTCCTCTTATTATGGTAACTCTTTTGCCTACTCTGGGAAGCTTTCATCCTCTCTTGGATTACTTTTACCTTCTCCGTAGTCTCCATCTTGGGTTCGAGCACCACATGCTCACCCGATTCATACCAACACAAAGGTGTTATACACCTCCGACCATACAGTGCCTCGAAAGTTGCCATACCAATACTAGCATGGTGATTATTGTTATAGGTCAACTCAATCAAAGGAAGACAACTATCTTAGGTACCTCCTTGCTCAAGAACACAAGCCCTCAAAAAACCTTCTAGCAACTGAATAGTCCTTTCCGTTTGATCATCTGTATATGGATGATATGCCGAACTCAATTTCAGCTTTGACCCCAATGCATCCTGCAAACTCTTCCAAAAAGCAAAAGTAAACCTCAGATCTCTATCTGACACAATGCTGGACGAAACACCGCGTAGCTTCACAATTACCAGAATATAAATCTCCGCCAACTTTGGTACAGGAAAATCGATACTAATTGGAATGAAGGGAGCTAATTTCTTTAATCTATCAACAATCACCCAAATTGAATCGTTCCCTCTTGGAGTAATTGGAAGCCCCATCACAAAGTCCATAGATATACTATCTCATTTCCATTATGGAACGTCTAAAGGTTCCAATAACCCTGCAGGTTTCTGATGTTCAACTTTCGAATTCTGACAAGTCAAACATGCATACACAAACTGTGCCACATCTCGTTTCAACCCGGACCACCAAAATAACTTCTTTAAGTCGTGATACATCTTGGTAGCTCCCGGATGAATACTCAAATTGCTTCTATGGCCCTCTTCCAGAATCATCTTCCTCATATCAGCATCATCAGGGATACAAATCCTGTCTCGAAATTTCAACACACATTAGGCATCTACTTTAAAGTCACTGTCTTCAGATTTGTCATTCTCAACCATTAAGTCTACCAAATTCACATCTAACTTTTAAGCTTCTTTAATATTATCTAGAAGTCATTGTTAATCTTCAACATCCCCAACACCACACTCTATGGTGTCATTTCACATACCAAACTCATGTCTATGAATTGTTTGATCAACTCTAGTTCTCTAACCATCATAGCAGACATATGCAAGGTCTTTCGACTCAAAGCGTCAGCTACCACATTGGCTTTACCTGGGTGATAATTCAAGCAAATGTCGTAGTCCTTTAACAATTCCAACCATCTCCTCTGTCTCATGTTCAATTCCTTCTGATCAAATAGATATCGCAAGCTTTTATGATCACTAAACACTTCAAACCTAGAACAATAAAGATAATGTCTCCAAATCTTCAGCACAAACACTACTGCAGCTAATTCTAGATTATGAGTAGGATAATTTATCTCGTGGATTCTCAACTGTCTCGACGCATACGCGACTACTTTATCATTCTGCATGAGCACACCACCTAAACCCATTTTAGAAGCATCACAATATACAACAAACGGTTCTTCAGGATTAGGTAATATCAAAATTGGAGCCGTCATTAATCTCTTCTTTAACTCCATAAAACTCTCTTCACATTGGATGTCCCACATAAACACTCTACCATTACAGGTTAGTTGAGTTAACGGAAGTTCCAACTTAGAAAAACCTTCAATAAATCTCCTATAATAGCCGACTAAACCCAAAAAGCTTATAATCTCCGTAACTGATTTTTGAGCTTTCCACTGCAACACTGCATCTACTTTAGATGGATCTATAGAAATACCATCACCTAAAATAACATGACCAATAAAACTGACTTCTGTCAACCAGAAGTTACATTTCGCCAACTTTGCATATAACTTATTCTCTTTCAATACTTGCAATACAATCCGCAAATGTTCCGCATGTTCCCATTCAGACTTAGAATAAATCAAAATATCATCGATGAATACTACAACAAGCTGATCCAAATAAGTGTTAAAGATGCGGTTCATATATTCCAAAAACACTCCTGGCGCATTGGTAACACCGAAAGGCATCACTGAATACCCGTAATGTCTATATCGAGTTCTGAAAGCGGTATTCAGAATGTCCTCACCTTTCACTCGAATTTGGTGATAACCCAATCTCAGATCAATCTTGCTAAATACATGTGCACCCACCAATCGATCCATCAAGTCGTCTATTGTCCGAAGTGGATACCTATTTTTGATTGTCACTTTATTCAACTGTCAATAATCCACGTACAACCTCATACTAGTGTCTTTCTTCTTCACAAGTAATACCGAAGCTCCCCAAGGAGATACACTTGGTATCACAAACTTCTTCACAAGAAATTCTTCTAATTGTTTCTTTAATTCTGATAATTCGGACACTAACATCTTGTATGGTGCCATAGAAATAGTTTTGGTACCAGGTACAAGATCAATTGAAAATTCTACTTCTACTTATGGCGGCACACCTAGATTATCATCAGGAAAAACTTCGGGAAAGTCGCACACAACCTGCAACTCGTCAATTGCAGTCTGATTCTCCATGGATAAGGACGCCATTAACAAAAACAAATGAGATTCACCCCACAATAATTCCTTAAACTGTCTGGAGGATGAGAAACCATCTCCCCCTTCTTCTTCAGGAGTAGAAAAATGCACTGACTTGTTATAACAGTTAATATGAACATAGTTATATTCCAACCAGTTCATACCTAAAATCACGTCCAGACTAGTCAACAACAAACAAACTAGATCAACAACAAAATCTCCGTCATGGGTAGATAAGGGCCATTTCAAGCATACTAGAGAAGTAGTCACCGATCCCTTAGCTGGAGTATCGACAACCATCTCCCCATTCATAGAAGATAATACAAGACTCAAATTTTTAGCATAATTAGCAGCAATAAAGAAATGTGTAGCACCAGTATCAATAATAGTAATTAAAGGAGTACCATTAATGAAACATATACCTCTGATCAAGCGATCTCCACTGGATTCCTGAGTCCCAACTAAAGTAAACACTTTCCCAACGGATCAGTCTTTCTTAGGTTTCTGACACTGGGCACTGATATTTCCTTCTTCACCGTAATTGAAACATATTACTTCCTTGTGTTTATATTCAGTTATCTCATGCCCGGTTTTGCCACAACAGAAGCACCTCTTCACTTCAGTATTGCATTCACTACTCTGATTACCAGATCTTCCACATTTATAACACACAATATCAGCCAGAGCACCTCTCCCACTTGGCCTCCTACCATCAATAGATTTATATTTTCCTTTATTGGCCGGAGCATTGTAAGGCTTCCCGTAATATGGTTGTTGCTTGCCTCTCTTCTTAGTGACAATCTTGTAGTGAGCCTCACTATCTTCACAAATCCTGCAATTGTTCACTAAATCTGGAAACTAACAGATTCGCTGATACCCAATTTCCTTCTTAATTTCTGAACGCAGTCTGTTTTCAAACTTCACACACTTTAAGAATTCAGCAGTCTCTTTGCTTTAATGAGGATCATAGTTCGCGAATTCCACGAATTTGGTAGCATAATCAGCTACCAATAAACTCCCTTGTTTCAGTTCCAGATATTCGATCTCCTTCTTCCCACTGACATCCTCTGGGTAATACTTTACCAGGAATTCCCTGCGAAACACAGCCCAAGTAATAGCTTCTTTCGTGCCTTCTAGTCTCTGGCGAGTAAAAATCCACCAGTCATTAGCCTCTCGTGCCAGCATATGCGTACCAAAACACACTTTCTGTGTATCATAATAATCCATAACCTAAAATATTCTCTCAATATCCTTGAGCCACTCCTGCGCTCCTTCGGGATCATGCTTCCCTTTAAACATAGGTGGATGATTCCTCTGGAAAGTTTCCAAAGCACGAGCCTCATTGTTTCCACCAACATTAGGCTGATTCTGCATTTCCCGAGCTAGCGCCTGCAATGCATTAATGAGTGTGCCATTTCCTCTTCCTGCCATTGCTCTTCTTCACATCACAATATCAAACAACGGTTAGACAGATAAATATCGACAATATTCCACCATCACACTACACTAATGACTCAACAACCTGGCCGAACGGAACGACCTGCTCTGATACTAATTGCAACACCTTATTTCCCCGTCGGTAATTTATATAATAATCATAGTAAATTAATTTCTAAATAAAACATTAACCAAATAGGATATCACATACTTCGCCAATCACACATGCTCAAAATTAGGATACGCAACACAAATCACATGCTCATAAGTCTTAAACTTCAATGCATTTATTCGCAGCGGAAAAACATCAATAAATAGTCATCTCAATTTTTCAACCGAAGTTATAATTATTATCTTTCAAACATCAGCATAATCGTAAAACAATTCAAGCAATGGAATAATACATGTTTACTCCTAACATAATAAAATAAATCATGCGAAACCCCAAGTGTTACGTATCAGAGCAAACACTGACTCAATCTACGCAACTGAAGGAACTCCTCAGCTAACCTTCAATGTCTAGCTACTTCGAATCATCTGCATGTTACCCACGTGGAGGCAACATTCAAACAGAAAGGGTGAGATATCATAACAATATAAGAGAAAGCATAATAATAAGCAGGTAAAGATTCAAGCACATAATCAGCACATAACATACATTGTAATATGATACATACTTTCATCAATATTCATCCATCGAATTATCAAGCACAATATGATACAAAAGATCGATACTGACTCAATGCATGTGGTACCAACAAGGTAGAACCCTATTCGAAATAATGCCAATTTAGGGCAATCAACTCCGCTCGCCAATACATACCTTTGCTCGTCAATACATGCCTTCGCTTTATGAGTGCATGAGACACTATCATGCAACAACATACTTCACATTTATCATTATTACTCATCACAGTTTCACCAATACAGGCCATCTCCATCATCATTATAATGTATCTCGTGTCACACAATCAAAACAATCATCGCAAATAACCACAACATAATTCATGGCATACAAATCAAAATATACTTACAGGTCGGTATCAATGTTGATTAAATAATTAACTACTTTGTTATAAGTCATTTTTATAAAACATAAAATTACTTTATCTTCCCAACGGTCCAAACGACGCGTCAAACAGACACTCGAGGTAAAAGTTATGAGTTTTAGAAGTTTTCTAAAAATGTTGCCAATAGCTGTGGTAACCGGTTATCCAGTTATGGTAACCGGTTACCGCAGGACAATAACCTTGTTCCTTTTTAAAATTCCCCGTGGTAATCAGTCACCCACTTATGGTAATCAGTTACTACAAGAAATTATCCATCCTTGTTTCAACTTTTGATATGGTAATCAACTACCATATTTGGGTAACCGATTATCCTGCGATGACAGTGAAAAATTCTGCAGTTTCCATGTTACGAACCTCCCATGCTTCAACACCCAAAATTCATAATTTTCACATCAAAATTCATTCTTTAAGTAGGCTAATTACTCCCAATATTTTTCTACCAATACTAACCAATTCATATCATCCAATTCCATAAAAAACACACCAAGATCTTCAAAAATCCATCAATGGGAAAAACCTCAAAAACAACCAGATAGGAAGAAATAAAAACACACAATTAAGCAACCTATATCCTACCATACCCCATAGAAATACCAAGAAATACAAAGTTACTATCTTCCACCTTACATGATAATCACTATCTTCCATTTTTAAAATCACAAAAATCACATTTTTTTATTATTTAATTACTATTTTCGTTTTCTTTTATTTATTGTATTTTAAAAATATTAATTTTTATTAAAATCATTATTTTATTCAAAAAATAGTCAAAAATTCTCAAAATAAATAAAATCTTTTTCAGTTTAAATATTTTTCAAATCAAATCTTGTACAGAGTCATAATTAGGTCTAGATTCTTAATCTTGCAGACCAAGATAGAATAAGAAAACTTTAGGCTTTTCTTGGTGTGGGTTATTTCATTTTTAGAGTGTTTTTAACCTAATTTAAAATCTATAAATAAGACTCTCTTCATCCTAATTTTTAACCAACAATCAGCCATAAATTCTATGATTTTACACACACTTTTGTTCACAATTTGTTTTTCTATTATTTTTTTTTGTTTTGGCCGATGATTAAACTATGAGGCCTGCCATTTTTTTTTTAAAATTTGTTTATTTTTAGAACCATATGTTGAAGATTTTATGTGGATTGTGTTTTTTATAAAATTAAAGAAAAAATTGTTATACATTCATACTTTGTAAAATACATACCCATTGTCGTACAACATTTTCTAATTGTAACACTTGGTTTGTTTCTTACACTAATTTTTATTTGTTTTATCTAACAATTTTTTATAATAATTTGTATATTTTTTAAAATCATATACCAACTTGATTCACAGTGTTCGATAAAACCAAAACTGTTACTACTTCATCCTGCACTAGAGATATAACCGAGCCACCTTATTCCATACTACACGTGCACAATAACCCCAAGATTAAAATAATTGGAAAAGAGATTGTGATACACCTAATCTTATCTCTCTTTCTTACTAACCATTAAAAAATTGGTTGTGTTACTGTCTATGTTTTTTTGCAGAGAAAATAGAAGGAGAAGAAACACAACATCACTAAGATATTGGTTCAACAAAAGTTTCAAACTCAAACAAAAAATCCATAAAGTTCATCCATCAAGTAGCGTAATAACATTCAACAAAGTAAATAGTTCGGAAGAAAGAAAAAATAAGCAAAACAAGTTGGAAAGGGAAAAAATCCGTCGTCGATACGCAAGCCATCAATCATCGATGTGAAACAACAACACAGTGAATCCATGATTAGACGCAGCAGATCCACCATACACGGTAGGCCGTAATGCCGCTCCGAAGCTCCGACTCAGACCGTGAACTCCTTAATTGCTCTTCCCAAATTAGCCTGCCGATAACCCACGCTCTGCCCATCTGATCTCATCGATGCCATGTCCATCATTGTCATCACCATAGGTATTTCTTTTATCCTTTATCTTCATTTATACTATTGATTTGCTTTGAGTTTGTTTTATTTGGATGAAAAATGGTGATGGAGAGAACTTGAGAAAGACTAAGAGAAAGAAGAAAGGTAAATCAATTTTTTTTCTTTCTTTCTGTTCCTACGTCTGTGTTAATACATATTTTTGATTTTTTTACATAATATCTATTTATATGCCACATGTAATCACTTCATTGGCCATAAATTTTGTTTAAATTTTGAAGAGGTCAAAATAAAGGATTTTTTTTTTCAAATAACCATTTTTTCAAAAAAATATCCCAAATAACCACCTTTTCAAAATATATACCAAACTAACTGTTAGAACATAGTTTGATTCTACAACCCTTAATTAGAGTTTTGATGATAACAAACACAAAGAACAAATATGCACTCTAAATTTGTGTTATTTTGTATACAGAAGTTCTGACCGAAACAACATCAGAAATTAAGCTACAGAAGTTTTCAAGCTGAGGTAATCAGAATCTGCGTTGAAGAATGATAATCAGAATCTGCGCTCAAGAATGATGATCATAACCTGCGCTGAAGTGAAGAATTCTGATTCTGAACAGAAGGTTCATATACCATCAGATCCTCACATCTCTGAGTCATCAATATTCTGAAGCAATTGCAGCATGCAAGATTCTAAGTTCTAAAGCGTTACTATTCAATCAAGACAACATCATATGCAACGGCTTTATTCAGACAAGAATCTTCTCAATATGGAAACAACATTAAATGTTCATTATCACGCTTTATGTTGGACAAGATTTTCATGCCTATATAAACAAGCTTAGAGGATAAATCTTTTACAATTTTGATAGAACTGGAACATACCTCTAAAACGCTGCAATCTTACATATCCATATATACGCTCCAAATTGTGTAAAATATCACAGTTGTGATACAGTTTTTGTAAGGAAAAACAACAATATACAATATAGTCTTTTATCTTAATTAAGGTAGTTTTCCTTGAGATTATCGGGTTGTGGTTGTACTCAAGAAGACTTTGGCCGTTGTCAAAGTAGTGTTGTAATCAGTTTTTGATTAGTGAATTAAGTCCTCGTTGGAGAGAGGCGAAATCACCTTGGCGGGTGGACTGGAGTAGTTTGAGATCAAACGAACTAGGATAAAAATATCGTGTCTACTGTGCTTTTGATTTTAAGTTTCAATTCAACCCCCCCTGCTTGTGTTTTTCACTTCTTCAATTGGCATCAGAGCGCCTGGTTCTGATTTCATACACTTAACCGTGTCAGTACAAGATCCAAGCTTTAGAAAAACACTATGGTGGGACCAAGCCAAAACATCAGCAATGACTATCATGAGGACAAGGACAGAATCAGCGGCAAACCTCCAGTCTTTGATGGAGAAAATTTTGACTACTGGAAAGACAAAATTGAGAGCTTCTTTCTGGCTCATGATGCTGATCTATGGGACATGGTAGTTGATGGATACACACATCTAGTGGATGAAAGTTGTCAGAAGATAGACAAAAAAAGGATGTCTGACCAGCAAAAATGTGATTTAAGAAACCATCATAAAGCCAGAACAATACTTCTCAGTGCTATCTCATACTCAGAATATGAGAAAATCTCAAACAGAGAGACAACCAAAAACATGTTTGACTCTCTTAGAATGGCGCATGAAGGCAACATACAAGTCAAAGAAACCAAGGCCCTTGCACTCATTCAGAAATATGAAGCATTCAAGATGGAAGACAGTGAATCTATAGAAGCAATGTTCTCAAGATTCCAGATTCTTGTTGTTGGGCTGAAGGTTCTTGACAAAGGATATTCCACTATTGATCACGTAAAGAAGATCATCAGAAGTCTACCCAAGCAATGGAGGCCAATGGTCACTGCACTTAAGCTAGCTAAAGATCTCAACAAGATATCTCTGGATGAACTTATCAGCTCCCTCAGAAGTCACAAGATAGAGCTAGAAGAAGATGAGCCTCAAAAGAAAGGTAAGCCTCTAGCATTAAAATCTAACAAAAAATTTGATTCTAAGGTTTTGCAGGCTATGGAAGAAACCTTTGATGGATCCTCATCAGAAGAAGATGGATTGTATCTTCTCTCCATAAGGGTCAATCAACTGTAGAAGCAGAGACAAAGGAAATTCAGAAACCCGAGAAGATCAGAGAATCAAAATGAATCCTCCTCCAGATACAGAAAGTCTGAGTCCTCCTCTGGACACAGAAGATCTGAAGGTTCCTCAGGACACAGAAAGTCAAATAACAAGGACATCATCTGCTATGAGTCCAATGATCAAGGGCACTACAAAAGTGATTGTCCAAGACTTCAGAAGGAGAAGCCCAAAAAGAAGTTCTTTAAGGAGAAGAAGAAAAGCCTAATGGCAACATGGGACGATTCAGACACCTCTGATGCTGACTCAGAGTTAGATGATGAAAGAGCCAACATAGCTCTCATGGAAAATGTGGCAGAAGATAGTGAAGCTTCTGGTTCAGACTCAGAATCAGACACAAAAGAGGTATTCCCTAATTTCACAATTAATTTTACTAAGGCTAAACTTGTAGAAAGTCTGAATGAAATTCTAGAAAGGTATCAGCAAATCAGAGTCAAATTCAAGAACCTGAAAAGGGATCTTGTCTCTGACTCTGAAAAGACTGAGAGTCTTAGATTAGAGAATTTTGAGTTAAAAGAAAAGATTTAAAAATTAGAAAACAATTTACAAAACTCTCAGAAAGAAATAATCTCAGAGGCTCACAGTAATGCTGATAAGATCATCAAAGAGTATGATCACAGCTTTCAAAAGTTTTTGGCTAAAAACATAGATAGAAGCAAGATGGCTTCAATGATCTATAGCGTTAGCAGGAATGGAAGAAAAGGAATAGGATACTGTTGTACCCCAAAATTTTCCCTCTCATATTATCAAGATTTTCCTCACAAGACTCCTTGGACTCCAGACAGGATTATGGTTTGCTCAGCTCAAGACATCTCCTTGCACTGATGACCTGAAATTAGGGTTTGAGTTTGCACAAATATTTTTGGACCATTAATGCTTCAAGTGACTTTCATACACCATCTTGGACCCCTAAGATTGCTCATACCAAGTTTCAAGCCTTGAGCCACATTTTTGCCCAGTCAATTGGACAGTTGACCTAAAAATCAGCTGTATTGGGGAAAAAGTCAACCATGGCAAATTTACAGTCAAACTTCATAATTTTTTATCCACATCAACATTCTAGGCTCCTATGTACCATTTGATCAAGTTTTGACCACAACTCCTCAAGAAATTTGATCAGATCATAAAAAGGGCAAAATGGTCAAAATTAGGGTTTTGACTGAGAAAGGGCAATTTCTGGTTTTTGACCTAGCCAATGACCAATTGGGTTTAAGCATGATTTCAAGGACTCAATGGAATCATCTTGACATAATCACATAGTTCAAAAGATCTCAAATGCATAGGATTGACAGATGAATTTTGCAGTCAATTAATCAAAAGTCAATTGTACACTGAAAAGTCAAACTTTGACTTTTTGGTCAAAATCAAGTGCCAAGGGTCATAATTCATCAAGATATGTCAAAATGTGAAACATGTTGACCAAGAAACCTAAAATTGAAAATTAGGGTTTTAATTTGAAATTTTTCATAACTTAGAATTTTTCTAAGTTATGGAAATTTCTTATTTTTTCCCAACTTTCCACAACTTTTTCACCATGATGCATTTGGATTCAAAGAAAACTTCAAACATGAAAGTTGTAGTCCTCCATGAAATCTACAACTTTGATTCACAAAGTTGTCCCAAACGATGCTTGGATCTCAAGGTATGATTTTGTGCATAGGGGTCCATAAACTTTTTAACTTAGTGAAATTTTGCCCTAGTTTAGGCAGATTTTTGACCTAACTTCATGGCAAATTTTCACCTAGTTCCAATATGAATATAAAAATGAATTTCAAATATGGATTTTAGAGCATGTTACAAGCTTTCCAAAATGTCCAAGAACTCTCCAAGATCATTTATGGTTAGGGAGAATCGAAGAAATGAAAACGACAATTTATCACTTTTGTGCAAGACATTTTCACAATGTTACAAGTTGCAAATCAGTTTCAAACATGCTTGTACTTGGTTTTACAGGTACTAATCCCTTCTACACTCCATAATTTAATGCAAACATATTGGATAATGGTCTTGTTCTTACTTTTGAACCATTGCACATTGAATTAATCCAAAAATGGCATAAGGTTCATAATACCATTTTGATAAAGCTTGCTTTTTCCAACTTTGCAAATCTTGAGCCATGGACCTAATCTTTTGTTGCAAACAATATCCACAAATATCAGGCAACTTGTACCAACTATGTGCAGCTAGCAAGCAAAGCCTGTACAGGCTTTGGCATTGTCACTTCCAACTTTTCTTCAAAAGCAAGAAACTTGCAAAAGTCAATAAAACTTGGGCATCTGATAAAGGCAAGCCTTAGCTTCATTTCAAACAATCTCAGAACCTTGTAACAAGCCAATACACGAGCTCATAGCATTTGAAACTCTCTCAAACACAAAAAAAACACCATTTTCTGCCCAAACAGGGCAATCTCTGCAAATCACAAGCCATTTCCATATTGCCTCGTGCATTTTGCTTTGAATCACTTCAAACACATTCCATACCTCCTACCTAAACTATCCAGGCCTTTGTCTTGCAACTGTAACCCCTGTTTTAAGCTTCACCATTTTCATTTTTGGAGTTTGCAGGTTGACTTCTACAAGGAGTTTCAGGCAACTTCAAGGCAAGCTAAGCATTGGAGAAGCTTGAGGGAACTTCAAGGAAGCTCACAAGAACTTCAGGCCTCACTCAAAGTTCCCATATTGCCATATCCAAACTCAACTGAACAAGGTATTTTTCAAGTTTCTATCTCTCTATTTAGGCATCCTTAAGCTTAGGTTTGTGAAGCAAAGATGTAGTCCTCAACATGCTTGAGCTGTACATATGCATAAATATCATTTATATTAACTGAGCTAAGAGTATTTGATTGTTGAACATGCTGAAAAAATTAGGTCAGAAATTAGGGCCATTAAAATTCTCCCTGGTTTCTTAGAGTTAGGTTTCAAATCTTATATCATTGGAATCGTGATTAAAAATGCTACAAGTTTCATGTTGCAAGATTTTGTTTTTATGAACGTATGCAAGAGATACAGGTTTGGTTCAGAAACGCACGCAGGAAGTGTACAGAGGACAGGGATGAAGCTGTCTTGGGCCTGGGCGCCTTTGGGCCTGCTTCTTTTTGCACCCCCCTATTTTCTTTTTGCACCCCTTGGCTTATTTTTTATATTTTGCATATTTTTTTTATTTCTTTTGTGATTATTGACTTTATCATTTTTTTAACATTAAAAAATCCAAAAATATTTTCTTAATTTTTTGCATTTTATTTTATTATTTTTTATTATTTTTTTGGCATAAAAATAGTTCATTAGGTTTTATTTTCTTAAATAAACTTGTAAATAATAAAAATACTTAAATATTTTTATTTTATTATTTTAGACATATTAAATATTTATTTGTCATACATATTTAATTTTTAAATATTTGTTCATAATATTATTATTTTTCTTAAACAAAAAATGAATAGAATAACATAGAATATATTTTCTTTTAAACAAAAACTAGGGTTTTTCACCCTTTCAAAAATAATCACAATATTTTATTTTAGACTTAAATAATTTATTTTTTACATACATAAAACAATTACAAAACATTTTTGCATATTTACATTTTATTGCATATTTAAATATTTGTTTATTTATTTATTGTACAATAAATTCAATTGGGTTGTAATAGTAAACTAGGGTTTTATTTTGTGCAAATATCCCCATTCAAAACTTGTATCCCCCTCCCCATAATATTGTTGTAATAGTTTAGATTTATTTTACGCAATTTATCGCATTATATGCATGTTTAGTAAAAACTAGGGTTTGTATGACAAGACAAAAATCAAACAAATAGCATGACCTAATACAAGACAAAGAAGCATGAAAAATGACAACACATTGCACATAAGCACCTCTAGGGTTTCACCCACTTGGTTGCCTTAAAACATGGCCATGGTATGCATGCTAGGTATCTTGGCAAAACAAAAAAAAATAAAAGATCATAGTCCCTCGATGACGCTATCTTGGTTGCCTAAAAACAAATGATCTTGGTCCCTCAAAACTTGCTAAGATACTTGGCAATATTGTTATCATGGTCATACGATGACCCGCGCCCGTCCTATTTAACATCCAAAGATAGGGTTGTCTACCAAAACAATGGTAGGTCAACAATATCAAAGGAATAAAAATGTGTAGGAAAGACTTTTGAGTAGGTAGATAGCTTCTAGTTACTTGATCAACTTCAAAATAATCCTTGCTATTTTCAAACAAACACACACACATTTCAAAACAATTTCCAAACAACTTTCAAACATTGAAACATTTTTCAAAAGACAAACATCTTTGTATACATTCTTACAAATGAGAATCATTACAAAGATTTCCTAAACAAAGGCCTCTTTTCAAAATACTTTCAAAACCACACAAAGCACCATTTCAAACAATTGAAAAAAGCAAAGCAAGTGATCTAAAAAAAGTAACTAAGAGCCCATGGAAAACCATAGATGAAAAGGGTGCTAACACCTTACCTTTTCATAATCTACCCCCCGAACCCAAAAACAATCTCAAAGGTCTTTCCTATGCTTTTTTACCTTTCCTTTTGGATAAAATAAAAGTCGGTGGCGACTCTTGCTAAACTGCAACATTTGCAAACACAAACGCAAAACCTCAAGTCAATTCTCCCACCGCATCACAGATACCAGGGTAAGGTATCTCCACCTAAGAAAGTAATGGACCTTGTCATAAAATGCACACCACTAAAATCACACTTCACATATGGGCACACACACGACCTAAAATACCCTAGTAATGTTTACTCTGTCAAACCAAAATTAAACCAGAATTTTGGTAAAACTAACAAACCAGGACCCAAAAAGATATGGGTACCTAAGGATAAAATTATATATGTAGCAGATATCTTTAGCAGCAAGGCTAAAACACCAATCATGGTACATGGACTCTGGATGCTCTCGACACATGATCGGAAGAAAGCATGTGTTCCAAAGCCTGAAACTTAAACCTGGAGGCTACGTGGGATTTGGAGGCAACCAAAGAGAGAAGATCATTGGCTATGGCACAGTAGGTAATGTTAATCTTCCTTCTATAAATAATGTGCTTTTAGTTGATGGATTAATGCATAACCTATTATCCATAAGTCAATTAAGTGATAACGGTTATGATATAATCTTTAATCAAAATTCATGCAAAGATGTTAGTCAGAAAGATGGAATGATTTCTTTTAATGGAAAGAGGAAAAACAACATTTATAAGATAAAACTTTTTGAACTAAAGAGTCAGAATGTAAAAGTCTTCTCTCTGTTAACAACGAGCAATGGGTCTGGCACAGAATATTAGGGCATGTTAGTATGAGAAGAATATCTCAGATTAACAAACTCAATTTGGTCAGAGGACTTCCTAATCTGAAGTTCAGCTCAGATGCTCTGTGTGAAGCATGTCAGAAAGGAAAATTTGCAAAACCTACTTTTAAATCTAAAAATGTTGTTTCCACCTCTAAGCCATTAGAACTTCTGCACATAGACTTATTTGGACCAGTAAAAACTGCGTCTGTTAGTGGCAAGAAGTATGGGTTAGTGATCGTAGATGACTATAGCAGATGGACATGGGTAAAGTTCTTAAGACACAAGGACAAGTCACATTCTATGTTCGTTGCATTCTGTAACCAAGTTCAGAATGAAAAGGATCTTAGAATTGTCAAAGTCAGAAGTGATCATGGTGGAGAATTTGAAAATAAAAAATTTGAAACATTTTTTAATGAAAAAGGCATCTTGCAAGACTTCTCTTGTCCTAGAACTCCCCAACAAAATGGAGTTGTAGAACGAAAGAACAGAACACTGCAAGAAATGGCCAGAACCATGATCAATGAGACTAACATTGCTAAGATCTTATGGGTAGAAGCAATTAACACAATGTGTTACATTGAGAATAGAATCTCTATAAGACCTATTCTGGAAAAGACTCCATATGAATTGTGGAAGAACAGAAATCCCAACATTTCTTATTTCCATCCTTTTAGATGCACCTGTTTTATTCTGAATACTAAAGATCATCTGAACAAGTTTGACTCTAAAGCACAAAAGTGTATTATGTTAGGATACTCTGAACGCTCAAGAGGGTACAGAGTATACAATACAGAAACACAGATTGTTGAAGAGTCAATCAGTGTTAGATTTGATGATAAGCTTGACCCTTAAAATTCAAAGAAGAATGAATCTTTTGCAGATATAGAAGTTGAATTCACAGGTACTGAAGACAACCCATCAGAAGTTCCCAACAGAGATGCTCCAACAACTTCAGCAAGAAATATTACAAGTGATCCTGTACCTTCTGTTGATCAACTCCAGAAAAGGTTATCCAGAAGCAGCATAGCTCACCCAAAAGATAAGATCCTGGGAAAGAAGGATGATCCAATCAGAACAAGATCAACATTTAGAAACTCTGAAGAATCCCTCATGGGACTGGTCTCTCTGATTGAAGCAATAACAATTGATGAAGCTCTTCTGGACAATGACTGGGTTCTGGCAATGCAGGAAGAATTAAATCAGTTCACCAGAAATGATGTATGGGATTTGGTTCCCAAACCAAAAGGATTCAACGTTATTGGAACAAAGTGGGTGTTCAGAAACAAACTGAACGAGCAAGGAGAAGTCATCAGAAACAAAGCACGACTGGTGGCACAAGGTTATAGTCAGCAAGAGGGGATAGACTATACAGAAACCTTTGCTCCATTCTCCAGGTTAGAATCTAGCAGACTCTTAATCTCATTTGTTGTAAACAATGGCATCACTCTGTATCAGATGGATGTCAAAAGTGCATTCCTAAATGGCTACATAGATGAAGAGGTATATGTGCACCAACCCCCTGGGTTTGAAAATTCCAAACACCCAAAACATGTTTCAAACTAAAGAAGTCACTCTATGGTTTGAAACAAGCTCCCAGAGCTTGGTATGAAAGACTAAGTAACTTCCTGATAGAAAAGGAATTCACCAGAGGGAAAGTGGACACAACCTTGTTCTGTAAGACATTTAAGAATGACATTTTAGTTTGTCATATTTATGTAGATGATATCATTTTTGGATCTACTAAACCTTCTCTAGGAAGAGAATTTGCTAAGTGCATGCAGGAAGAGTTTGAGATGAGCTTAATGGGGGAACTCAAATTCTTTCTAGGCATTCAGAAAAACCAAACTCCAGAAGGAACTTACATTCATCAGAGCAAATATGTCAGAGAACTACTAAATAAATTTGACCTCTCAGAATGTAAGCCCTCAAAGACTCCAATGCATCCCACGTGCATTCTGGAAAAGGAAGAGGTAAGTAAAAAGGTAGAGCAGAAAATCTACAGAGGTATGATTGGCTCTCTCCTTTATCTGACGGCTTCAAGGCCTGATATTTTATTCAGTGTTTGTTTATGTGCTAGATTCCAATCAGATCCTAGAGAATCTCACTTAACAGCAGTTAAGCAAATTTTCAAGTATCTGAAAGGTACTACTAATCTAGGTTTGTTTTATAGAAAATCCAATGAATACAACTTAGTAGGATACTGTGATGCTGACTTTGCTGGAGACAGAGTAGAGCGTAAAAGCACTTCTGGAAGCTGCCAGTTTCTGGGAGACAATATGATCTCATGGACCAGCAAGAGACAGTCCATAATAGCATTGTCAACAACAGAAGCTGAATACATAGCAGCTGTTGGATGTAGCACTCAAATGCTCTGGATGAAAAGTCAACTTGAAGACTTCAACATATTTGAGAGTAACATTCATATCTTCTGTGATAACACTTCTGCCACATGTCTCTCTAGAAATCTCATTTTGCATTCTAGGGCTAAGCATATAGAAATAAAACATCACTTTATTAGGGACTATATTCAGAAAGGAATTCTTACGTTAAAATTTATTGACACAGACCATCAATGGGCTGATGTATTTACAAAACCCCTTTCTGAAGATAGATTCAATTTCATTCTGAAACATCTCAGCATGAAATTATGTCCAGAATAAAAGGTTTTATTTTCATATCCTAACCCTCAGAACTTTATTGTTTTCTATGAACATCTGATCAACTTGTCTTCAGAAGTTAGAAGTAAAGTTGTCTCTGAATCTATCTATGAATATCTGAACGTTTCATTTCAAGGATAGAGGCGTGCAGTTCACATCATCAAACACCTGTCATCCTCTCACAAGCTACCTTTTGAGGCTGAACACGCGTTCAAATTCTGAAGGGTCCAAGGCTCTGATTGGATGCATTGAGACACTTGTTAGTGGTAACTGTTCAATATCTCTCTAAATCCCCTAATTTCAGGTTTCATTAATGCATATAATCATTACTTATTTTATTTCTTACTGATTACGTTTTCAAAAAAAAAACTATATAAACTCAATTTACTATTTCATTCATTCACATTTTACCCTCTTTTATATTCTCTCTTGTTCTAGTTTCTTTTTCAAAAAATCTTTCCATTAATTTTCTTCAAAGAATTCGTGTGAACAATGGCATCATCATCAAGTCTCAAGAATCTCAGTGCTCCTGAATCTTCATCAACTGAACAATATGAAGATCCCCATTAGAATGCTACTCACTTTGATTGACAAACTTGAAGTTCTCTGCGAATTGATCGTTGATTTTCAAAGCTTACAAGAAAATGGGTTTAATCTGTATGAAGATGTAACTGCATATGGATGGAATGGATACTTTGATCGTTTGTTGGGTCCAACTTTTCCCATTATTGTTAAATAGTTTTGAATTCATGCTACCTCATCCAACCACTAGGTCACATCATATGTTATGGGGAAGAAGATAGTGATAACAGAAGATTTGATTGGGAAACTCATTGGATACAATGGCGGCGGAGTCAGGTGCATTGATATGGATGATAGGTGCTCTGACCTAAAATCTATTTCTAGGGAAATCTTCACTTTTGAACAGCCATCCAGCAAGATCAGAGACTTGAAGGATCATCACAGAATCTGGGCTAGAATAATTCTAGGATGTATCAATCACAGGAAGCCTACAAGCTCTCCTGATTACATCAATATTGATCAGCAGTTTCTGATTTACTTCATTGTAAAGAAGACCAAGATAAACCTTCCACACTTGCTCTTCAACCATCTCAGAACAAGTGTGAAAGAGACAAGAGAAGAAGAAATAACTAAGAGGGATTGGATTCCTCTAGGAAGATTGATTTCAGATATTCTAACAGAAAGCAGGCTGATAGATCATCTGACAGATGCTCAAGAAATCAGCACTCTGGAAGAAACCGCTGGGAAACCTTTGAATGCCAAGAATCTGAATAAAGTGAAGATTATTGAGAACATTAATAAGGAACCAACAATTTCTCCTCATGAGACCATCACTTCTAGGAGAATCCCTCTGAAGGATTTTCCACTGTTTTCTGAGATAGACGCCTCTCCAGAAATCATAGTCAGATATCTTGAAGCTTGCAAGGCTGATGGGACTATTCCAGAAATCAACATCCAAGATCTTCACAATCCAGCTCCAGAGGTTATGCTAAAGAAATCTAAAAAGAGGAAGGAAGAAGGAGAAGGATCCTCTCAGAGGACACCTAAAGCTGTGAAAAAGAAAGGTAACCCATCTTCTGTTTTTGTTGTAGAATCAATAGCTATTCCAACATCTGAAACCATTCTCCCTCAACCAATAGAAAATCCTTCACCTCATACATTTGAAGATTTTGACATAGAGTTTGACCCATCTGTAACTCTTGGAAACTTCTTGAATGAACCTCACTCCCCCAATCCAAATCCAAATCCAGAACAACATTAACCAGAACTTGCTAGAGTTCTATTTGATATTGAAATGTTTGATCAAGACTTTTCCTCACCACTCCCAGAAAATCCAAACACTCAACCTCAACAACCAGAAAATCCATAACCACACTCTCCTCAACCAGAAAATCCACAACCACACTCTCCTCAACCAGAAAATTCACAACCACACTCTCCTCAACCAGAACATCTGAACCTCAACTCACCTCAACCAGAGAATGAAAACCCTCTCACTC
This sequence comes from Vicia faba, assembly GCA_948472305.1. Classification (NCBI taxonomy): domain Eukaryota; kingdom Viridiplantae; phylum Streptophyta; class Magnoliopsida; order Fabales; family Fabaceae; genus Vicia; species Vicia faba. The sequence continues at coordinate 1,479,201,844 of OX451738.1, forward strand.
CTCCTTCTGAAAACCCATCTTCTGAAATTCCTGAACCAGAAATTCAACACACTACCACAAACCAATCAGAAGACTCCCCTTCAGATTCTGATACCACTACCCCAATTCCTGGGATAACAGAACCTCTTACGGTTCGTTTACCTCTCACTATTCATGATATTCCAGAAATCCCTTCACCATATGAATATACACCACCAAACACCCCTAACTCACCAATCCTAATTTCTGACTCTTCCACTCCATCACCCATCTACCGTCCAGCTGACAACCTCAGACTTGTCATTGATCCATAAGTGCTAGACCAACTAGCTCCCACCTCAAATAAAATTGTCACTCCCAAACCTAAACCAACCTCAACCAAATCAGATGTTGGTAAGAATCTGTTGATTTTTGAAACATAAATGCAGGAATGGATTACTTCTTTGAAGCAAGCAAGTCAAGAGATTTCTAATCCTGTTGCTTATGATTCTCCGTGGGAAAGATTCAGAAAATGGCTCAACTCTGAAACCCAGAAGCTAAAAGAATTGGGCTATGAAAGGGCTCAGTAGAACATCAGTGATCAGCTGAAATCCTTCCAAGATCAAGTTCTGAGCCAATAGTACAAGAAAGAAATTCTTCCGCTGGATAATGCTCCATGGAAAGAGCATCATCCTTCAGAAGTCTCTGAACCAGATTATGATAGTCACCCTCTGACTACTGCTCCAGAAAACATGATTGCGAAAAAAGAAGTGGTTCAATCAGAAGAGGCTGTAGAATGTTCTAAATGACATGCAACCCCTGAAGATACACCAACTTCGTCTCTAGTCATGCAAACTCTAGAAGAGTTGAAGAAGGAGAATTCCTTAATCTATGCCAGACTGGATAAGCAAGAAGATACAAACAAAGAGATCAAGGGTATTTTGGATAAACAAGAAGATACAACAAAAGAAATCAAAGACATTCTGAGAAAGCAGGAAGAATCAAGCACTCAGATTAAGAGCTTGTTGGAAGCGTTGTTCACACGTCTTCCCCCTCCTTCTTAGATTTTCCTTAAACTGTTTATCTGTAATTTTTTTATCTTATCCTCCTTGTTTTCTGAAAATTGTCATTGCATTCTGTTTTCAATATAATTCATCTTTTTGACTCTGATTTTATTTCTTTTTGATGCCTGACAAAAAGGGGGAGAAAGTAACATATTTTCAATAACAGTATACCGAGATAAAGTCTCAAACATTCTGAATATCTTAACCTCTATATTTTCTTAAAAGCTTGAACAAGAATACATTACGATAAGGACAGAAGGAGATGCATCAAAAGCTCTAACGAGAAGGAACTTTAGGGAAGTAATCAACTCAGGGGGAGTCTCTCTTAAGCCTCTTAAGCTTTTTGTTCTATACTTTTTCATTGAAAATCCTAGTTTTTGTCATCATCAAAAAGGGGGATATTGTTAGAACATAGTTTAATTCTACAACCCTTAATTAGAGTTTTGATGATAACAAACACAAAGAATAAATATGCACTCTAAATTTGTGTTATTTTGTATGCATAAGTTCTGACCGAAACAAAATCATAAATTAAGCTACAGAAGCTTTCAAGCTGAGGTAATCAGAATTTACGCTGAAGAATGATAATCAGTATCTGCGCTGAAGAATGATGATCAGTGATAACACTTACTTTACACTTGTTTTTTTACTCTGATTTCACATGTTATTTAGGATTTTTATTATTGTTTTCTCGTATCATGCCTATCTTTTGTTTCCTTTTCAGGTATTTCAAATATCCAGAGCTCCCCTGAAGAAATGAAGGAAATAGGCTGAAAAACAAGAGTTTAGGTCAAATTTGCACTCATGGCGTCCACCATGGCGCCAGCCATAGGGTAGGCCATGACGTGGACCACCTCCTGCTGACCTCAACTGCCACTTTCCCCACTTCCTTTCATTTACACTCATGGTGGGCGCCACCATTGGACGATGTTCCCCCCCCCCCCCTCCAAAAGGAGTTGGGGGGCATTCCTGTGATTTCCTGCATTCCTCATCCTCTATAAATAGAAGTTCCTGATTTCATTTCAATTCACCCAAGCTTAGTTGAAAACTTGATCCAACCATAGTTGCGAACTTAAGCCATATAATTTCACCATTGTAAAGCGATAATTCTTCATATCGAGGAATTATTGCATTATTGATTGAGTTTGTGATCGAGTTCATAGATTGAGTCTGTAATCGAGTTTGGAGCACTTCGGCAGAAGTTTATCTTGCCACATTTATTTTCAACTGCTGTTTATTTCCAGTCGCATTTTACTTCCAGTTTGTACCAGATTTAAAACCTCCCCGTTTGGAGTAGGTTTCTATTTACATATTCCACACTGCTTTTACTTTGTTTATTTCCCGCACTGCTTTTACTTTGTTTATTTCCCGCACTGCTTTTACTTTGTTTATTTCCCATACTGCTTTTACTTTGTTTATTTCCCGCACCTGATTTTACTTTGTTTATTTTCCGCATCTGCTTTTACTTTGTTTATTTCCCGCACCGCACTTTAAATTATTTACTTTCTCGCATGATTTATTTTAACATGTCTGTTTACATTCCCATGTCAGGCTGAACCTTATTGGGCTAGAATGTAAGGAATCTAGTTAGATCGATATTCCAAATAATGTGTCAATAGAAATGCTTATGGGCTATTTTGGTTTTTAATACGAGTTTTCTGTACTTTATTATTGTTGGGTAAGATCGAAAGCCGTCCAACCCTTTGTTAAACTCGGTTAGTTCTAACTGGTCAAAGGAAGCGAAAGCGCTTTGTCCGGTTAGTTAGGGATTTTTATTATCAAAGAAATCAATTTTGAAACTATTTTTGGACGCGTTTATAGGGTTAAAGTTAGGTTCCCTTTTTATTAGAAATTCCATATCAAAATACTTTTCAACTTGGTCAAGTACTCTATTTCTTAAAAATAGGTTTATTACTTTAACACAATGCATGCCTTTTTATAAGTGACAATAAGAAGGTCTGATTAGAGAGTAAACTCAGTTCTGATTACGCGAAAGCGACAATTCCTATTAAATTAGTTCTTTTCTTTAGTAGAAAATATTGCTCTATAAGTAGTTCTATTCCGAAGCATTGCGAATATCATCTGACTACGTGAATTACATTCGACCCTGATTTTATATCTGAAGTTTATTTCGCTGCACTTTACTTTCTTGCATGCTAAATTCCCTGTTTAATATTGACTTAGCTAAACACCGTAACAATAGGAAACGATAGATTGACGATTGGTCTATGTGGATTGATAATCTTTTATATTACTCTGACGCGATTCGTACACTTGCGAATACACCGCATCAAGTTTTTGGCGCCGTTGCCGGGGACCAATTTCGTCAAATTTCGCACCCTATAGTCGCACCGTCTAGACTAAGTTTTACAATCCGGTTAATGCGAAGATCTCGCAGCACCGGAACCTTATTCAATCCTTTAGCAGAACCTGAACGTTACATCCATTTTCTCCGTAGAATTAGAAAAACTATGGCCGAGAATTGTAACCAAAGACCCCTTAAGGAATTTTCACAACCGTCAGATGAGGAGCCTAGCTCAAGTATCGTAAACCCAGCTATAACCACAAATAATTTCGAACTAAAACCCTCATTGCTACAATTGGTGCAACAAAACTAATTCGGTGGTCTCTCTACTGAGAACCTGAATCAACACTTAAAAACTTTTATACAATTAGCAGACACTTTAAAATGCAATGGTGCTTCGCCTGAGGCAATACGACTAAGATTATTCCCTTTTTCCCTCAGAGATAAAGCACGAGATTGGTTAGATTCCCTTCCACCCAATTCAATAACAACCTGGGAAGACCTTAGGAGAGTATTTCTCGCAAGATATTTTCTGCCCAGCAAATCTGCTGTCCTTAGAAACCAAATCACTATATTTAACCAAAACCTGGGAGAATCACTTTTTGAAGCTTGGGAGAGATATAAGGACCTGTTAAGATCCTGTCCATACCATGGCCTAGAACAATGGCTAATCATCCACACCTTCTATAATGGACTCCATTACAACACAAAGAAGTCTATCGATGTTGCCGCTGGTGGAGCATTGATGAATAAACCTTACCTAGAAGCATGCGCTCTCATTAAGGACATGGCCCAAAACCATTACCAATGGGGAACAAAATGAGCTACGGTAGAGAAAAAGGAGACCCAAGGAGGAAAACATGAGATAAGTTCTCTAGACATGATGCAAGTTAAAATGGACGCTCTTGCCTTAAAAGTTCAAAACATGTCTCAAAACCCTAATATCGTAGCCACAGTAGCTTCCGAATGCAAACTCTGTGGAACCCAAGGACATCAACCTGCGGAATGTAACTTGTTGAATGAGCCTTGCTCAGACCAAGTAAATTACACCCAAGGAAACCCATTTTCAAACACTTATAACCCTAGATGGAGGAATCACCCAAACTTTTCTTATAAAAACAATAGGCCAATACAAAACTCTGCACCTCCGAGGCCTACAGGTTTCCAAGCCCAAAGACCAAATCAACCTATGCAAGCTGTGGCATCCAAACCAAACCTTGAGAAAATCATGGAAAATTTCATTTCAGCTCAAACCCAGCAAAACAAAGAGTTCCTAAATCAGAATATTCACGTAAACAAACTAATCATGTAATTAGGAACTAAGGTTGATCAGATAATTACGCATAACAAGATGCTTGAAACCCAGATCTCGCAGATAGCCCAAACACAAGCCCCACAAACTACACTTGGAGGACAATTCCCCGGACAACCTCAACCAAATCCTAAAGGGCAAGCTAATTCCATTTCCTTACGAAGTGGGACTACTTACGATGGACCCAAGAATCCAGCCATGAGTACACCCTCACAACCTAAGACAAATGTTTTGCCTACAGACCAAGTGGAGGAACCAGAGGAACCCGAAAAGCAAAAAGAACCAAAATTAAAAGATAAAACTAATAAATCATCACCCCCGTACAAACCCCCAGTCCCATTTCCGCAAATACTTAAACAAACCAAACTTGACAATCAATATCAGAGATTCGTTAAAGTTATAGAAAAACTCCATGTAGAGATTCCTTTCACCGAAGCCATCACTCAGATACCATCTTATGCTAAATTCCTAAAAGACATCCTGACCAACAAGCGTAGACTTGATGATCCCAAACCTATCGAATGCAATTTTATTTCAGAAAATAAACTTGCCAAGAAAGAAAAGGATCCAGGAAGTTTTTCCATTCCTTGTATCTTAGGTAATCATACTATTGACAAAGCCTTCTTAGATCTAGGAGCTAGCGTCAGCCTTGTGCCTTTAGCACTTTGTAGAAGGTTAAACTTAGGAGAATTGCAGCCGACTAAAATGTCTCTCCAGCTGGCTGATAGATCAGTTAAGTATCCTATAGGCATACTTGAAGACATACCAGTTAAGATTGATCAGCTATATATCCCAACTGATTTCATGGTTATGGATATTAAAGAAGACGAAGAAATACCAATCCTCTTAGGTAGACCATTCCTATCAACAGCTGGAGCCATAATTGACGTTAAGAAAGGAAAATTAACATTTGAGGTGGGTGATGAGAAGATAGAATTTATTATTTCAAAGTTCTTAATGGCACCAGTCATAGGAGATGCTTGTTATGCCATCGACGTCATTGATGAGTGTATATTGGAACTTAAGCGAGAGGAATCTAACAAAAATATTAAGTTACCTTCGACCCCCATTATGGAGGACGATGGATTTAAAGGTTTAGAACCTTACATCGATGACGACCTCTATGAATGTTTATCGCTTACTCCCGATCCCATGCCTTACCCTTGAAACCATCTTTAGAATTGAAGGAACTTCCCAAGAACCTCAGATACGAATTCTTAGATAAAGAGATGAATCGTCCTGTTATAATTAACGCTATTTTAAGTCAAGACGAGACAACTCAACTCTTAGAGATCTTACAAAAATATCCCTCAGCTTTAGGGTATAACATCTCCGATTTAAAAGGAATAAGTCCATCGGTGTGCATGCACCGGATCTTGTTAGAGGAAAACTCAAAACCCTCAAGAGAACATCAAAGAAGAGTAAACCCTATAATGAGCGATGTTGTTAAAAGAGAAGTTCTTAAGTTACTAGAGGCTGGTATAATTTACCAAATATTAGATAGTAATTGGGTGAGCCCTGTGCATGTGGTGCCAAAGAAAGGAGGCATCACAATCATAGAAAATGAGAAAGGTGAGCATATTGCTAAACGAACAGAAGGAGGTTGACGTATGTGTATAGATTATAGAAAATTAAACAAAGCAACCAGGAAGGATCATTTCCCTCTTCCATTTATAGATGAAATGCTCGAACGTCTAGCTAGACACTCGCACTTTTGTTATCTAGATGGATACTCAAGATTTTTCCAAATACCTATTCACCCTGAGGATCAAGAGAAAACAACCTTTACCTGTCCTTATGGAACGTTCGCCTATAGACGAAGGCCCTACAGACTCTGTAATTCCCCTGCCACTTTTCAACGTTGTATGATGTCTATATTTGCAGATTACCTAGATGGAATAATGGAAGTTTTCATGGACGATTTCTCGGTATGTGGATTCAATTTTAAAGATTGTCTCTCCAACCTCGAAAAAATCCTTGAAAGATGCGTAGAGGTGAACCTAGTTCTAAACTGGGAAAATGCCATTTTATGGTTAATGAAGGTTTAGTATTAGGACACATTGTCTCCGAAAGAGGCATTGAGGTCGATAGAACCAAAATTGAAGTTGTAGAAAACCTCAGCCCACCTAAAACCATTAGAGAGATTAGAAGTTTTCTTGGACATGCTGGTTTTTATCGGCGTTTTATAAAAGACTTCTCTAAAATAACAAAACCTTTGACTAATCTTCTAATGAAGGACGTTGAATTTTTTTTCGACGAGAAATGTCCAAAGCTTTTAAATTTTTGAAACAAGCACTGATTTCAGCTCCGATCATGCAACCCCCAAATTGGACACAACCTTTTGAAATCATGTGTGATGCCAGCGATTATGCATTTGGTGCTATTCTAGGACAACGAAAAGACAAGAAATTACATGTTATACATTATGCTAGTAGAACCCTAGATACCTCCCAGCTCAACTATGCAACAACAGAGAAAGAATTACTGGCAGTAATTTTTACGATAGATAAGTTTAGGTCCTACCTAGTTGGAGCAAAGATCATTGTTTACACTGATCATGCTGCCATACATTATCTATTAAATAAAAATGACGTTAAACCTAGATTACTTAGATGGATCCTGTTACTCCAAGAGTTTGATCTAGACATTAAGGATAAGAAAGGCACAGAGAATGTTGTCGCTGACCACCTCTCTAGATTAGAACACTTAAAACCTGACTTATTGCCTATAAATGATGATTTCATCTATGACAGACTTATAGCTAAGACTGATGATTTCGAGCCTTACAGAGATAAAGATTTTGAAAAAATTTCAGTAATGAAGAGCGTACCTTGGTACGCTAATTTTGTAAACTACCTAGCTACATATATCATACCCCCTGATCTAAATTACCAACAGAAAAATAAGTTCTTCAAAGATGTTAAACATTTCTACTAGGATGAACCGCTCCTATTCAAGAGAAGAATAGATAATATTTCCAAGCGTTGCATCCCAGAAGAGGAAATAGAAGACATCATCAAACACTGTCATTCTGCATCTTATGGTGGACATGCAGGTATATCTAAAACGCACGCCAAGATTCTTCAAGCAGGCCTCTATTGGCCAACTTTATGGTGCGGTGTTCATGCCTACATTGTCAAGTGCGACTGATGCTAACGCATCAGGAACATATCGAGACGTGACGAGATGCCAATGAGGAATATCCAGGAAGTTGAACTCTTTGATGTTTGGGGTATAGACTTTATAGGACCATTTCCACCTTCAGTGGGAAATAGGTACATTTTGGTAGCTGTGGACTACGTGTCTAAATGGATTGAAGCTATTGCATCACCCACAAACGACACAAGAGTGGTAGTCAAGTTATTTAAGAATATCATTTTTCTGAGGTTTGGAACACCCCGTCTCGTTATAAGTGATGGAGGATCACATTTCATGTCCAGAATCTTTGATAAGCTCTTGAGTAAGTATGGAGTGAAGCATAAAGTAGCAACACCTTATCACCCACAGACTAACGGCCAAGTAGAAGTGTCTAACAGGGATATTAAACAAATCTTAAAAAAAACCGTTTCAATTTCCAGAAAAGATTGGTCTCAGAAGCTGCATGAAGCACTATGGTCCTACAGAACAGCTTTTAAAACCCCTATTGGAACAACCCCTTACCAATTAGTCTATGGAAAATCTTGTCATTTACCCTTCAAGTTAGAGCATAAAGCCTATTGGGCCATTAAGACCCTGAATTTGGAATATTTGACTGTTGGTGAAAAGCGCATCCTTGACATTCATAAATTGGAGGAATTCCGCCAGTCTTCCTATGAGAATGCTATAATATATAAAGAAAGAACCAAAACTTAGCATGACAGAAGAATTGTAAAGAAATATTTCAATATAGGCGACTTTGTTCTCCTTTTCAATTCCAGGTTGCGACTTTTTCCTGGCAAGCTACGTTCAAGATGGACTGGTCCTTTTAAAGTCTCTAGAATCCTAAGATCTGGAGCAGTCGAGATCAAGAATAATTCTTGTAGCCCATTCATCGTCAATGGGCAGAGGTTGAAGCACTACGAAGGAGGTGACATTCCCACCAACTACTCCAGCCACACTCTGATTGATCCACCAGTACTGATTTCTGATATATGAAGCTTACTCGTCAAGCTAACAACGTTAAACAAGCGCTGCATGGGAGGCAACCCATGAGTTTATTTTAATTTTTTTGCATTTATTTACTTTTTACTTTATCAAATTTTATTTTTATCTTTATACTAATAGTTGCAAAATTTATGATTTCAGGCATCACCTGCTATCCATCTTTGCTAACTACATTTTTCAGGATGGAGCATTTCGATGACATGCATGTTTCCTTATGAGATGACACTCAGAGACAACACTATGTGGTCCTTTCACAGTGACCCATGGCACCGACCAGATATCCAGACCAGATTTGCATGGAACCTCTTGGCTTTGAAGCCAATATCAAGTATCTATGCAACCAGCTAAAGTGGGACGAGTATGCAGATGACCTAAATGTGACCTACAAGAACCTCACCTTAGAATTCCTCAGTTCATTTGAGTTTGAGCCCTATAATGGCCAGGATGGATATCTCACTTTCAGACTATCCGGGATAGAATACTGTTTTACCCAGAGGGAGTTTGGCGACTTGCTAGGCTTCCAGACCACACCCGATGCTATACCTAAGCTACCAGTTGGCTATTTCATGACTAGGGACATAGAGAAATTCTGGAGAGATATTACTGCTGGAGGGAGCCTTGATCCTTCCACTCAGTTATCCTCTGTTATTCACAACCCCACCTTCAGGTATTTTCAGATGGTTATTGCTCACACTTTCCTAGGGAAGGCCGACACTGATACCCATGTTAGCAAGGAGGAGATCTTTTTCCTCTACTGTGCGACCCAGTCTCGCCCTGTAGCCTGTGGAAATTTTCTGCTGTGGAATCTCATGATGAGTTCTAAGTCTGCTGAAGGTATCCTCCATGTGGGAGGGACAGTGGCTCAGATTGCTTCTGCTTTGGGTCATACAAGTAAGTTATCTCACCTTACCTCCTACTGTGGATATACTACAATGGACATTGATTTCTGTTTGGATCGTGGGCTGATGAGAAGAGTCTACTTTAATCCCAACCAGTATAGACTCCTGATTGATAATGAAACCGTTCACTATTTTACCTTGCCTGATCCCATGATGACCAATGTCCATAACCCTTCCAATTGGACATATGCCTTAGAAGGTCTTGGAGATACCGCAGACGAGCAAAAATCACCTCCGGTACCTGAGTATCATCCATGCCCATTGCCAGAAAGGACCACTGTATTCTCTAATAATTTCTCTTTGCAGCAACCCGACATCTATGCACAGGTTGCTGAGCTGCGTAGAGAGGTAGCCCAACTTCGTCAAACAGTTGAAGACCTCTCTCTTCAGGTTATGGTTTCCGATGCTACTCACTCTACTGAGGCAAACCTCCTACAGTATGAAATTGATGATCTTCGCAGTAAGTTAGCTGCAACTCATGGTCCTGAGTCGACCACAGACCCTACCACCCCTTGATGATCTTGATTCATATCTGCACTGTTTTGCTGTTTTGTTGTTTCTTTTATCATGTTGTTTCCTTTTTTCAGACTTATTTATTTTTATGCCTAACTCTTGCATTCTACTTTCTTTTTATTTTTTGTGACTTACCATGATTAAGTATATTTCTTTTTCTTTTTATTTTTATTTTTTTCTTTAATTAATTGTTTATTTTATTTTATTTTATGAGTTTATTATTTTCAAGTTATAAACATAAAAGAAAAAATTCAATACACTAATCCTTGGAAGCACCAAATGAAGAATTGTTGTTTGCACCTACGAGAAGAAATGGGAATAAGAAGCCCAAACCAACAAAACAAAGAAATTTGAGCCCAGCCCAATTTTCGAACTTGGCGCCCACCACCAAGACCATGACGCCCACCATGGGGTCTAGGATTATAACGGGAAAATTTTCAAAAATCTCCCACTTTCTCCATTTTCAACCCCAAAACCTCTCATTTTCTCAACCACCTACTACCCCATTAACCACCCAACAACTCTCATTTTCTCAACCACCTACTACCCCATTAACCACTCAAACATCCATTTTTCTAACCATCATAAAAATTCAAACTTTCTCCTCCCAATCTCCAACACCCATTTTTGAAACCCATTTTTTCAATTTTCTTCTAAAGGAGCAACAATGGAGTTCAACGGATACGTTCTTCGTGAAGGCAAACCCGGAGACCGACAACGGAAAATCCTTGAAAAATTGCAAGGACGAGAAATTGTCTCAACCAGGTATGTCGATGAAGACTGACTGTATACTTTAGGAATTTATCATAGTTTTTTTCATTTATCTGACATCCTAGGATTGCATGACACTTTTACTAGAAAAGAGCCCACCTTTGAAAGGCTAACTCGGGAATTCTTAAGTTCCCTAATTTATTTGGTTCACCCCGACACTGCTAGTACCGTCGGTACAATTAAATTTTGTCTGTTTAATGTTGAATATGAATATAGCACCGATGAACTAGCAGCTCTGTTGGGTATTCCTCATGGTGATGGCTCTATTTGTGAGACCCCTTTGGATTCTGAATGGTCCACTGATGCATTTTCCTTCTGCGTCAATTGTCAAACTCTTCTATAAATTCTTTTGAAGGAGTTTTAGCATCATTGATCCATAACCCGGCTATTCGAATTTTTCGATATATGCTCGCCTGTACTATTTTTGGCCGGGAGAATCCAAACAAGGTAAATGCTAGAGAACTTCTACTTTTGCAGGGTAGTCTCACTAATAGAAGAATTAATTCAATCCTGTTTATGATTTCTCACATGATTGTTGTCCTGAGACACACAAGGACCATAGCTTTTGGAGGACTAGTTACATCTATTTCTAGAGCTTTGCACCTTGACGCTGAGATAGCTACCCTTGCACCCCTGCCTCCCCGCACAATTAATTTGAAATTTCTAAAAGATATGAAATTGTGCAAGGTGAGGAGAGCGGGTGGTTTTGAACTTATGGTTCGGGGTGTCGCTATCCCATTCGTCGTTCTGCCTTGCACTAGACGTACTGATGTACGAATTGCAAGGAATTGGACCTACGATCTAGATACTCCACCTTTTACGGGTCCATTACCTCCTAATGTTCCACTTGGGGACGGACATGAGACTGATGAAGAATACGAGCAAAGGGATGAACCTCATGCCCCACTTGTGTCCCCCTACCATGCTTCACCCGCACACACTACACCTTCTACTTCTAACACTTTTGCAGGTACGACTCCTGGATTCTACATCACTGAAGAGATGTGGCGTGACCAACTAGCCCGGGAGGAGAGAAGAGATGTTTTACTTTCTGCCATCCAACTGCAGCTGGCAGATAATATGAGTTTTATGGAGGCGTCACGACAGCAGACGGACCGCTCTTTTCAAAGTCTTATGGAATCTCAATTGGCGATATCCCACGAGCAACATAGGCAACAAGCCCATTTTCAGAGGCACTCCGCCCTCATGGAGGCCACTCAAGGTTCCCTTTTTGGAAACCTTCGTGAGATTCAGAGTTCACAGATTACCTTGTCCGCCAGATTCGACCAGTTTGAGGCTTCTCAGAGCAGTCGTCGTTGCAGCCGATCCCGTCATCCTAGACATTCACCGCAGGATGGCGAGGGACCCAGCCAACCTTAGTACTTTACCAGGTGACTCTTTCCTATTCTTATTTTGTAACATTGAGTACAATGTTAGATTTAAGTGTGGGAGGAGATTTACTCTCTTACTCGCTTTATTTTTTCTCTCGCTTTATTTTTCCCTTTTCCTGCATTTTCCTTCTCGTTATTTTACTTCTTTATTTGCTTTAGTTTTCTTGTTTGCTTTCTTTTCAAAATAATACATGTGTTTGAAGAGTCATCTATATCTGTATGGTCTAGTGTATGTCCACTCCCCCATTTCTTGAGCCTAACCGAAATTTTTTTCCTAAGAAAAACACTGTGTTTTGAACTTAGTTGGGCTATAAGACCTTGTTGAGATAGGATGTAGTATGACTTGGGAAAGCCCTTTCGAAGCATCGACATCATTTTTACACCTTAAGCTTCGTAAATTTAGGAATTTGATCCCGATACCCCCTATGCCGTGGCCTTAAAATTTTCATTCTTAAATCCTTGAATAGTTTATCCTAGCAGTCAGCTCCGGTCTAAGCATGCTCTACGTAGGGGACCAAAGATAAGTGAATGATCTATATGCTATGTTCTTATTATAAACTACAACCCCAGGATAGGTGACCCTCACAAATTCGTTTAACTCAACAAAAGTTGTATGTTGAAAAATAAAGCAAAAGCAAAAGCAAAAGAAGAAGAAAAAGAAAAAGAATTTTTTTTACCCATCTTTAGTTGGTTCAGAGGTATCTGGTGCTGAACTTGGTAGGGCGGATTACGATCCGATCCCTCGCAACTATAAATCGGTCAATAAAAGGGGTTACACTAACTTTTTGTATCAGAGCCATGCGTTTTATGATCATAATCACTACCCGGTCACTTTACTATGAGCATGTACGAATAACGGGCTTAATGTGATTGCGCCTGAATGAAAAAGGATTTGAAAAAAAAGGAAAAATATAGGCCTAAGAATAGTGGCATGATATGGATTGGTTCGTAAAAGAACGAAGCTTATGTCCGTTTTACGGAAGAGTGTCACTACGATATCCTTGGTTTGAATCAGTCAGTACCTATCAATACATCCCTGTTTTAATTCCAGAGGCCCCTTGCAACCCAACTTGTTCACTAACACTGTTTTTCTTCTTAATCTATTTAGAGTTCTTGCTTGAGGACAAGCAAAGGTTTAAGTGTGGGAGAATTTGATAACACTTTCTTTACACTTGTTTTTGACTCTGATTTCACATGTTATTTAGGTTTTTTATTATTGTTTTCTCATATTATGCCTATCTTTTGTTTCCTTTTCAGGTATTTCAAATATCCAGAGTTCCCCTAAAGAAATGAAGAAAAACAGGCTGAAAAATAGGAGTTTAGGTCAAATTTGCACTCATGGCGTCCACCATGGCGCCAGCCATATGGTAGGCCATGACGTGGACCACCTCTTGCTGACCTCAAGTGCCACGTTCCCCACTTCCTTTCATTTACACTCATGGCGGGCGCCATTGCCTCCATGGAGGGCGCCACCTTTGGACGATGTTCCCCCCCCAAAAGGAGTTGGGGGGCATTCCTGTGATTTCCTGCATTCCTCATCCTCTATAAATAGAAGTTCCTGATTTCATTTCAATTCACCCAAGCTTAGTTGCAAACTTGATCCAACCATAGTTGCAAACTTAAGCCATATAATTTCACCATTGTAAAGCGATAATTCTTCACATCGGGGAATTATTGCATTGTTGATTGAGCCTGTGATCGAGTTTGTAGATTGAGTCTGTAATCGAGTTTGGAGCACTTCAGCAGAAGTTTATCTTGCCACATTTATTTTCAACTGCTGTTTATTTCCAATCGCATTTTACTTCTAGTTTGTACAAGATTTAAAACCTCCCCGTTTGGAGCAGGTTTCTATTTATATATTCTGCACTGCTTTTACTTTGTTTATTTCCTGCACTGCTTTTACTTTATTTATTTCCCGCACTGCTTTTACTTTGTTTATTTTTCACACTGCTTTTACTTTGTTTATTTCGCGCACCTACTTTTACTTTGTTTATTTCCCGCACCTGCTTTTACTTTGTTTATTTCCCGCACTGCACTTTAAATTATTTACTTTCTCGCATGATTTATTTTAACATGTCTGTTTACATTCCCATGTCAGGCTGAACCTTACTGGGCTAGAATGTAAGGAATCTAGTTAGATCGATATTCCAAATAATGTGTCAATAGAAATGCTTGTGGGCTATTTTGGTTTTTAATACGAGTTTTCTGTACTTTATTGTTGTTGGGTAAGATCGAAAGCCGTCCAACTCTTTGTTAAACTCGGTTAGTTCTAACTGGTCAAAGGAAGCGAAAGCGCTTTTTCTGGTTAGTTAGGGATTTTTATTATCAAAGAAATCAATTTTGAAACTATTTTCGGACGCATTTATAGGGTTAAAGTTAGGTTCCCTTTTTATTATAAATTCCAGATCAAAATACTTTTCAACTTGGTCAAGTACTCTATTTCTTAAAATTAAGTTTATTACTTTAACGCAATGTGCGCCTTTTTATAAGTGACAATAAGAAGGTCTGATTAGAGAGTAAACTCGGTTCTGATTACGCGAAAGAAACAGTTCCTGTTAAATTAGTTCTTTTCTTTAGTAGAAAATATTGCCCTATAAGTAGTTCTATTCCGAAGCATTGCGAATATCATCTGACTACGTGAATTACATTCGACCCTGCTTTTATATCTGAAGTTTATTTCGCTGCACTTTATTTTCTTGCATGCTAAATTCCCTGTTTAATATTGACTTAGCAAAACACCGTGACAATAGGAAACGATAGATTGACGATTGGTATCTGTGGATCGATAATCTTTTATATTACTCTGACACGATTCATACACTTGCGAATACACCGCATCAATCAGAACCTGCACTGAAGTGAAGAATACTCTGATTCAGAACAGAAGGTTCATATACCATCAGATCCTCACATCTCTAAGTCATCAATATTCTGAAGCAATTGCAGCATGCAAGATTCTAAGTTCTAAAGCGTTACTATTCAATCAAGACAGCATCATATGCAACGACTTTATTCAGACAAGAATCTTCTCAGTATGGAAACATCATTGAATGTCCATTATCACGCTTTATGTTGGACAAGATTTTCATGCCTATATAAACAAGCTTAGAGGAAAAATCGTTTACGATTTTGATAGAACTAGAACATACCTCTAAAACACTGCAATCTTACATATTCATATATACGCTCAAAATTGTGTAAAATATCACAGTTGTGATTCAGTTTTTGTAAGGAAAAACATCAATATACAATATAGTCTTTTATCTGAATTAAGCTAGTTTTCCTTGAGATTAATTGGGTTATGGTTGTACTCAAGAAGACTTTGTGAGTTGTCGAAGTAGTGTTATAATCCGTTTTTTGATTAGTGAATTAAGTCCTCGTTGGAGAGAGGCGAAATCACCTTGGCGGGTGGACTGGAGTAGTTTGAGATTAAATGAACCAGGGTAAAAATATCGTGTCTACTGCACTTTTGATTTTAAGTTTCAATTCAACCCCCCCCCCCCCCCCCTCTTGTGTTTTTCACTTCACTAACCACTTTTCAAACAAAAAAAATCACCACATAGAGAAGGCGCCACTCTGTGTAGCACATGCATACAAATTAAAGAGAAGGCACCATACTACATGGCTTGTCCTCCTGTGTAATGCTATGCAGTGTGGCGTATGCATGCATTATTAGAGAGGAGGCGCCATCTTGTGTGGCTTGACAGTTGTATTTATTAATTTTTTTAAATAAAAATAAAAGTAACTAAAAATATTTTATATTAATATTTTACATTACACAATGCATGAATACTTTTTTTCCAGACATCCCCTCAACCTAAGCGGGTCCCAATATGATATAAATGGAACTGCCTTTGCCTCACCCCTTGCCTCACTCCTCTCTGTTGATTTTCCTGAGGTGTTCGGAGTCTGTGCTGACTCGCTTGATAATGAGGTGCTTGATGTGATGGTCTTGGTACATCAGGATCATACATCTCATCGATAATTTTTCCACATTGTGTTGTGCTTCCAAAGAGATTGGTGCTCATGTTGTTGAAGTTTGATCTTGTTGGTTGGGATATGTATGGGTGGGGTGGTTGATAGTATTGTGATGTTGAATCGTATTGGAAACGAAGCAACGGTTCTTGTGGTGTATGAAATACTTATGATGGTTGGGTACTTAGATGGTGTGATGTTTGACTGTATGTAGGTTGGATGGTATGGTAGGAAGAAGATGTATCATATGTATCTTGGGGGTTGTGGTAGGATGTGGAGGGTGCATATTGTTGGTGGTGGCTTGGGTCATGCTCTTGGTATTATGTTTGTGTGTGTGGCATGAATTGATGACGAGTTTGGTTGGATGTGGTGGTGTATGTTTGTTGAGTTTGAGTGGGTTGACAATGTTGTTGGGTTTGGTATTAAAGAGGGGTTGGATGTTGGGGTTGTTGTTGGGTGTATGATTCAGCTCTTTGGCGTGGGTCGATCAAATATGTCTCATGAGATAGAAACAAATTTGTTGAAACCGATGTGTACCATGTCAAATATTAGAGAGTTAGTTTTAAGTCATATTGCGAGATCGGCTCCCTTAGGACCAATTCACATCGATGCCTCCATTAACGATATTGCTTTTTAGCGAAGTCTCTCAAATCATTAAATCCCTATTGGTCGTCAAATCTAAGTAGATGTCATTGTCCCAAACATGTAGGGGGTCTGGGATACCCTGTTGCATGCCGAATTGTAGCTTCACATGATCACTGTGGTGCATCTCCACAATAGTGAACCTGATGAGCATTGTTTTTGCAGTCTAGACTTCAGCATCTGCTGGGTTAATCTCATGGTTGAGATCCTTATACGACCTCCATACAAACTGTAGAGGAAAAAAAGTGTTAAGCTAATATTAATATCAAACTTAATTAACCTATTGAAAGCATTGTATAAAATATGTAAGTTTAATACCTCTTCAGGTCCAACATGATCAATAAGATTTCGGTAGACTACTATTGCATTTCTAGGGGATTTATTGTAATTCATCCCAGGAACAGACCACCTACATAGAAAAAATGGGTAATAAATTAATACATGTTGGTTATAGTATATAGTATGTAAAATTTGTGTTTTCGTAATCTTACTTTGTAGTAAAAGGGAAGACGAATGGCCTTGTGTTGTGGGGGGTAAGTTTTGGCATTCTCGACCAGCACCATGTATGGAGCAAAAAGTCGTAGGAATAGAAAGAACAACTGTCATTCGATGCGTTTTTACACAAGGAACTATACAGACGAGCCAAAACAGCAAAGCCCAAACTATATGTGTTAATTTTATCAAAACTTCTTAACAAAAGTGAATACATGATATTAACAGTATTACCTGTTGTTTTGGGAAATGAAAAGTGGCCAAATAATATCATTATGTAACACCGAGCTTTCACAATTTTTTCTTGCTTGGTAGAGTTTTTGGTTATTACGAGACTACTTTGATCCACAATCATGAGAAAGGAGAATTTGCATCATCTCAAAGTGGAGGATATGGCTTGGATTTTAAAATCAACAATGCCTCACTCAACACCCAAGTGGAAAATATCTCTCTTCACTACATATTATAGAAGTATAGTTATTTGCATCACTACAAGGATTGACAAGAATCCAATCTTTTGAGAAAAGTTTTAAAGTAAATATCCAAAATGGAAAAATAGTTTGAAATGATATTGATTGACTTTTAGTCTTCTTACAAAAAAATGTCAAGGTATTATTAAGTTGATTGAAGTTTATTGATGAAAAGGTTTTGAAAATGCATGGACCTATGTCCAAGTTTATTATGAAAATGGTTCAAGTTTAAAAACAAGAAGAGTTTTCAAAAGGAGGAAGAAGATTTTTGAAATTAAAGAAGATGGGAGGAGAAGAAGAGACTATCCTAAAGCATAAGGTAAAAGCTAGGGATGAGAACCATCTAACCAACAAGAAGCCAATACTTGACATTATGAGTCAAGATAGAATTCTCATTCTTTAGATTGAAACTAAGCAAGAAAAGATACTAGACCTCTTGAGAGAACCAAGCTTAAAATGTATTAACTCTTCACAAAAATTGGGCAGAGTAACGGCTGTATACGGGTGAATTCCAGATTACAAACAAAGAATATAATCACAATAACTTGCACACAAAACAAACAAACAACCCAAACTCCTGAGGTAAACCTCAAGAACTCCAGACAAAATATCAATTAAGGTCACAAGGTCTCTAACATAGGCCAAGGTTTCTAATCCTAATTCCAAGAAGTCCAATACTCCATAATGCCAAGGATAGTAACCAAATAGTCCAAGTATCATTAAAGCATTTTTTAGGGTTCATGTTGATTATTAGGTGTCTTAAAGGAGAAAAGAAAAGCTCAAGTGAGCAAAATAAAAATAACAAGAATATAAATGCTCAAGTGAGCAAAATAAAAATGGCATGAAATGTAATGCTTAAAGTAAATGGTACATAAAGCATAAAAAATAAAAGCATAAAGTAAAAAGAATTTAATAATTAGTGGTTTGTTGGATGACCATCTTGAAACTTGCATTTGGAACTCATTAGAGGATTGGTAGAACCAAAGCCTCCACACAACAAGTTGCATTTGCTTTTTGTCAAGTATATCATCCATTTGGAATCTTCACAAGTACCCTTTAATGATCAACAGTGTTTAAGTGATCTGCATTGACCAAAAGTGTTGTAGATCCATTAGAGGATTGCTAGAACCAAAGCCTCCACACAATGAATCTCAAGGTTATTGGATCAAAGAGATCAAATTAACATACTTGGGCTTGCAAGCATAGGTTTAGGCCACAAATGATCATTTATTTGAATTGGGACAAAATTTAGTGCTATGTTAAGCAATCGTAACTGGACTTATGTAGAAGTCGCGCCTATTTTGAGGCCGGTCAATAGCAATCTATGCACCGTTTATTTTAAGACATGATATAGAGATCATGCTCCAATAACACTTAGTGCAATAAGAAGGGGATAAGATGAAGAGGGGTGGGGAAGAATATATAAACCATGTTTGAATTAAATTTTAATCAAACTATTATTAAAATCATTCATCTATTTTTATGGAGTAAAACTCAACACCATGGATCCAATGATGTTAACAAAGTTCATGATAAAAAACTCAACCCAAGATCATCCAGAAAATAATCACAAAATAATATTACATTTAATATATTCATTAAAAAAGAGTTTTAAAATGTTTTAAAATAGAAATAAAAGAGAAAAATATCAACTTGGTTATTTTTTAAAGTTAGAAACTATTTTAAAATTAAAAGAAATGAGTGAAATAAACCAAAAATGATAAAGAATAACAAAGTCAGAAATAAAAAATAAATTAGGTCACCAATATTTGTCACAATATCATTGGATCATTCCATATTTTTTTCAGAATTTAAAAATGCATAAAAATATTTTTAAACATTTAAAACAATTCAAATAAAGTGAAAATTTATAAAAATATCGAAACACAATAAAATTGTTAAAAAATAAAAGTCAGAAAGAGAAAAATCAAAAATATTTTTCATAATCTTTTCAGATTTTTTGGACTAAAAATGAATTTTCTATGATTTTTTAAAGTTTAAAACAATTAAACATAAAAATCAGAAAATAAAATAAAAACCAAAAAGATGTGGACCAATGGATGAGAGTCAAAACGCGTTAGTAATCAAATCCAAGGGATCTGGCGCCTGTGTATATCATGGTCATTAGTGAGTAAAACACTGGATCACTTATTAAATCAGAAATTAAAAAAAAAACAAGTGGCGTGCCTTCATTGGTTGGAAGATGACATGTTGGTAATCTTCAACCTCCATCCAACGTGAATCACATGTCTCCTAAACTGTAAAATCAGAAGCTCAGACTTATGTCATTCGCTTCGTCTCTTCAAGACGAAGACAACCACACATTCGTGGCAAATTTATATAAACTGTAGCTCAAGCAATTTTGAAGGAAAGCTTTGAAAAGGGATTTGAAATTTCATGGTCAAAACGTGTTTCCAGGTAAAAGTAAGTGTTGCAACTAGAACCAGGGCAATGAGAGCTTCACATAGATATCAAAGTTTTGAAGAATTGATGGAGAAATCTACCTATTGAAGTTGAGTTGCAGAGCTCTGAAACTGGACTTCTATGGAGCAATATAGGGCACGATTATTGAAGGTAAATGTATGGTTAGCTTCAGGGAAAATCAAGGAAGGTGAATTGATAGAAAAATTGGATTGAAAAAGGCTTGAACACTGATTACGAAGTTACAAAAAATTGAGTTATGGAGCAAGTTTGGAAGGGTGATTATGGCTATCCAAGCTTGAGAAAATGAATGGGATAGTTCTTGTATTTATAGGAGAATAAAATGGGATCAAAAGGAAGAGTGAATGATGCCTTTTGGAGGGAATTCGTGTGAACCTGATGCACGAGTGAAGTGTGATCTTATTTTCACCAAAACTCATACAATCTTTGCGTTTTGAGGTGCTAAACACTTCTGGAAAGTTTTCTAATCAAGTTTAGATCAAAAACACACATAAATATTGTGATTAGAGGCCACATTAGTGATTTCAAAATTCTGACTTGTGAGAAATTCAGTTCTAAGTTACCAATTTCAAAACAATGGCATTTTCAGCTCAAGGGGTCTTAGAACATGATTCTTGATGCTTTATAAAGATGAGGTTACAATATTTGAAATGGAAAAAGAATGTAATCAAATGGATGCTTGAGCTGAAAGTTGCATTGAGTCAAAGTTAGGGAAAAAGGTTGACTTTCCATACTTAGAAATATTTCAAATTTTTCTTCAAAAGTGACTTATAATGTTTTACATCCAAACATGGCCTTCCACTTAGAATTTGCTCTTGACCATAAAATATGGAATGAAATAGACCTCTTGAGTGACACTTTGAAACTTGAACCATTCAAAATCTCCAAAAATTGAGAGAGTTATGAATTGTTGAAGTTGGAAAAAAATTATGAAATGACCTATAATCTTTTGTATCCTTAGGGCATCTTCCATCCATTTTCTCACTTTGCACATAAAAGAAGGAATAAAGTTCACTTCCTCAAGATCATTGTGGAAAAAGAGTGGGCTCAATGTGATATAAATTGACCAAGTTATGATCATTTGAAGTCACACATGAGAAATTGGGGGTTTATCTGGAGGACTTGTAATCTTTCTTCATCATCAAGTTTCTTCCACATGAAAGCTCCTTGAAACTTTTGAAGTGATTTGTTAATAACCCTTTGAAGAGAAGTATGTATTTGGAATCACTCAAAAATACCAAAAGATAAACAAGATATCCTTCTTCGAAGTTCCAAACCCTAGCTCCTAGATCAAGAAAATACTTTGAGGAACTTTGACAATTTTGAACAACCTTCTTGTACCAACACTCTTGCCTTGTAAATAGAAGTTGTTGAGGATTATAATGAGAACTCATAGAAAACAAAACCACTTCCATATCTTGATAATTGAGATAAATATGCACTTTTGACCAATGGGAACAAGACCTTGTCCAATCATGAAAACTTCTTCAATCAACCCCTTGTACTTTTGAATCAATTTTGATAACTTTGAAATATGGTGAACCAAAATAAAACTTTCCAAGATATTTCTTCCCAAACAACTTCAATGGTGAGGTTTGAATATCTCAAGCTTTATTGACTAGGGCATGGAAATAAACTCATCAAACCATGGATCAACTTATTAAGTCACATTGCCTTTACCTACATTATTAACAAGTAAGAAAAACCAAAATTGCATTTTATTAATTAGAAGGAAAATCAAGACAAAATATCCATGATCACGGAAGAAAACAAGTCAAGGTGCTTAGGGATTCCTCAAAGAGAAAAGCTAAAGATAGGGAGAAGAACCAAAAGCCCTAATGTGATCTTGTTGTGATTGGATCAAAATCCTATGATGAAGGGATCTTAGGGAAAAAATTAGGGTATAACATAGCCCTACCCAGGCTCCTTCTCATATATTTCCAGATGAATTTTCACACTGACTCATCCTAAAGCAGCCCTACCCAGGCTCCTTCTCATATATTTCCAGATGAAATTTCACACAGACTCATCCTGAAGTAGCCCTACCCAGGCTCCTTCTCATATATTTCTATATGAAGTTTCACACAGACTCATCCCGAAGCAGCCCTACCCAGGTTCCTTCTCATAATCTCCGGATGAAGTTTTACATGGATTCATCCTGAAGCAACCCTACCCAGGTTCCTTCTCATAATTTCCAGATGAAGTTTCACACGGACTCATCCTGAAGCAACCCTACCCAGGTTCCTTCTCATAATTTCCATATGAAGTTTCACACGGACTAATCCTAAAGCAACCCTACCCAGGTTCCTTCTCATAATTTCTATATGAAGTTTCACACGGACTCATCCTGAAGCAACCCTACCCAGGTTTCTTCTCATAATTTCCAGATGAAGTTTCACACTGACTCATCCTGAAGCAGCCCTATCTAGGCTCCTTCTCATATATTTCCAAATGAAGTTTCACACGGACTCATCCTGAATTATCCCTACCCAGGCTCCTTCTCATATATTTCCAGATGAAGTTTCACATGGACTCATCTTGAAGCAACCCTACCCAATATCCTTCTCATATATTTCTAGATGAAGTTTCACATGGACTCATCCTGAAGAAGCCCTACCCAGGTTCCTTCTCATACATTTCCAGATGAAGTGTCACACAGACTCATCCTGAAGCAGCCCTACCCAGGTTCCTTCTCATACATTTCCAGATGATATTTCACACAGACTCATCCCGAAGCAGCCCTAACCAGGCTCCTTCTCATACATTTCCAGATGCAGTTTCACACAAACTCATCCCGAAGCAATCTTACACAGATTTCTTATCATACATTTCCAGATGAAGTTTCACACGGACTCATCCCGAAGCAGCCTGACCCAGGCTCCTTCTCATACATTTCCAAATAAAGTTTCACACGAACTCATCTCGGAGAAGCCCTACACAGGTTCCTTCTCATGAATTTCCAAATACAGTCCCACACGGATTCATCCTGAAGCAGTCTAGCACGAATTCCTTCTAATACATTTCTAGACACAACTTAACACAGGTCTGTTCCAGCATGTCAGTCCGAATTAAATCGACAAAAGATTTATTCCGATACTTCTCCTAGTTACGGTCAAGCTTAGACTTAGTCTAATTTCTATCAACGGTCACCTTGGAAGGCATCTATAAGCCCATCTCCAAAAACTCTCCATTATCTCTCCAATTGGCATCTTTAAGCCCATTCCCGACACAATCAACTAACACATAGTCGAGTGCAAATTTCTGGGCACTCTAGTGTTCAATCATCTTCCATCTTCAAGTCACGAATGGCGGACTTGCCAATCTAACTCTTCAGGTTAAAGAAGATTGAATAGGGGCAGTTGTTGTACCCTAAAATTTTGCCTCTCATTTCTCAAGAATTTTCTCACAAGATCTCTATTGGGTCAAGACTGCACAAGGTTTGATCAGCTCAAGATACTTCCTCAACACTAATGGCTCAAATTAAGGTTTGGGTTTAGACAAGTACAATTGGACTTTTAATGTCCCATATAGTTTCCATGGATCATATTGGACTCTCAAGCATCAGATTGAAGATGGAACTTCTGAATCGTCGAAAGGAGGAAGAAGAAATTGTCGAAAGGGAAAAGAAGATCGAAAGGAGTGGTTGCAGATAACAGTTCAAATTCAAAATCTGGTTCAGGCTATTCGAACCACATGACTGATTGAAAGGAGTGGTTGGCAGATTTTCGAAAAATCGAATAAGAGCAAGCTTGCTTCAATCCACAAGCTTCGACTGGTCAATGGCTTCCTTCGAGAAACTTGCTTCAATCCACAAGCTTCAACTGGGTAATTGCTTCCTTCGAGCAACCTACTTTGCTCCACCTCTAAACTTGCTTCGATCCACCTCTAAACCTGCTTCGATCCACATCTAAACCTACTTCGATCCATATACTAAACCCTTCAACACACATAGTTTTGACACTATGAATTAGAAGTCTATCTTCATACTTGATTCAATCCACAAGGATAGTTGGTTGTGGCATTTGAAGTTTGGATATTTAAAATTTCGACCACTTAATCAACTGATTACTCAAGATATGATTACTGGTATTCCAAGTCTTGAGATCTGTGAAAAAACTTTGTAAAGTAGGAAAGAAATCCAGAATTTCTTTTGTTTGTACTATTCCAATGAGATTATCTTGCATACTCAAAGTGGTACATTCAGATGAATGTGATCCATTCGAAGAACACACAACTGGTGGAAGTTTTGTCTATTGATGAGTTTGGTCGAAGGTTGCAAGCGGTCCATTCAAAGAACACACAATTGGTGGAAACAAATATTGTTTTGTCTGTTGATGAGTTTGGTAGAAGGTTCAGATGAATGTAGTCCATTCGAAGAACCTACAATTGGTGGAAATGAATATTGCTTTGTTTGTTGATGAGTCTGGTCGAAAGTGGTGGATCTATGTGATCCAAACGAAGGGACGGAGTATTCGACCTGAGTAAAGAAAAAGATCAAATACATAGGCTATGCTACATGATCTTGCTTTGCAGGCCTCAAACTTGTGTTTAACTCCATAATTAATTGTTTACACAATGAAATAAGCTCTTACCCAAGTTATTAAGCCATTGTCCAAAAGATCTTTCCATAAAGTAAGCTTGTTAGTACAAAACTTATCTTGAGCCTATACCTTGCTTACTTCTGATCATGGAAAGTAGCCCCTCTGTACCAACAACTTCGACACTTCATCTTGGGATCATGGAAAACTTGACATAACTTGGAATTTGCATTCGAACCAAACCATAGTTTGTTATCTTACAAATTTGGTTACTCCAACTTCCCAAACCTTTTCCCTATAAATAGAGAGGCCATTTGCAAGCTGAAGGCCAGATTCTTGTTGTGTTGAAAATTCCTCAAACACTCCCAAACTCTCAAAAACTCAGAACCTGCACACAAACACAAAAACTTGGCACATTCTAACTTTACACACAAAATCTCAAATCCCTCCTTGCGTTCTTTTGGCCTTTCGATTCACTAAGTTTCCATACACCAACCTTAGAACACTCCTAAAACTTCTCAAAACTCCTTGAACTCAGAATAAAAAGCCACATTGCTTGCCATTTATGACTTTGAAGAGCTAACTCCAAAATCCTTATGACTTTTAAAGCGAAATAGTGATCCCACTAGCTCAAGGAAGGTCCCTGCAAGCTTAATCCATCATCAAGTCATTTCTGGAGTTCGTGTAGAAGTCCTTCGAATTTCACTCCAAGAGGTAAGTTTTTCAAACTTGGAACTCTTTATTTAAGTATCATTTGTATATACATTATGAAGAAAAGATGTAGATATCATGTCTAGGAAGCTGACCATGTCCATGATTTTGATTATCTTTTCTTGTATATTGAGAATGTCTTCTTTGATTAGTTAGGTTTTAGTTTTAGTACTAAACAAAATTCATGCTAACCTTCGACCCATAACTTTTGAAAATTATGTGGTTAGATTCGAATTCAAATTTTAGGAAGGTTTGTTATTTACATCTTTCAATTTGGCTGAGAAATGAAGCTTTTCGAAGCTTAACATTGGAGTTATACATCCATGCACACGCGAAGGAAGAAGATGAAGACATGTTTAAACATTCAGAAATGAGTTCATTTTATATTTAGTGCAACTTTTATAACTAACGGATGAAACAGACCACCCCAGTGGTACAAACAGCGCGCGCTAAAGCCTTGCCATGTAGAAGGTCCTGGGTTCGAGCTCCGGTGAGACCTTTTGTCATTTTCCAAATTTTCTCACTTTTTTTTGTTTGCAGGAAGCACGTCTGGGCCTCCATTGGTTGGGCCTTGACATTTTTATCTTTTTGACCCCCCATTTTACTTCAGCAATGCAGCCCATTTTTATTTTTTTAGTTCTCTAATTAAATGATTATTAGGCCAGGCCAAACAAAAACTATTTTTACGCAAAAAAACCCCTAAAATTGCACCTTTGATTAATTTCATTTTTAACTTAATTCAATTTTCCTATTTTAATTAATTACCCTTATTTAATTATTTAGGTCAAAAATATTTCATAACAAAAATAAAAAATAAAAAAAGAAAAGTTCATTTATTTTTATATTCCTTGTACATTATATTCAATATGGTTGTAATAGATAATTAGGTTTAATTTCTTGTAATCTCCATTTGTAAATTTGTACATCCCATCCCCAAATGATGTAATAGCATAGTAAATTTACTTTCCTCAATTTATCGCTTTCATTTCAACTCTAGTAATTAAGGTAAGTATGGAAAGATAAAATCAATGCTTAGAAAACATTAATCCAAGATAAATCAAGCATGAAATACAAACACTTTGCAAACTTGCAACTCTAGGGTTAACTCCACTTGTTGCCTTAAGAAAATAGTCATAATATGCATGTGAGACGTCTTAGGAAAAACAATCAAAAAATACAAGATCATAGTCCCTCGATGACACTACGAATGTTGCCTTATAAATGATCTTAGTCCCTCAAGAGAAATGCTAAGATATCTTACAAAATTGTTATTCATGACTATACAATGATTCACGCTTGTCCCTTTACATCCAAAGATAAGGCTTCTTACCAATCAATGGTAAGATGGAAATATCAAAGGATGGAAAAAAATGAACAAAAGACTTTTGAGTAGGTAGAACGTTCTTAGTTGCTTGCTCACAATCCATCTTCAAAAAACAAACATCTTTTCAAACACACCAAACACTTTCAAAACATGAAAATTTTCAAAAAGTCCAACACTTTGTATGCATTCTTATAGAGACGAGAATCATTACAAAGTTTTCCTAAACAAATGCGCTTTTCAAAAATACTTTCAAAATCCACCACAAACAAATTTCCAACAAAGCAATTTTAAATGTGATCTAGCAAGCAACTAAGATCCCTTAGATAACTATGGATGAAAATGGTGCTAACACCTTCCCTTTACATAATCTACACCTCGAACTCAAGAAAACATCTCAAAGGTATTTCCTATTCTTTTCACACTTTCCTTATTGGATAAATGAAAAGTCGACGACGACTCTTGCTATCCGCAATAATTGCGATCAAATGCAAAATAACCAAGTCAGTTCTCTCACCGTATTACAGCCCGCATCATCATAATCCCTCTTCTGGCGATCTGAACTCAACAATAACTACCAACACGCGATATCCTTTTTTTTTCCTTCTGATTCAACTTCCTCCAACATCCTCAATTGTTCAAACTGCAAGTTCCAGTTTCTCCTTTCCGATTCCATCACACAACCGTATCATACTCTCACCATTTGCAATTTTCGCTCACATCAACATAAAAAATCCCTACCTCCTTCAACAAACCAAACAACCCTTCCCTTCTACCTACAAATCCACGAACACAACCACCAAACTGTGAGACTTCCATACACCAACATCCAAACTCCGCTGCGGCCAACACCAATAGCATTCGCCTGCAAAGAAAAACATTAAAAGAGATACCAATTAACAGAAGATATGGAGGAAGAAACGGTGTATGATGAACTTGAGGAGGAGAAAGTGTTTTGTAAACGGATGAGAGGAAAAAGGAAGTTGAAGTTGAGAGAGATTTTCTTTTTTAATTTTTGTTTCTATGGTACAGCAAGAACAAGTTTCAATACTAATAATGTTTAATCCTTTTTCCTCGCCAATAATAATTAAATACTTTTGTTTACCTTCCCAATTATACAACAAGACTCCAGTGGCACACCCTTCTCTTAGTTAGGGTTACATATTTTATTTTTCTTATTTCAATTCCAACCGGGTCAGCCCATTGGGCTGCTGGCCCAATATCCATTACCATTTTCTCTTATGTTTTAATTAAAACATAATAATAATGAATAAACAATATAGCTCAATTGGCAGAACATACTACTAAAAGCTAGGGAGTCCCAGGTTCGACACCCCTGGGAGACGTTTTCCTATTTTTTTTTTAAATTTCTGTTTTGTTTCATTTTCATTGTTGGATGAAACAATTGGACCTTACCCCCAGCTCAGTCTGTTTTCACACCCCCTTTTTTTTTGTTTCATAATTTTTCTTTTGACTTAGTTTGTATTTAAAATAGTTTAGATGATATTAGAATTAATTTAGTATTAGCTTAGTTTAGGTTTAATTTAATTGCTTAGAATTTTAAGTTAGTTTAGAAATATCTTAATAATTTTAGATTTAGTTTTATTAATCTTTAGTATTATTTTTTTAAGTTTAGCTAAATAAAAATATATAATTTCAAAATTAACTTATTAGTTTAGTTAGGGATTTTTGTGAATAATTTTAATAATTAACTTTTTATTTAATCTGAAATTGTTTTGTTTAAATTCTTCATAATAAATAAAAATATACCAAAGGATATATATATACATCCGGTTTAATTTCTTTGTAATAAATTATTTTCTCCTCTAGAATAGGTTTTTTTATTTTTTTTCTCTTCAAAATTTCTCACAAACAAAAATACTAAGAATTTTATTTCCATATTTTTACTTTGTTAACTAAATTTTATTTCATAGATTATTGTAGTTTTTATTAATTTTTCAATTCGATTGGGTTGTATTGATTGCTTATTTAGACTTTTAATCGCATTGTCAATTTGATCCATCCCCATTTGTAAATTTATACCCCTCATCCCCGAAAGATCTGTAATAGCATAGAATTTTAATTTCCACAATTTACTGTTTTTCTTTATACTGTATAGTAATTAGGCGTGTATGGTAAGATATAAAATCAACCGCTAGATAACCCTAATCAAAGACAAATTAACTTGAATCGAACACACCTTTTACACGCGCACCTCTAGGGTAACCTCGCTTGTTCCTCGGACAAATAGTCATGTCCCTCGAATGTGAGACGCTTTAGCAAAGACCCTCAATAAAAAAGATCGTAGTCCCTCGATGTCCCTCGATGTTGCCTTTGGTAAACGATCTAGTCCCTTACGAAAATTGCTAAAGCGTCTCATAAGTTGCCTTCTATGATTGTACGATTGAGCCATTCCTGTCCCTTCACATCTAATGATGGGGCTTCTTACCAATCAATTGTAAGATAGCAACATCTAAAGGAGGAGGAAAAGAACAAATACCTTTTGAGTAGGTAGGACGCTCGTAGTTGCTTGCTCACAAACTAAAACCATTTCTACACTTACACTTTCAAAACATCTCTTTGAACTATTTTCAAAACCAACACTTTGTATACAATCTTATAGAGACGAGAATCATTACAAAGTTTTCCGAAACAAAGGCGTTTTCAAAATATTTTCAAACTTGCACCAATCACAAACACCTTTCAAACAAAAGCATTTCAAAGTGATCAAGCAACTAAGAGCCCGTAGATAACTACGGATGAAAAGGGTGCTAACACCTTCCCTTTTCATAACCTACCCCCCAAACTCAAGAAGATATCTCGAAAGGTCTTTCCTGTTCTTTTCACCCTTTCCTTTATTGGATAAAAAAATTCGGTGGCGACTCTTGCTATCCGCAACAATTGCGATAAAACGCAAAACTCCAAGTCAGTTTTCCCACTGTATTACCGTCTTAACCATTGATCTATAGCTTTTAAAAATTGCATGGTTGAATTCGTGGTGAAATATAGAGCAACTTTCATGTTTACATTTTTTAAAATGATTAAGAAATGGAAGAGTTTGAAAATAAAAAATGGTGATGTTGATGTCTGGAGCGAGGAAGAAGAAGAAGATGGCATTTAAAATTTTCAAAGTTGAGTTTATAATATATTTATTGGTGGTTGTTTCATAACCGGATGAAACAACCAACCTAGTGGCAAGCGTGTGTGTGTAGGGCGTTAGTGTGCCAGGGCAGGGGTTTGATCCCTGCCTGTTGCATTTTATTTTTTCTAACATTTCTCTACAGATCCAATGTAAGCAAGGCAAGCGCGCGCGTGGTACATCCTCGCATCAACACCATCAGACCATCATGTAACCAGATGCCATGCTTCAGAAAGCCACTCCCATGATGCACCCTCAAAGAACCATCCCTACTGGATCACAAACAGGCGTTGGGCTCCCTGACTTGGGCCTTTCATTTTTGCTTGATAACACCCCCATTTTACTTGATTTCCTTTTTTTTTTCAAACAAATTTCTTTGGGCTTAGCCCCTCTTGGCCCAGCGCCCTAATTTCTTGCCTCACCCCCCCCCCCCCCCCCCTTTTGTTATTTCTAACCCAGGCCCAATCTTTTTTATTTTTTCATATTTTCTTTACTTTCATTTAATTAAAATACAAAAAATAATTTTATTTTAAAAAATAATTAGGTTTAGGTTAACACATATTTTGACATTTTTATTTTGTTGATTAAATAAAATTAATTAGACATTAGTTTTTTTATTAACATAATTAATTTCCAATAAAGTTAGGTTCAAATTGACATAAAACACCAAAAATATTTTCTAAATACTTAGAATTCTTTAGATTTTAATTAATTAATTTAATTTGTTGATAAATTAATTTAATCACACCTTATTTTATTAATTTGTAAATTAACTTAGAATTAGGTCTAACTTTTTATTTCATATTTTAAATATTTTTTCTAAACGAAAACAATAAAATCTTTTCATAAACACTTAGAAATTTATTTAGGGTTTTTACTTCTTGCCCCTTTCTATCTCCACGCATTCGTTTGTTTTCGCATTAATACAATTATGTAACTGTCAAAAGTTTGAAATAGATAATTAGGGTTTATTTCTTTCCTCCCCCATTCATAAACTCGTACCCCCATCCCTGAAGCGTTGTAATAGCGTAGGACATTTAATTTCCATAATTTACTAATTTCCTTATTACTGTTAGTACTTAGGGTTTGTATGGGAAGACTAAAATCAAACAGTATAAAACCTAATCTCTAAGACAAATACTTGAAATTAAAACACTCCGCACACACGCACCTCTAGGGTAACTCAATTGTTGCCTCAAATTTAAACAGTCGTGTCCCTCGAACGTGGATTGCTTCAGTAAAGACCCCCGGTTAAAAGATCGTAGTCCCTCGATGACCCTTAGATATTGCCTTCGGTAAACGATCTTAGTCCCTTACGACAATTGCCAAAGCGTCTTACAAGTTGCCTTCTATGATTGTACGGAGACCCATGTCTGTCCCTCACATCCGATGATAAGGCTCTCTACAAAATAATAGTAGAGTAACACTATCTAACGAAGGAGGAAAAGAACAAAGACTTTTTATGTAGGTAGATTGCTCGTAATCGCTTGCTCACAAACTAAAACAAATTTTCACCTTATACTTTCCAAACAACTACTTTCAAAACACTTTATAAACACTCTTGAGGACTGATATAAGGGTTATTATAAAGCAAATTGCCTTACATTGGTGTTTTCAAACATATTTCCACAAAACAACATTTTCTTTCAATAAATATTTTCAAAACAAACATTTTGTATACATTCTCAACGATACGAGAATCATTACAAAATTGCCACACTTAGGAATTTTCAAAATATTTGCAAACATACACAAAGAACCAAAACATTTTAAAGTAAGCTAGCAATTAAGAGACCGTAGATAACTAGGGATGAAAAGGGTGCTAATATATTCCCTTTTCATAACCTATCCCCCGAACTCAGGAGAAATTCTCAAAGGTCTTGTGCTTTTCACCCTTTCCTTTATTGGATAAAATAAAAGTCGATGGCGACTCTTGCTATCCTCAACATTTGCGATAAAATGAAAAACCCAAAGTCAGTTCTCCCACCGTATTACAGAGATATTAAAGGAAAGAAAGGTCAGTCTAAACAAAGAGATCATGATGAACATGATGATGATCGTGTTACTACTGTTACTAGTAATAATCTTGTTACTCTACGTGATCATGAGTCGATTAATCTCATATCAAACGAGAGCATGTGGGTAGTTGGCAGTGGTGCTACATTGCTTGTTACACCAAGGAAGGATTTCTTCACGTCTTATACTTATGATGATTTTGGAGTGTTAAAGATGGGTAACTATGGTGTATCTAGGTAATTGGTGTTAGTGAGGTTTACTTGCAAACCAACATGGGAATGCAGTTGTTTATTAGAGGTGTCAAACATGCTCTGGATGTCCGCTTTAAATTTATCTTTGTGCATATGCCTGATGATTGTGGTTATGACAATCACTTTGGTTCTGGAAAGTGGAAACTCAACAAAGGTAACTTTGTTGTGGCTAGAGGGGAAAAGCTTTCTAAATTGTATTGGACAAAATATTTGGTTACTAGGGACAGTGTGAATGCTATTAACATGGAAGCATCTTTGTGGCACCGAAGGCTTAGTCATATTAGTGAAAATTGGCTGAATATTTTAGCTAAAAAGGATGTTCTTCTTGATGTAAAGAATGCATATTTGGAGAAGTGTTCTCGTTACATGGATGGTAACCAGACTAGAGTATCTTTCCAGAGACATCCTCCCTAAAGGATTAAGATGAAATTTTGTGGGCTTGTTTGCAACACATATATCTAAATTTTGACCACTGGAATCTTCAAAACAAGGTCTGAGTTGAGAGATATCGGCTTCGCACTAAAGGTGCAGATTTGGGAAATTTTCAACTTTTTGATACTTATTTGTAACTTAGTTGGCTTTGTGATTTTAAGTTGTTATCACTATTTTATGAATCACTATAAGACTCTCTTGTATCCTCAATTGATTATAGTTGAGATTTTTCTTTGGTCTGGAAGACTCGTGGTTTTTACACTCATATTAAGGGGTTTTCCATGTTAAAAATATTGGTGTTATTTTGTGCCTTTACTGTTTGTTTGTCGTCTTATATTTGTTGATCCTTAAGGTTCCTACAAGTGAGGGGAATTATATATCCGTTGTGTATTGTTCTATTATTTTATCTTAAAATTTTCCATCAGAGTGGCATCAGAGTTCTTGGTTAAGGGCTATTTTACTTGTTCGAATGATGGAGTCAAAGAAAAAGATGAAGATGTTATTGTTGAATAGTTGTAACTACCATTTATGGAAGGGCAATATGAAAGACTTACTATTTGTGAAGAAATTGCGTTTACCGGTTTTTAGTTCTATAAAAGCAGATTATGCAACTGATTAAGAATAAGAGTTTAAATATCAACATGTATATGGTTTTATTCGACAATATGTAGAAGATCATGTTTATAATCAAATTGCTAATGAGACACATGCAAAACTATGTGGGAGAAGATATAGTATTTGTATGCCTCTAAATCAGGGAATAATAAATTATTCTTGTTGTATAGCTTCATAAGTTTGAAGTATAAGGAGGGGACTTCTATTTCCGATCACTTGGATGAATTTCAAGGGCTCCTTGATGAGATATCATGAACGAGTATCAAATTTAATGATGAAATTTTGGGACTTTTCTATTTCTATATTTACCAGAGTCTTGGGAGATGTTTTAGGTTTCTATTACAAGTTCTGCTCTTAAATGTGTTGTTTCATTATAAACAACTAAGGGTGGTATTCTTAATTAGGAGATGAGAAGGAAGGCATATGGTTCTTCATCTCAATCCAAGGTACTTGTAAATGAAAATAGGGGGAGAAGTCATAAAAAGGAACCGAAGGGTGGTAGAGAGAATAGTAGAAGCAAGTCCAAGCCACGATACAAGAATCTGAAGTGTAATTATTATCACAAAATATGACACGTACATAAGTATTGTTATCAGTGGAAAAGGGAAAACAAAGGCCAGAAAGGTAAGTCTAAACAAAGAGATCATTATGATCATGATGGTGATCGCATTACTACTGCTACTAGTAATGATCTAGTTATTCTACGTGATCATGAGTTTATTAATCTCATATCAGACGAGAGCATGTCGATAGTTGGCAATGGTGCTACATTGCATGTTACACCAAGGAAGGATTTCTTCATATCTTATACTTCTAGTAATTTTGGAGTGTTAAAGATGGGTAATGATGGTGTATCTAAGGTAATTGGTGTTATTGAGGTTTACTTGCAAACCAAAATTGGAATGCAATTGTTGCTTTGAGGTGTCAAACGTGCTCCAGATGTCTGGTTTGATTTGATCATTGTGTATATGCTTAATGATTGTGGTTATGACAATCACTTTGGTTCTGGAAAGTGGAAACTCAACAAAGGTAACTTTGTTGTGGTTAGAGGGGAAAAGCTTTCTAAATTGTATTGGACAAAAGCTTTGGTTGCTAGGGATGGTGG
Organism: Vicia faba; assembly: GCA_948472305.1. Taxonomy (NCBI): domain Eukaryota; kingdom Viridiplantae; phylum Streptophyta; class Magnoliopsida; order Fabales; family Fabaceae; genus Vicia; species Vicia faba. Next base: position 1,479,236,349 of record OX451738.1, read on the forward strand.
AAACGCTATCAACATGGAAGCATCTTTGTGGCACCGAAGGCTTAGTCATATTAGTGAAAAGTGGATGAATGTTTTAGCCAAAAAGGATGTTATTTCTGGTTAAAAGAATGCATATTTGGAGAAGTGCTCTCATTGCATGTTCGGTAAACAAACTATAGTATCTTTCAAGAGACATCCTCTCTCAAGGATCGATCTGAAATTTGGTGGACTTGTTTGCAACACATATATTTAACTTTTGACCGTTGGGATCTTCAAAGCAAGGTCTAAGCTGAGAGATATCGGCTTTACACTGAAGCTGCAGATTTGGGAAATTTTTCAGCTTTTTTATTCTTATCTAAAAGTTATTTTTCTTTGTGATTTGAGGTTGTTATCACTATTTTGTGAATCACTTTAAGACTCTCTTGTATCCTCAATTGATTATAGTTGAGCTTTTTCTTTAATCTGGACGAATCGTGGTTTTTACTCTCATATGGGGGGTTATCCATGTTAAAAATATCGGTGTAATTTTATGCCTTTATTGTTTGGTGCCATCTTATATTTGTTGTTGATCCTTAAGGTTCCTACAAGTGGGGAGAATTATATGTCTGTTACGTATTGTTCTGTTATTTTATCTCAATTTCCCATTAGAGTGGCATCAGAGCTCTTGGTTAAGGGCTATTTTACTTGTTCGAATGGTGGGGTTAAATACAAATATGAAGATGGTATTGTTGAATAGTTAAATTACCATTTATGGAAGGGAAAGATGAAAGAATTAATATTTGTGAAGAAATTGAAATTGTCAGTTTTTAGTTCTGTAAAAGAGGATTCTGTATATGATAAAGAATTGGAGTTTAAACATCAACATGTATGTGGTATTATTCGACAATGTAATACGGTGGGAGAACTGACTTGTGTTGTACCCTAAAATTTGCCCTCCCATATTTCTCAAAACATTTCAATTAAGGTCCTCAAGTTGTTCAAGGAAGTCCAAGGGTTGACCAGACAAACCCTCTCCTAAGGTAGTCTAACTCAAATTAGGGTTTCATGTTGCATCAATATACTTGTGTCCAAGGGATCCCAAATTCTCACCATTGTCTTAATATGTTATCAAGATCATCCATGTCAATTTTCAAGCCTTGCAGAGGAAGTTTGCTCAATCAATTGCCCAAAAGCCTGAAAATCGATTATGCTAGGGCAAAAGTCAACTGTGACCTACATACAGTCAAACTTCAAGATTTTTGGTCAACATCCTCATATTGAATTATTATTGATCATTTGATCAAGTGTTGATCATGATTCCTCAAGGATTGCTCACAATTCATCAAAACCCAAAGGTTGCTAAATTAGGGTTTTGTAGGAAAAGTCAACTCAACTTTGACCAAGCATAACTTTCTCATAATTTATTATAAATGACCCATACAAAGCTCATTTTGAATAGGATGCAATTCCCTATAATTAATCTTCATCTCCCAAGTTTAAAATATGCACTCACAAGAAGTTATGAATTTGGACATTATAGGTCACTTTGAAAAGTCAACAAAAACACCTTTTTTGTAAAAGCTTCATACATGAACATGGAATACTCAATTGAGATGAGACCAAAACGTTTGCTTAGAGGACACCTCAAGCTTTCTAAAAAGTCCAAGAACAACCTCATAGGGTCAAAATTGAAGGAGTTATGCATTGTTGAAGTTGACCTTTTTTGCAAAATTGCCAAAAGTCAAATGTGCCTCAAATTGCAATTTTTGTCAAATGGCTCCAGCTTTTTGTACTTGTCTTGAGTTTGTAACATGGTCCACGACCCATGATCCTTCCCACTTGCCTTTATTTTATTTTTGCCATTTATTTTGATTTTTATTTCATTTAAATCAAATTAAATCAAAATAAAATCATGAAAATATCAAAATCATTTAAACCTTGAGATTTTGTGCATATTTCAGGTCCATGAATAGCTGGCAAGGAGATCAAATCATGCAAGGCTTGTTTGTACACAAAAAGATTGAGTTTTACTTAATTTAGAAAGATTTGAATAAGAATTAAGTCATGGATCAAATCTTCATAATTGCAAAGATTTAGAGCAAGTTTGTAAACCTAATTCACTCAAGGCTACATATAGAACAAATTCAGACCAAATGCACAAGGGTTAGAGGCGTGAGAGGCTGAGAGAAAACTTGTAAAAACTTAAGAAAAGTGACAATCGGATTTCATGATTTCATGTCTTTCAAGCCCTTCCAAGCACTCCTTTCATTTGCTGGGCATTCAAGGAGTCCATCCCAATCCTTAGCAAGCATTTTCATGCACAAAAACTCACTGTAAGTGTCTCACGACATTGGCATTTTCTTGAAATTCAATCTCACAATTCTGGCATTTGTAGCATGAATACTTTGCATATTCTCGTTCAGTGAAACATTTGCAAGCTATTGGTAATGATTAATTGCATTTTTGCTAACCATACAGAGATATGTCATTGTTAGGTTTTGTTGGTTCGTTTTAGGGTTTTCTTATGCAGGTGAAATTGGCCCAAAAGAGAGGTACCATGATGTTCACAAGGCCAAGACGAATTGGTTTGTAGCATTAGATTTCATTTATGGTGCGTGTATGGGATTTTGGAAAATCACAGGGGCTATAGCTACAGACATTTGTCTGTAGGTAAAAGTCTTGGACTTTTACCAACGGAGAGGGGAAGAAGAAGGGTGGCGTGGCACCCCCTGGTTCATCCATTTAAAATTCGCGTGTTTTACAATATTGCTTTACTTATTTCCAATATAATATTTGTTGTTTATTCCATAGACAAACAGGTGTGCTAGCCCAGTTGGTTAATGGGCGAAGGAATTTTCCAAAGGACCTGGGTTCGATCCCCAGGTCCCATTGGTCTTCGATATTATTTTTCTATACATGTTTCCATGCGCAAGCTTCTAGGATATCCACCATAAGTCCTCAATGATCAGCCAGCCAGATGTCTAACAAATCAAATCTAACGCTTGGCATGTGAGGGTCTACCAAAGACCTAGTCAAATGTGCAACATGGAATCAGGAAGGTCAACGTGGACCAAGGCTTTTGGGCTCAAAGATTTCTATGGACACCCCCCTCAATTGCTAGCATACCAGGCCCAATTCTCTCTTTTCTTTTATATTTTCTTTATTTAATTTATTTTGTTTAAATTATTTTCTCCCAAAATTAATTCTTTTTTATCAAAAACTCATAAAATCAATTTCATCAAATTAGAATTTAGGTTTTTTTTATATCTTGTCAAAATTAATTTAATTAGTTTAATTTAATTCTAGGGCAATTCTAACCATTTGTAAATAAATTAAAATCAATTAGAAAATTAGGGTTTTGTTTAATTTTATTTTTATTTTATTTTATTTTCTTCAAATAACCAAAATACAAAAATAGGCCAAAATTAATTATTTTTATTAATTTAAATTAATTAGTAATTAGGTTTGTATTTATTCATTAAAACTTTATTTTTTCTTAAAATAATAAAAAACAACAAAAAAAAAGATTTTTCTTTAATTAGGTTAGACGGGGTCAAAACCCTAATTTTCTACTCATTCTTATCGCGCGCGTTTACTATTTTTTTTACGATATTAATGTAACTGCTCATGGGATGTAATAGTTTTAACTAGGCTTTTTTTCGTTTATTTATCGTTTTTACGGGTTTTGGCTATGTAATTAATCCCCCTTCCCGAAGCCTTGTAATAGCGTAGTTTTATCTTCCGCATTTTAATTTTCGCAAATATTAACTGTTAGATGTATGATAATAGGATTGCATGACAAGAATGTATGTTAATTTTAAAATGGTTAGCAAACTCTAAATGTCCAAAGATAATAACTTGAAATCAAAACACTCGCACATGCGCACTCCTAGGGTATGCTCTCACTTCGGTTGCCTTCGGTAAACAATCATTAAGTATAGGGTGTTTTAGTGGTCGATCTCTTGTCTAAACAAAGATCAAAAGTCCTGTTCGGAAATGTTGCCTCAGAAATGTTATCTCGAATATGATCTTAAGACATTAGGGTTATTACTAAGACGTCCTAACATTGCTTTAGTGATCGTATGTCCTTTTCGAATTGACCCTTACAACTCCAACGACGGTGCTACCTACTCACTAATAGTAGGATAGCGTTGTCTAAAGGAAACAAGAACAGAAACATTATTTTTTCGAGTAGGTAGATGCTAGTAGGTAGTTGCTCAAAATAAGCTTTTCCACACTTACACTCTTTTCAAACAAAGTTTCAAAAACACTTCGTAACACTCTTGAAGACAGAAGCAAGGGTTAAAACGAAGTAAAAGAAAAACTTTTCAAAACTCACGAACACGGAAGCAATTTTTAAAATGATGAGCAAGTACCTAAGAGCCCGTAGAAAACTATGGAAAGAAAGGGTGATAATACCTTCCCTTTCTATAATCTACCCGCCGTACTCAAAATCTCGAAAAAGGAATTTTTCTGTGCTTTTGTCCTTTCCAGTTGGATAAAATAAAAGTCAGTGGCGACTCTTACTTGCCGCGACATTTTGCGAATACAAAACGCAAAATGCAAACCAGCATTTTTCTAAAACAGTCCGGTTCTGCCACCGTATCACAGAACGGACGACTCTGCGAGGAATAATAAGTGGGGTATACCTTAGGATTAGTTCATCATAAATTGCTTCTATTGTTTGATTTGATTGCTTTACTTTTAAAGGGTTTTGTATTGGGAGTTACTATAGATCCTAACCCGGATCTGGGGGACACCTTTTAGGTAAGTAACAATAAACTGTGAGGGAACTGTACGGCGTAGACCGATACGGTTGAAGCATTAGCTACGTTGATGTGGCACATTGGTTGGTACCGGTATCCCTTGTGGAGAAACGAGGAGAATACGGGGCTGCTATGTGTGTCGTTAAGCATCAACTGACCTTAGAACCTATAATTGACCAACTTGGCCATAGGAAGTAGTGAGATAGAAGGCCTCGGTGTAAAGCTGAGAACTGGTTGATACTCGATACTACACTCATTGAGACCATACTCTCGAGATAGTTCCGGCCGCAAGAAAAGATTGCGTGAGCTGAAACCATGACCGATGGAGGATGGTCAGTGATATTGAGAACCTCTAGAACCCGGTTACTATTATTAGGACAGGTTAAAACCAACTGAACTTCAAGAGGGTAATACCTAGACCCCATGCAAGCCTGAAACTTAAGGGCTCTTGTGTGACTTATTTTCCTTTACCATGTCTGTTATCTGCTACACTTGTTGTTTGTTTTACCATGACATCATGCATCATAACATAGCATGCATACTTCATTATACTAACCATTTCGAAGACCGAGGGGATTTATCTTTGTTCTGTTTTGCAGATTATGGCTTCCGCGCGCAGAAACACCATTCGAGTTAACTTTGTGCAAATACCTGCTCAACTCAAAGATTTAGCCTCGAGAGTTTCTGATACTTCTTCATTCATTAGGAGACATGGTCAGATACTTAGCTTGGTTACCTCAAATTTTGATGAGCAGATGATGAGTGTGCTTTTCCAGTTCTTCGATCGGTGCATCATTGTTTCACTTTCCCAGATTATCATCTAGTTCCCACTTTGGAGGAGTTCTCTCACTTATTGGGTATATCCATCCTCGAGCAGATGCCTTTCACAGGTTTGGAAGAGACTCCTAGACTAGAGGACATTGCTTCAGCTCTACATTTGAAACGGGATGATGTAGTATCCAACTGGGAGACACGAAGCGGGGTTAAAGGTTTCTTAGCCAAGTTTCTAATAGATCAAGCTCAGCAGTTCTGGGATAATTTGGACTTTCAGGCTTTCGAAGACGTCTTAGCTCTCCTTATCTACAGTTTAGTTTTCTTCTCGAATCCAGATTCCTTTGTGGATGTGAATGCGGTTAAGATCTTCTTGTCTCGCAATCCTGTGCCTACTCTACTGGGTGATATCCTACATGCCCTCTATACTCGTACTGTGCGAAGAAGAGGGACCCTCATGTGTTGCATGCCGCTGCTGGCAAGGTGGTTTATTTCGCACCTCCCCAAGTCCGTGTTGAAGAATGAGGAAGGTTTAGGGTGGTCTTACAGGATAATGTCTCTTGCCCATATAGACATTCTTTGGAGTTCTAAGGCTATGGAAAGCACTGCTGTCATTGATCGTTATGGGGGATACCCTAATGTCCCGTTGCTTGGAATCAGAGGGGAAATAACCTACAGTCCTTGTTTAGCTTTGAGACAATTCGGTCGTGCCCGGAGAGACGGTCCTCATGAGCTACTTCTTACAAATATTGCCTTTGATTACAAGGAAGACATTGACGAGCATCGCCGAAGGTTTATACGATCCTGGGGAATGGTGAACAGGTCTGACCCTCAAGAGCTAGGACCAAAGACTTCTCTCCCTATGCAGCCTTATCTCCAGTGGGTCCGAGCTCGTGCTCAGAAGCTTGGGATGCCTTATGAAGCTGTGTTGCCAATGATTGTGGAGCCTACCAGCGAAGAGGGTGTTCCTTACACAGTCCTTTATCCTTACATGCCCACTGAACTTGGGGCATTGAAGAGATCCTGGATTCAGCTGAAAGAGGAGAGGGATACCTATTGGGAAAAGTACCATGAGCAAGAAAGGAAGATCTTGAAGCTCACCAGGCAACTTGAGAATGAAAGGACAATCAATGACTACGTCAGCACGAAGGGGAAGCGTCCATGGGATTTCTGATTTTGCTTTTTCTAGTTTATATTTTTTTTTTCATTTGTAACGCCTCAAAGGCATTGTTAAACATTTTTACAAGTTTAATCTAATAAAGTTTGTTTATTTCTTGGTTTGCAAATTTAAATCTCCCAAGTTATTTGAAATCATTACATACGCATCCCATTATCATGCACATCATTACAGGTTCCATTACAGGTTTCTCATCTTCTTCGCTGTTTATTTCAGCATGAAATGTCTTCTGAAATACCTACCGATCAGGCCATCAAAGCTCTTCAGGCACAAAATTCTAAATTCCAAGAGATGTTCTTGAACTTGGCTAAAGGGCAAGAGGATTTGAAGACTCTCATCCTGAAGGAGAAGAAGAATAAGAAGAAGAAGAAGAAGAAGAAGAAGAAGAAGGTGGTTCTTCTGAATATGGGCAACATATTTGGGGATAGGTTGCAACAGGAAGTTGATCTGTCTCTTTCATCCAAAGGAGGAGAGAATCAAGAGGAAGAAAAGGGTCCTAGTCCTGTAGTCTCTGATAATGATACTGATTTTGATGATGAACATGACCCTCCTGCTGAGGATAGGTACAAACAACTTGAAGACCGTCTGAGTGCTATGGAGATTCAGAAGATCCCTGGTTTGGACTTCGGAGATCTGGGACTAGCATCTAGAGTGGTGATCCCTCATAAGTTTAAAGCTCTGGTTTTTGCTAAGTATGATGAAGTATCCTGTCCAAAACTCCATCTCTGCTCGTACGTCATAAAAATCCAACCTTACACTGCTGATAGAAATTTGTTGGTACACTTCTTTCAAGATAGTCTGCCAGAGACTCAGCTTGAATGGTTTTATCAATTGGAAGGAGCTAATGTCCGAAACTGGGAGGACCTTGCTGCTGCTTTTTACAAACAGTATCAGTATAACTTCGACCTTAGTCCCACATGTACTCAGCTTCAGGGTATGTCTATGGGTGCAAGTGAAGGTTTTAAAGACTATGCTCAGAAGTGGAGAGATCTAGCTGGAAGAGTCCAACCCTAATTGTCTGACAGGGAGTTGGTTGATATGTTTCTGGGGACGTTGTCTGGTCCATTTTTCAATCATCTGATCGACAGTTCGTTATCTGGGTTTACTGAATTGATTTTGACTGGGGAGAGAGTAGAAGCTAGCATCCGAAGTGGTAAGATAGAGAACGGTACTTCATCAAGTGCAGAAAAGAAACCTTTCACCGGTAAGAAAGAAGATAGTGCAGTCTACGGCTCGAGGAGCCAAAACAGACCGGAACACCGTCAAGCGGTAAATGCGGTAGTAATATCAAGACCCACCGTTTCCCCACAATGCAACAATCAACAAAGAATGGAGAGACCGCAGAGACAGTACACTCGACTTAATATGACTTTGTCTCAAATTCTATCGCAATTGTTGAAGACCAACCTGGTAACTCTGAGGGAAGCCCCGAAGAATCCCAGCACCACATCTCCGCTATATAATCCGAACGCCCGCTTTTCCTATCACTCTGATAGCCCGGGTCATGATACGAATAACTGCTAGGCCTTGAAGAATAAGGTGCAAGATTTGATTGAAGCTAAAGAGATTGAGTTTGACGCTCCGGAGAAGCCCAACGTCATAACTTCTCCCATGCCTAAACATGATCAGGGAGTGAATGCAATTGAGGATGATGAAGAAGAGTCAGATATCGACAGCTGGATTTACCCGACTACCAACGGTGGATTGAACAACTGGACAGCAAAAGACTTCGTGCCCGTTTCTTTTATTACACAGTAATAGACTTTTGTTTTGAGATTTGTAACAGACAATTTGAAACTTTACGACCCAGTGCCTTGCCCGAGGCACCTTGGCTTCGTTTGTGAGGGCTTATTATTTGTCATTTTCATATATCATCAATAAAGCATTGGACGTTTTCTTGCATTACAAATTTTGCGCTCTTTGTTTTTCTTTTCTATCTTGCACTTTATCAAAACAACTATTGTCTTACACACACTCACATATCATAATGCAGATCCACATCCACTCTGGATCCCATTGATAACAACTCTGCTACTTCCAATTATGACTTTGAAAATCCAATCAACCAAGCCGAGGAACAAGTTGAGGATGATTGTGAGGTGCCTGGGGAACTTGCTAGACTGCTACTACAGGAAGAGAGGGCCATACAGCCCCATGAAGAGCCAGTGGAATCAGTGAATTTGGGTACAAAGGAAGACAAGAAAGAGGTCAAGATAGGTGCAAATCTGGAACCTAGTGTCAAGCAGCGGTTGATACAGATGCTACACGACTATGTTGAGATCTTCGCTTGGTCCTATGAATATATGCGTGGTTTGGACACCGACATTGTGGTTCACCGTTTGCTAACTAAAGAAGACTGCCCTCCAGTAAAGCAGAAAGTTCACCGTATGCGCCCTGAGATGTCTGAGAAAATCAAAGCTGAGGTCATGAAACAGTTTGACGTCGGATTTTTAGCTGTCACTTCTTACCCTCAGTGGGTTGCCAATGTAGTTCTGGTACCTAAGAAGGATGGTAAGGTACATATGTGTGTGGACTATAGAGATCTGAACAGGGCAAGCCCCAAAGACGATTTCCCATTGCCTCACATAGATGTTCTGGTCGACAACACCGCACATCATAAGATCTTCTCCTTTATGGATGGATTTTCTGGTTACAATCAGATCAAGATGGCTCCCGAGGACATGGAGAAGACAACCTTTGTTACGCAGTGGGGCACTTTCTGTTACAAGGTAATGCCTTTCGGGTTGAAGAATGCTGGAGCAACTTATCAGCGCGCCATGGTCGCTTTGTTCCACGACATGATTCACCATGAGATTGAGGTGTATGTTGATGACATGATAGCAAGGTCCCAGACTAAGGAAGAACACCTTGACCATCTCCAGAAACTGTTCGACAGGTTGAAGATGTACAAGTTGAGGTTAAACCCGAACAAGTGCACCTTCGGGGTAAGGTATGGTAAACTGCTGGGTTTCGTCGTCAATGATAAAGGTATTCAAGTGGATCCTGCAAAGGTAAAGGCTATACAGGAGATTCCAGCTCCCCGAACAGAAAAAGAAGTTAGAGGTTTTTTGGGACGTCTAAATTAAATTGCACGATTCATTTCACATCTGACTGCTACTTGTGAGCCAATCTTCAAGCTGCTGAAGAAAGATCAAGTGGTAAAGTGGAATGATGAATGTCAGACCGCTTTCGAAAGGATCAAGGAATACCTCCAAGAGCCACCTATTCTGATGCCTCCAGTTGATGGAAGACCTTTGATCTTATACTTAACCGTACTGGATAATTCAATCGGGTGTGTGCTGGGAAAGCATGACGAGTCTGGCCGAAAAGAGCACGCTATTTACTACCTTAGCAAAAAGTTTACCGACTGCGAGACTCGATACTCGTTGCTCGAGAAAACTTGATGCACTTTGGCATGGGCTGCTCGCTGGCTGAGACAGTATATGCTGACTCACACCACCTTATTGATATCAAAGATGGACCCAATCAAGTATATCTTCGAAAAGCCTGCCTTGTCCGGAAGAATAGCAAGATGGTAGATGATCTTAACTGAGTATGACATCCAATACACAACCTAAAAAGAAATCAAAGGAAGTATGTTGGTGGATCATTTGGCACATCAGGTCGTGGATGATTACCAGTCTATGAATTTCGAGTTTCTGGATGAGAACATCATGTTGGTGACTGACTGTGAAGAACCTAGACTGGATGAAGGACCTGAGGAAGGATCCTGATGGTCTATGTATTTTGACAGAGCTTCAAATGCGTTGGGTAATGGCATTGGCGTTGTGATTATATCTCCCGAAGGCTGTCATACTCCATTCATCGCCCGATTATGTTTTAACTACACCAACAATATGGCGGAGTACGAAGCGTGCATCATGGGCCTTTGAGCATCTATTGACCTAAGGATTAAGTTCTTGAGTGTATTTGAAGATTATGCTCAAGTGATCAGTCAGATCAAAGGCGAGTGGGATACGAAACACCCAAATCTTATTCCTTACAAAGAGTATGTACTGACATTGCTCCCACACTTTGAGGAGATAACCTTTGAACATTTCCCAAAAGAGAGGAATCAGCTGGAGGACGCGCTAGCTACCATATCTTCTATGTTAAAGGTCAGGTGGGACAATGAAGCTCCCCAAATTACCATTGAGAGGTTGGACGAACCCGTACATTGCTGCAACGTTGAGACTGAAGAGGCAGCAGATAAACCCTGGTTTCACGAGGTAAAGAGGTATCTTGAGGCTCAAGAGTACCCCGAGGGTGCATCTATTAATGATAAGAAGTTCTTGAGAAGGTTCGCTGCGAAGTTCTTCATCATCAATGGGGTTCTCTATAAGCGTAACCATGATTCAACATTATTGCGATGTGTGGACAAAAGCGAGGCAGAAAGAATCATGGCGGAGTTACATGAAGGTGCCTTCGGAACTCATTCCAGTGGACATACCATGGCAAAGAAAATCCTACGGGTAGGATATTATTGGTCTACTATGGAAGCCGATTGTTATCAACATTCTCGGACCTGTCATAAGTGCCAAGTCTATGCTGATAAGGTGCATGTACCTCTAGTTCCTCTAAACGTCTTGAAAGCTCTTTGGCCTTTCGTAATGTGGGGCATCGATATGATTGGAGAGATTAGACCTACTGCGTCCAACGGGCATCGTTTCATTCTGGTGGCTATTGATTATTTCACGAAATGGGTTGAAGCAGCTTTCTTTGCTACAGTAACCAAGAACATTGTGGCGCGGTTCATCCGACAAAATTTGATCTGTCGATATGGTGTACCAGAGAGGATCATTACGGAAAATGTTACAAATCTCAACAATACAATGATTATCGAGCTCTGCAAACAGTTCAAGATTCAGCATCACAACTCTTCTCCCTACCGGCCGAAGATGAATGGGGTTATTGAAGAAGCTAATAAGAACATCAAGAAGATTATGCAGAAAATGGCAGTGACATACAAAGACTGGCATGATATGTTACCATTCGCTCTTCATGGGTACCGTACCTCAACGCGGACGCCAATAGGGGCAACACCCTATTCCTTGGTGTACGACATGGAGGCAGTCTTGCCCATTGAAGTCCAAATACCCTCTCTCCGGATTATGAAGGATACAGGTGTAAGAAAAGACGACTGGATCCAGACCCGGCTTGATCAGTTGAATCTAATCGACGAAAAGAGACTTACTGCTATTTGTCATGGTCAGACGTATCAAAAGCGAATGATCAAGGCATTTAACAAGAAAGTCAGACGACGAGAATATCAAGTCGGGGATCTGGTGATCAAACGCATCATATTACCACAAGGTGATCCCAAGGACAAATGGACCCCTACGTACGAAGGGCCATTTGTGGTTAAGAACATTTTCTCGGGAGGAGCTATGATTCTAACCACCATGGATGGTGACGACCTTCCTCACCCCATCAATGCAGACATAGTGAAAAAATACTACTCATAATCAAAGACTCGCTAGGTCGACTGGCCTAGGCAAAAATTAGGGCTTCCCGACGAACCAAAAGGGTTCGGGCAAAAATAAGGGATGAAAATGAAAAACACTGTACACCCAGCAAGTCGAAAACCTGAAAAGGAGGCTTGGGCAAAAAAGGGTATCCCGGTGGACTGAAAACCCGAAAGGGTGGTCCAGGCAAAAATTAGGGATCAAAGTGTAACACTATGTCTCATTGGATCATCTTGCAACCAGACTTCGGTATCAACTATCAAGCTTGGACGACGCCAATCAATCTGATCTACCTTCAACCAAGTAGCCAAGTGATGAGACGCTCGAAGATATAAAGGCAATAACAGAGTTGGAACCCAATGGGATTGTTCACATAGCTGTTTTTCTTCCTTTTACACAAATTGTATAATTTTTATCTTTCAGCGGCGTTCTCTTACTAGGACGTCAGCCTCTTGTACAAAACGCTTATTACAGGCCAACTTCAAAATTAATACAATTCATTTTCACAAAGAAACTTCAAAATTTCTTTTCTTTTTCCGTTTTGTTTTGCAAGAACGTCCAATGGTTCATTTTTTGATATATGAATTTGACAATAATTGTTGCTCGTACATATTTACATGTGAAACAAAAGACGATAACTCGTAATTTCAGGAATAGGGGCAAACCGAAATGTCCAAACTTTACAGTTGCTCTACCCATCGAGTACAAGGATAGGGTCAGTTTGAGAAAATGACTAAAAATGCATACACTCCCCGCAGAGTAGGAAGTATCGGAAAACAGTGGTGTTAATTCTCCCCAAGCAGAGTTCATCTATCACCAACAATAGAAGACCATCACCAGTGGAGTTTATTTCTTCCACAAGCAGAAACTCAATCCACGACAAGGTTCATTATTGCCAGCAACGGTAATTCATCCCCAGCCGAGGTTATTTCTCCAAATCGGCAGATCTTCTAGCAAAGTATCTCTCTTCCCCACAGAGTCATTTTCTCGCCAATTTATTCTCCAACAAAGTTATTCTCTCGCCAATTTATTCTCGAATCATCTTCAATCGTTATCCCCGGTAAGAGAAACTCTTTTATTCTCCAGCAGCAATCCGGGATTTATTTTCCCCAGCTAGAGAACATCATAAAAACATTGCATATCCATACACCATGGCATGCGCATATGAATCATACAGCACAATCTCATTTATTTTGAGAACATCATTATTCAATACATGTCATACATCATGACATTACATATGACTAACTCTTTACATTTCAGGGAAAGGTACAATCAAATTCTCACAAGTTTTCTCTGGTTCAGTCAAATCAATGCTAAAAGATTTCTATTCCAGTTCAAGCTATGAAGCCCGGATCCGACCGGATAGTATCTTAATTTCCCCATCATATTGTGAAGCCCGGATAACAGTACCAAAATACCGTGAAGCCTGGAATCGACCAGATAGTGGTTTATCATTAAGCTATGAAGCCCAGATTCGATCGGATAATAGTTTAATCCCCAACAAGTTATTGTGAAGCCTGGATTACGACTAGATAGCAATGCAAGTTACTGTGAAGCCTGGATTACAACCAGATAACAGTATAAAACATCACGAAGCCTGGATTCAACCAGATAGTGGTATGTCATAAACACAAGCCATGAAGCCCGGAAATCAACTGGATAACAGCTTAACAAGGTACTGTGAAGCCTGAATTACAAACAGATAGCAGCCAAGAATACTACGAAGCCTGGAGTCGACCAAATAGTGGTATATCTTTAATGCAAGTTATGAAGCCCGGATTTGACCAGATAATATCTTGAGTTCTCCGAACGCCATGAAGCCTGGATTCGACCAGATAATGGTATAAGACATCGTGAAGCCTGGATTACAACCAGATAGCGGTAAAAGACACTGAAGCCTGGATTATGACCAGATAACAGTAAGGGACATTGAAGCTTGGATTTCGACCAAATAGCAGTTTACCCGGCCAATTACTATGAAGCCCGGAGTCGACCGGATATTAGTAGGCCTAAAAATCAAATGGAAGCCCGGATGTGACTGGATAACCACTTGATTTCTTCTAAAGCCTGGAATACGACCAGATAAGAAGTAAGGTATTGTAAAGCCTGGAATCGACCAGATAGCAGTACAGGACACCATAAAGCCTGGATTCGACCAGATAATGGTATAAGACACCGTGAAGCCTGGATCACGACCAGATAGCGACAAAGGACTGAAGCCTAGGATACGACCAGATAATAGTATAAGACACTACGAAGCTTGGATTTTGACGAAATAGCAGTTTACCTGGACAATTACTAAGAAGCCCGGAATCGACCAGATATTAGTGTGCCCTTAATTCAAGTTGAAGCCCGGATGCAACCAGATAACAACTTAATTCCTTCTGAAGCCTGGATTACGACCAGATAAGAATTGAGAAATTGCGAAGCCTGGATTACAACCGGATAGGAAGTTTAATCAAATCTCCCCAGTAAGTCACTGTAAAGCCTGGAGCACGACCAGATAGCAGTCGATCTTATCACTATGAAGCCTGGATCACGACCAGATAGTAGTTCATTTTTACCTCTTCGACCAAGAGACGATTCCCCAGTAGAATAGCGGACGACCGAAGCTCCTAAAATTCAAAATTTTCCTCAAGACAGAGACCAACATTCCCCAGCGAAATCTTCCTCAACAACAGGTATGCGGGTTCTCGCTAAGGGATCTCTTAGGCGATCGAAACTCCTTCGGATGGCATCTTTAAGCCCATCATCCGTCATCAATCTCCAAATGGCATCTATAAGCCCATTCCCGACATCATAAGATAAGTACCACTTCATGCGAGTGCAAATTTCTTGGGCACTCTAGTGTTCAATCATCTTCCACCTTTGGATCACGAAAGGCAAGCAAGCCAATCTACATCCTCAGGTTTAAAAAGATTGAACAGGGGAAGATGTTGTACCCCAAAAATTTCCCTCCCATATTTCTCAAAACATTTCAATTAAGGTCCTCGAGTTGCTCAAGGAAGTCCAAGGGTTGACCAGACAAACCCTCTCCTAAGGCAGTCTACCTCAAATTAGGGTTTCATGTTGCATCAAGATACTTGAGTCCAAGGGATCCCAAATGCTCACCATTGTCCTAATATGTTCTCAAGATCATCCATGTCAAGTTTTAAGCCTTGTAGAGGAAGCTTGCTCAGTCAATTGCTCAAAAGCCTGAAAATCGACTATGCTAGGGCAAAAGGTAAATGTGTCCTACATACAGTCAAACTTCAATATTTTTGGTCAAAATCCTCATTTTGAAGTATTATTGATCATTTTATCAAGTGTTGATCATGATTCCTCAAGGATTGCTCACAATTCATCAAAACCCAAAAGTTGCTAAATTAGGGTTTTGTAGGAAAAGTCAACTCAACTTTGACCAAGCATAACTTTCTCATAATTTATTATAAATGACCCATCCAAAGCTCATTTTGAATAGGATGCAATTCCCTACAATTCATCTTCATCTCCCAAGTTCAAAATATGAACTCACAAGAAGTTATGAATTTGGACATTATAAGTCACTTTGAAAAGTCAACAAAAACACCTTTTTTGTCAAAGCTTCATACATGAACATGGAATACTCAATTGAGATGAGACCAAAACGTTTGCTTAGAGGACACCTCAAGCTTTCTAAAAAGTCTAAGAACAACCTCATAGGGTCAAAATTGAAGGAGTTATGCATTGTTGAAGTTGACCTTTTTTGCAAAATTGCCAAAAGTCAAATGTGCCTCAAATTACAATTTTTGTCAAATGGGCCCAGCGTTTTGTACTTGTCTTGAGTTTGTAACATGGTCCACGACTCATGATCCTTCCCACTTTCCTTTATTTTATTTTTGCCATTTATTTTGATTTTTATTTCATTTAAATCAAATTAAATCAAAATAAAATCATGAAAATATCAAAATCATTTAAACCTTGAGATTTTGTGCATATTTCAGGTCCATGAATAGCTGGCAAGGAGATCAAATCGTGCAAGGCTTGTTTGTACACAAAAAGATTGAGTTTTGCTTGATTTAGAAAGATTTGAATAAGAATCAAATCATGGATCAAATCTTCATAATTGCAAAGATTTGGAGCCAGTTTGTAAACCTAATTCACTCAAGGCTACATATAGAACAAATTTAGACCAAATGCACAAGAGTTAGAGGCGTGAGAGGCTGAGAGAAAACTTGCAAAAACTTAAGAAAAGTGACAATCGGATTTCATAATTTCAGGCTCTTTCAAGCCATTCCAAGCACTCCTTTCATTTGTTGGGCATTCAAGGAGTCCATCCCACCCTTAGCAAGCATTTTCGTGCACGAAAACTCACTGTAAGTGTCTCACGACATTGGCATTTTCTTGAAATTCAATCTCACAATTCTAGCATTTGTAGCATGAATACTTTGCATATTCTCGTTCAGTGAAACATTTTCAAGCTATTGGTAATGATTAATTGCATTTTTGCTAACCATACAGAGATATGCCATTGTTAGGTTTTCTTGGTTGGTTTTAGGGTTTTCTTATGCAGGTGAAATTGGCCCAAAAGAGAGGTACCATGATATTCACAAGGCCAAGACGAATTGGTCTGTAGCATTAGATTTCATTTATGGTGCGTGTATGGGATTTTGGAAAATCACAGGGGCTATAGCTACATACATTTGTATGTAGGTAAAAGTCTTGGACTTTTACCAACGGAGAGGGGAAGAAGAAGGGTGGCGTGGCACCCCCTGATTCATCCATTTGAAATTCGCGCGTTTTACAATATTGCTTTACTTATTTCCAATATAATATTTGTTGTTTATTCCATAGACAAACAGGTGTGCTAGCTCAGTTGGTTAATGGGCGAAGGAATTTGCCAAAGGACCTGGGTTCGATCCCAGGTCCCCTTGGTCTTCAATATTATTTTTCTATACATGTTTCCATGTGCAGGCTTCTAGGATGTCCAACATAAGTCCTCAATGATCATCCAGCTAGATGTCCAACAAACCAAATCTAACGCTTGGTATGTGAGGGTCTACCAAAGACCTAGTCAAATGTGCAACATGGAATCAGGAAGGTCAACATGGACCAAGGCTTTTGGGCTCAAAGATTGCTATGGACACCCCCTCAATTGCTTGCATACCAGGCCCAATTCTCTCTTTTCTTTTATATTTTCTTTATTTAATTTTGTTTGTTTAAATTATTTTCTCCCAAAATTAATTCTTTTTTTATCAAAAACTCATAAAATCAATTTCATCAAATTAGAATTTAGGTTTTTTTTATATCTTGTCAAAATTAATTTAATTAGTTTAATTTAATTCTAGGGCAATTCTAACCATTTGTAAATAAATTAAAATCAATTAGAAAATTAGGGTTTTGTTTAATTTAATTTTTATTTTATTTTATTTTTTCAAAATAACCAAAATACAAAAAAATAGGCCAAAATTAATTATTTTTAATAATTTAAATTAATTAGTAATTAGGTTTGTATTTATTCATTAAAACTTTATTTTTTCTTAAAATAATCAAATACAACAAAAAAATGATTTTTCTTTTAATTAGGTTAGACAGGGTCAAAACCCTAATTTTCTACTCATTCTTATCGCGCGCGTTTACTATTTTTTTTACGATATTAATGTAACTGCTCATGGGATGTAATAGTTTTGACTAGGCTTTTTTTTCGTTTATTTATCGTTTTTACGGGTTTTGGCTATGTAATTAATCCCCCTCCCCGAAGCCTTGTAATAGCGTAGTTTTATCTTCCGCGTTTTAATTTTCGCAAATATTAACTGTTAGATGTATGATAATAGGATTGCATGACAAGAATGTATGTTAATTTTAAAAGGGTTAGCAAACTTTAAATGTGCAAAGATAATAACTTGAAATCAAAACACTCGCACATGCGCACTCCTAGGGTATGCTCTCACTTCGGTTGCCTTCGGTAAACAATCATTAAGTATAGGATGTTTTAGTGGTCACTCTCTTGTCTAAACAAAGATCAAAAGTCCCGTTCGGAAATGTTGCCTCAGAAATGTTACCTCGAATATGATCTTAAGACATTAGGGTTATTACTAAGACGTCCTAACATTGCTTTAGTGTTCGTATGTCCTTTTCGAATTGACCCTTACAACTCCAACGACGGTGCTACCTACTCACTAATAGTAGGATAACATTATCTAAAGAAAACAAGAACAGAAACATTATTTTTTCGAGTAGGTAGATGCTAGTAGGTACTTGCTCAAAATAAGCTTTTCCACACTTACACTCTTTTCAAACAAAGTTTCAAAAACACTTTGTAACACTCTTGAAGACAGAAGCAAGGGTTAAAACGAAGTAAAACAAAAACTTTTCAAAACTCACGAACACGGAAGCAATTTTTAAAATGATGAGCAAGTACCTAAGAGCCCATAGAAAACTACCGATAGAAAGGGTTCTAATACCTTCTCTTTACATAATCTACCCCCTGTACTCAAAATCTCGAAAAAGGAATTTTTCTGTGCTTTTGTCCTTTCCAGTTGGATAAAATAAAAGTCGGTGGCGACTCTTGCTTACCGCGACATTTTGCGAATACAAAACGCAAAATGCAAACCAACATTTTTCTAAAACAGTCTGGTTCTGCCACCGTGTCACAACTTGGTTTTGTGTTTTATCGTAAATGTTGCGGATAGAAAAAGTCGCCACCGACTTTTCTTTTATCCAAAAAGGAAAGGGTGAAAAGAACAAGAAAGACCTTCAAGAATTTTCTGAGTTTGGGGGGTAAGTTATGAAAAGGCAAGGTGTTAGCACCCTTTTCATCAGTAGTTATCCACGGGCTCTTAATCACTAGCCTACTTTTTGAAAAAGCTTTTTGAGTGTAGGTTTGAAAATGTTTTGAAAATGCCTAAGTGCGGAAAACTTTGTAATTATTCTCGTACCAGTTTAGAATGCATACAAAGTGTTTATTTTGAAAATATTTCAGAGAAAAATGTTTGTGTGAAAAGATGTTTTTTGTGTGAGCAAGCGATTAACAATATACTACCCTTACTCATAGATCTTTTGTGTTATTTTCCTCCTCCTTTAGATAGTGTTACCCTATCATTAGTTAGTAGGAAGCCCTATCGTTGGATGTGAAGGGACAGGCGCAGGTCATCGTATAGTCATCGAAGGCAACTTGTAAAGACGCTTTAGCAATTTATCATTTAAGGGACTAAGATTGTTTACCGAAGGCAAAATGCCGAAAGGGTCATCGAGGGACTACGATCTTTTAAAGCGAGGGACAACGCTAAAGCATCCCCATGTTCAAGGGACATGACTGTGTTTCTGATTAGGGTTTTCTAGATTGTTTTTAGTCTTGCCATACAAACCGTAATTACTAGCAGTTATAAGGAAAGCAATAAAGCAAAAAATTAAAATTCCTACGCTACTACAAAGCTTCGGGGAAAGGGGGTACAAACCACAAAAATTGGGGGTAAAAGCAAATAAAACCCTAGTTAAACTATTACATTCTATAGCAATTACATAATCGAGAAAATCTAAATGCGGAAAAAATAACGCGTTCGAAACAGTAAAAAGGAAAAGAAACGGAGAAATTGTTTGATGAAAAATAATTGATAATTTAACCTAAAGTCTAGTTTATTTTAATTTAGAAAAAAAATTAGTTGATTAAAAAGAACCGATTAATTAGGAAAACCCTAAAACTAAATTACGGTTAATTAAATAAACCTAAAACTAAATTAAATTAAAAAAAAACCTAAAATTAATTAAAACCTAAAATTGATAAAAACCTTAAATTAAATTAAATTAGGGTTTTAAAAAAAGGTTTTGTTAATTAAAAAAGGGTTTGTGCAAAAATAAAGGGAAAAGAGTTAGAAGAAATAGAAAATTGTGTAAAAACTCAAAAGTGGTAGGGGTGGGTGTTGAACCCACGCCCTCACCAGTTTCCAGCAACATGCTCACCACTAGACCAGGTTCCGCCTGTTCTAGGATACACATCCAACATGTTTTATAATCAACCTGCAAAAATATGAGAAATATGAAGAAAAAAAAGCAAAATCGGGGATCAAACCTGTGACTAGAGGGAGGAATGACTTAGCGCGCGTTTTAACCACTGGGGTGGTGATACATCCATTAATACAACTAAAACAATAAATATATATTAATATAAACAAATATATTGGTCGGAGAAGCGCCGGAGCCCTAGCTCCGATCGTCTTCTCCGGCAACCTGTTTTCTTGAACCCTGCAAAAAAACAAATAGTTAGTGATCTAAAATGTCCCATCCCCCCTAATTTGACCCTCCTGAATCCAAATATGGGCTTAGTTTTGACTATAAATCCCTGTAGATTGGGATAAGAGGCAAGTAAAGTAGATTGGAGCAAACATGGTGTTTTTCAGTCTAGTATGCATGAGACCCCTGCGATTGCTCTATTCGGCATTATTACACCTCATGAACACATAGCAAACGTTAGTAAACATTAGAATGCAGTAAACTAAAAAATACAAAATTTTAAATATGGATGAAATCGTGATGTTTGCATGAGTGTTTTCCGGACATTTGGATCACTGTAAATGATTCAATCTTACCCTGGGAGGGAATGGAATTGATTGGAATCGCAAACTTGTGGTGATAGGTAGTGTAGTAAGGGTTCGGGAATTTTAGGGTTCTTGAAAATATTTGGAAACTTTTTGACAATATTGAGAGGCAGGGATTTCTTGTGTTTGCTCTTGTCTTGATGCCTGAATATATAGAGAATTTTTAGGGCAAAAACCAATGGGCTTGGACCTTGTAGTAAGATATAATTTTATCTTATATTATTTTATTTTATTAATGAATTAAATCAAAAATAAATAAAATAATTAACATAAAACAAGGCAAAAGGGTGTATGAATGAAGTATGAGGTATTTGAAGAGTATAACACACGATTGGACCTCAAGACAATGGCCCAATAGCCCAAAATATCAAGCTTGCTCACATTGAACTCCATGCATTTGTTCAAATTTTCCCAACTTGCAATGGTCATAACTCACTCAATTTTTATATTTTGAAGGTTACATTTGTCTTTTTTGAAAGCTCAATATATCCTCTACAACTTCTATGTTGATAATTTTTTCTTTTTAAGAATTTATCTTAATGTAAGTTGCCTTGACAAAAAGTGTCATTTTGTTGACTTTTGAAATGACTTATAATGTATTGACTTATATATCTCAAATAATGCATTTTTTGGACTTGAGCATAGAGATTAAAAGTTGTAGATAATTGAATTCCCTTCAAATATAGCTTTGGTTTGGGAAAAGATGACGAAGAATGTGAAAGTTATGCTTGGTCAAAGTTCAGTTGACTTCTCATAAGGAAACCCTAATTTGGCAACTATTGAATTTTGATGATTTGAGGGTTTTTCTTGATGAATAATGATCAACCCTTGATCAAATTATAAATATGACTTAAAAGTTTTCATGTTGATTAAAAATATTGAGGTTTGACTATATGTTGACCACAATTCACTTTTTACCCAATATAGTTAATTTTCAGTCATCTGAGCAATTGACTGGGCAAACTTGTGATGCAAGGCTTGAAATTTGGTATGGGTATTCTTTGAAGCATATGAGGACCTATGAAAAACACTTGATACCTTGGAAACCCAATATTCCATGAGAAATACCAAACCCTAGTTGTGGACCCATTGCTTAGGAGGAGAATTTGTCTGATCCATTCTTGAGCCACCTTGAGCAAATGAGGATCTCATAAGAATGTCTTGAAGGTAAATGGAATGGAAAATTTTAGGGTATAACAGCTGCTCCTGTTCAATCTTCTTAAACCTGAGTTAGATTGGCTCGTCCGCCATTCATGACTTGAAGGTGGAAGATGATTGAACACTTAAGTGCCCAGAAATTTGGACTTGCATGTGCACGAAGTAACACTGTTAGTTGATTATACCGGGAATGGGATTAAGGATGCCATTTGGAGAGTAGAGGGATGTCGAAGGTGGGCTTATAGATGCCATCTGGAGAGGTGACAGAGAGTTGTCGGAGATGGGCTTATATCTACGCTTGATTTCATCTGAACCAAAAGATGTCTACGCCCAATTTCAACTAGAAGAGGTACTAAAAAGAGTTTACGCCTGACTTTATCCAAGAAGAGTATCAGAAAGAAATCTACGCCTGATTTAATCCAAACCAGAATATTTCTACGCCCGACTTCAACTAGAAAAGGTACCGAAAAGAGTCTATGCCTGACTTTTTCCAAGAAGAGTATCAGAAAGAAATATACGATTAATTTCATCCGAACCAGAAGATGTCTATGCCCGACTTCAACTATTAAAGGTACCAGAAAGAGTCTACGCCTGAATTTTTCCAAGAAGAGTATCAAAAATAAATCTACGCTTGATTTCATCGGAACCATAAGATGTCTACGCCCGACTTTAACTAGAAAAGGTACCAGAAAGAGTTTACGCCTGACTTTTTCCAAGAAGAGTATCAAAAAGAAATCTACGCTTGACTTTGTCTGAATGATGCTCTAAAAGATGTCTATGTTTGACTTCATCTAGAAGAGATATCTTTCAGAATGACCTTCTGAAGAAAATGTTTAAGTAGCTACTAGTTAGATTTAGTCTCTGAGGGAAATACTTGTTTGTTTGTGAACCTAACCTGAAAAGACAAGGTTAGTTTATGCAACGTCATGATATATGTAATGTGTTGCGTAATGATGCTCTCGAAATAAATGTGAATGTGCTAATGTGTTTTGTATGCATATGATATGATAAATGATGTATGAATGTGAGATGTCGTTGAAGCGTATCGGTAGCTTCGTATAAAATTCTTGATCAGGAAAATAAACCCATGATTGTTGCTAGGGATGAAGAATGTGTGTGATCTTCAATCTTGTTATATAATGCCTTTGCTGGGGACTCCCGCTTGCTGTTTGAGGAAACTACGTCAGGGAATGTTGATTTCTTCTTGGGGAGGAGAGCTCGAGAACATTGGTCACTCATCACTCTACTGGGGAGTTTAATTCTTATATACCCTGACTGGGGATGAAAGAGATATATAACCTTCCGAAGTGTTGTCTGACCAAGTTCTTCGACATGGATGTCGACTCGTCTGGGGAGGATAAGATTAACGGATACCTGGTATGGTTTCCGGTTTTGTAGCAACTCTCTAGGGATAGTGGTTTGGACTACCCTTTGCTGGAGAGAGAAGTTTTACCGGTGATTTACAGTAGCCAGGGGGAAAGACTCAAGTTGGGGAGACTGAATTCTGCTAGGGAAATAAACCTTGTTGGGGAAATAAACCTTGTTTGGGAAATAAACCCTGCTAGAGAAACACTTTGTTGAGGAATATGCTCTGCTTGGGGATTTGAATCCGGCTGGAGAAGAGTATTCTGCAGGGGATTTTATAGTGTTAGAGGAATAAACTCAGTTGGGGAAGAGAAGTCTTGTGACTTATGTTGCTATCATAATCTACTAAAGATTGGAATTTCGTAAGTTAGCGGTGTTGCCGGGGAAATGATTATACTCCTTTATCCGCTAGGGGGATCTGCTGGTGAGTACTATTAGAGTATTTCAGGCATGCAGGGAATATGTCTTTGTTGAAGATGAGCTTGTGAAGCTGATTCCACGGGGGATTATCTTATGGAAAGTGCTCTGTGGGGCGACTTTACTGGGGATTATATGTGGGGATATATGGACGACTTGAACATTATCCCAACTCCTAAAGTCTATAATTATTCCATTTTTTATGCAGATATTTGTTGACGGTAGTCATGTTCATATGCATATGTTCATTCAATTTAGTCATTGGACGTTTTTGCAAACCAAACAGAAAAAGTAAAACAAAATTTAAACTTTGAGATTATGTTTATATTGATAGTTTGCCTATAACAGGAGATTGTTGTATAGGGAGACAAAAATCCTTGTAAGAGGAAATCGTCATGAGAAATGAAGAGAGTACAAAGTGAAAACAAAATGTATATCTATGTATAAATGATCTCGTTGGATTCCAACTCTGCTATTTCCCTTATGTCTTCGAGTATCTCATCCCTCACTTGTCGGGAGAAGTTAATTGAATTGATCTATACCATTCAAACTTGAAGTTGGCTGTAAGTGATCCAACGGGACATAGTTGTACGCTTTAATCCCTAATTTTTTCCTGGACCTCCCTTTCGGGTTTTCAGTCCATCGGGATACCCTTTTTTGCCCAAGCCGCCTTTTCATGTTTTTGACTTGTCGGGTGTACAGTCTTATATATATATATATATATATATATATATATATATATATATATATATATATATATATATATATATATATATATATCCCTGATTTTTTCCCGAACCCGTTTGGTTCGCCGGGATGCCCTTATTTTTCATAGGCCAGTCAACCTAGCGGGTCATTTTTACGCGTAGTATCTTTTAACTATGTCCACGTTCACAGGGTGTGGAATATCTTCACCGTCCATGGTATTAAGTATCATAGAACCTCGTGAAAATATCTTCTTGAACACAAATGACCCTTCGTAGGTAAGAGTCCATTTGCCCCAGCGATCGCCTTATATAACACCTTTCTAAACCCCACGGAATATTCATAATTATTTAAAATAATATCAGAGTAATACAACAAAAGGGAATCACATTTTATTCATTAAATAATCATACGTGCTAGTCTTACTCCATAACACAGGTTTTCAAAATTATTCATGACATATCCATTATCAAGGTTTCACATACTTGCAGCCGAATCATAGTTCAGACAAGCTCATTAAAACACTTCATAGTGCCCCATGATTCATGGTTAATAATTCAACCTAATTTAAACCCCATGGAAACAATTTAAATGTCATAACAAAACAAGAACAAAATAGTTTTCAAAACAAAGTGTTCTCGTCCCCGATGTTACATATCAGATCAAGACCTTCTAGAATCAACGAAAATAAAACACACACTCCAAGCTATTCTTCTAATCCTTTAGGGACTACTCCTGATTACCTGCACTTTACCCACATAGAGACAACATTCAAGCAGAAAGGGTGAGTTCATCACAATCATTATATAAGATACAAGTAATAGACATAGCAGAATAAACCAAAAGTATCACAATATAAACTCGGCATTATTATATCCCAAGTACCTCAACAATCATACAAATTCAACAACACAATACAAAATCATCAATTTAAGAACAATGCAATGCCACATAAGATGTAGTGCAAGGACATAGACTCATGCATGTGGTACCAATTCATTTGATGGACACTGGGCCATCACCCTCCAAAGGCCCCAATCATAGGATCGATTCCCACTTGGAACCAGAGCAAATCCTAGACATCACAAATGCACACAATGGGATTGAGACCAAATCACTGGACAAACGTCCTAAATCATCAAAACAGACCAAAGTTGTCCAATGAATGCATAATGCGCAACAACAATATAAACGACCACAACTAGTCATACACATAATCATTCATGTATTAACCAACCTCATAATATAAACCTCATCATATGTACTTATATAAGCAAAGCGTCATCATCATATCATCATATAAAATAGAATCATCATAATAACAACATATCATCATCATACTTCATTACCACAAAACATCATAGTGGTTCAACACGGGGAAACTAATTCTATCCTAACTTGGGTAGTAGAATTATCCTTCTTATTATTCATTTTACTCCTTATAAATATCGTTCATCGCGTTAGCTATCAAACACTTCAAACAACACCTCAAACGGAGTCCGGAAACTCAAGTTACGACCTTTAGAAATATCTGTAAAAAATTGGATTGCCTGAGTCGACGCATGCCCCCTTTGAGTCGACGCATAGGTATTCTATCTTCCACGGGTGTGCTCAGGTCGACCCAATGAGTCAATGCATACTGATCCTTGAACCTGCATGATTTGACACATGGCCTTTTTGAGTCGACACATGCTATTTTGGGCTGAATGTTTCTGCGATTTCGCTATCTTATAGGTCCTAAAACATCATATAATCATATGGATTCATCCTCTATCAATAACTTAATATACTACATCAATTAGACAACATTTACGGGTCATTATTCATCATTAATCTATCAATTCTCCATCAGACAACATCGAATCACCATCTATGAAACCTAAGGCAAACCCTACCTCTATCAACCACTTAAATCAAATATAATAATCAGATAAACACCTCTTACCTTATTATTTCGAGTGATTGATTATGTTCTTCGTTCCTCTTACGATGATTCTCTCCAAAGCCTTTATGCCCTAGCCTCTCTTTTCCAACTTTCACGATTGATTGTGAGAATAACAACTATCTCTTCTTTGTTATCACAAAGGACCCCTAACATCTTCCTTAATTGCCCTCACTTAGTCAACCTCTATTTACCATCACGTCCTCACTCTTCCTACTAATTACCAACACACCACTCTAATTAAAATAACCCTTTAAATAATTATTCTTATTATTATATTCTCAATAATAATCCAAATAATTACTAAATAATTATTTAACCACTCTAATACTTTTAATCATCATAATTCACATCATGCACAACCTCATACCAGCACATCACACATATAATCATATAAAACATCAATTATTCACAAATACTCCTAATAATTCATTAAATAAATAACTTCTAAAAATTAGGGTGTTACAACTCTCCCCCACTTAAAGAATTTTCGGCCTAAAAAATTACCTGAGAAAAACATAGTCGGGTACGACTCCTTCGTCTGATCCTCATGCTCCCAAGTCAACTTTTCACCGGCTGATCCACCCCCACAACACCTTTACTAAGGCAATATCCTTACCTCTCAATTGCTTCACTTCACAACCTTCTATTCTCAATGGTAATGCTTCAACAGTCAAGTTATCTCCCACATGTACATCATCCATCTGAATTACATGTGAGGGATTCAGAATGTACTTTCTCAACTGAGATATATGAAACACATCATGAAGATTCGCAAGTGACGGAGGTAAAGTAATCTGATAGGCTACCTCACCTATCTTCTCAGAAAATTGATATAGACCAACGAAATGCGGTGTAAGCTTCTTTGATTTCAGAGCCCTACCAACACCTGTTACCGGAGTAACTCTCAAAAACACATGATCATCTTTCTGAAATTCCAAGGCCTTCCTTCTCTTATCATGATAGCTTTTCTAACAACTCTGATAAGCCTTCATCCTCTCTTGGATCAGCTTAATCTTCTTAGTTGTTTCTCGCACAATCTCGGGTCCGAGTATAACACTCTCACCCGACTCATACCAACATAATAGAGTTCTACACCTCCTACCATACAATGCTCCGTACGGTGCCGTTCCAATACTTGAATAAAAACTATTATTGTATGTAAATTCAATTAACAACAAGTGACTATCACAAGATCCTCCTTGTTCTAGCATACAAGCCCTCAGCAAGTCCTCCAAAGACCGGATAGTCCTCTCTGTTTAACCGTCCGTCTGCGGATGATATACATAACTCAACTTCAACTTGGTACCGAAAGCATTATGCAAACCTATCCAGAATTTTGATGTAAACCTCAGGTCTCTATCTGACACGATACTCGAAGGTATCCCATGCAACTTTACAATCTCATCAACATACATCTTAGCCAGCTTTTCTATAGGATGGTTGATCTTTATCTTCAAGAAATGAGCTGACTTAGTCAATCGATCCACTATTACCCAAATTGAATCATCACCTCTATCAATCTTCGGTAACCCCGACACGAAATCCATATTAACAATTTCCCATTTCCACTCTGGAATACTCAAAGGTCGCATAAGACCTGTAGGCTTCTGATATTCAATATTCGACTTCTGGAAAGTCAAGCAAGCATACACAAACTTAGCAAATTCTTTCTTCATACCTGGCCACCAAAACATTTTCTTTAAATCCTGATACATTTTCGTAGCACCTAGATGAATACTCAAATCGCTTCGATGCCCTTCCTCAAGAATGCTCTTCTTAAGTTCTAGAATATCAAGAACACATACCCTATCACCAAGTCTCACCGCACCATTCTCATCCACTAGGAATTCACCTCTATTTCCTTGGTTAATCAACGTTAATCGATCCACCAAACTCAAATTATACTTCTGACCTTCTCGGATCTCTTCAAGAATCCCACTAGTCAGTTTCAACATTCCCATCTTCACATTGTTGGATGTCTCTTCGTATACCAAGCTCATGTCTCTAAATTGTTCGATCATCTCTAACTCTCGAACCATAAGCATTGACATATGCAACGATTTCCTACTCAAAGCATCAACTACTACATTTGCTTTACCAGGATGGTAACTCAAATCAAAATCATAATCCTTCAATAATTCGAGCCATCTTCTCTGCCTCGTGTTTAACTCCTTCTGATCAAATAAGTATTTTAAACTCTTATGATCCATGAACACTTCAAATTTAGAGCCAAAAAGATAATGTCTCCAAATTTTTAGCACAAACACCACAACCACAAATTCTAAGTTAAGCGTAGGATAGTTTCTCTCATGTACTTTGAGTTGTCTAGAAGCACAAGCAACAACTTGTCCATTCAACATTAGCACACCACTAAGTCCCATCTTAGACGCATTCATAATACACTACAAATGACTCACTCGAATTAGGCAAAACCAATACCGGAGCAGTCGCCAATCTTTTCTTTAGTTCTACAAAACTTTCTTCACATGCAACATCCCATACTTGAAATGATGAACAACTATCCTTTTGATAGAACATTAATCACTTTACACACCATCAAGCTAATAAGACAATTTTATCCCTTCCAACACGATCCCGTATACTATCAACAAGAGATTAAGGTTAATCAATTCCTCAATTTGTCAATAGGTAGCCGACTGTTAGAACAAAGTTTGAATCTACTACCCTATGTTTAAGTTTTGATGATAACAAAGTGAAAAAATATATTACTTATATGATTCATGTATGAACTATATGCTGCCTAAATTATTATGTTCTGATTTGCAGATACTCTGATTGGTATAAGCAAGATCACACCTAATCAGCATCAGAATTTTGGTTTCTGACATCAGCATCAGAAGTTGCCATATCAGAATATCAGAATCAGAAGATTAATTCACGTATATGCTGAAGTCTGATGAACAGAACTGCGCTTAACACTCTGATAAAGAAACACAACAGTTCATCAGCAGCTAAGCAGAATCAGAATGAGCCAAGCCAGAACTTGCATTAAGTAAGCAACGGTACTGTGCATTGAAAGCAAATTAATACCAACGGCCTCATTCCAGACAAGATCTGCTCGATAAGGAAAGTTTGTTATTAGCATTGAATCAAGAATATTGCTCCAACGTTCAACATCTCAGTGCTATATAAACAAGACTTTGAGGATTGAATTGGCTAATGCTCCCCAATCTTTACACGCCTAAAAGCTGATCATAATCTTCCTTCTCTCGTTTTGCTAAACACTACACATTCTCTTATTCAATCATTGTTTAGCAATCTAGTTTCTAAGCTTTAAGTTGTGTATACATCACAGTTGTGATACAGTTTTGTAGAAAACATTCACACACTTAGATTTATCTTCTTTGTAAGAAAGTGTTTCCTTGACAAACCGGGTTGTGGTTTGCATCAAGAAGGCTTTAGCAGTTGTTAAAGCAGTCTGTAATATTCAGTTGAATATAGTGGATTAAGACCTCGTTGGAGAGAGGCGAAATCACCTTGACGGGTGGACTGGAGTAGTTTGAGATCAAACGAACCAGGATAAAAATATCTTGTTCATTGCATTGATTTTCAGTTTTACAGTTCAACCCCCCCCCCCCTTCTTGTGTTTTTCACTACTTCAATTGGCATCAGAGCGCCTGGTTCTGAGCTAAAACACTTAACCGTGTCAGTACAAGATCCAGCGTCAGAAAAACACAATGGCAGGAAACTATTCTCACACCAGCAATGACAACAATGAGGACAGAGACAGATTCAGCGGAAAACCTCCAGTCTTTGATGGAGAAAACTTTGATTACTGGAAAGACAGAATTGAAAGCTTCTTTCTGGCACATGATGTTGATCTGTGGGATATGGTGACAGATGGATACACGTACCCTGTGAATGCAAGCGGTCAGAAGGTTGATAGAAAAACAATGTCTGACCAACAAAAGCGTGACTTCAAGAATCACCACAAGGCCAGAACCATCCTCCTCAGCGCCATCTCCTATACTGAATATGAAAATATCTCCAACAGAGACACAACAAAGAACATTTTTGACTCACTCAGAATGACGCATGAGGGAAACGTTCAGGTCAAAGAAACTATAGCTCTGGCGCTCATTCAGAAGTATGAGGCATTCAAAATGGAAGAATCTGAATCCATTGAAACAATGTTCTCAAGATTCCAGATTCTGGTAGCTGGTCTCAAGGTTCTGGACAAAGGATACTCTACTGCTGAACATGTCAAGAAAATCATCAGAAGTTTGCCCAAGCAGTGGAGACCAATGGTTACAGCTCTGAAGCTAGCTAAAGATCTCAACAAAATCACTCTGGAGGAACTTATCAGCTCCCTCAGAAGTCATGAGATAGAGCTAGAAGCTGACGAGCCTCAGAAGCAAGGTAAGCCTTTAGCATTAAAATCTAACAAAAAATTTGAGTCTAAAGTTTTGCAGGCAGTTGAAGAAACATCTGATGGATCCTCATCAGAAGAAGACGAACTCTCCCTCCTTTCCAGAAGAGTAAATCAACTGTGGAAGCAAAGACAAAGGAAGTTCAGGAATCCCAAAAGATCTGATCAGAACGAGTCTTCTTCCAGATACAGAAGGACAGATTCTTCCTCTGGATACAGAAGATCTGAAGGCTCCTCTAGCAGCAAAAAGCCAAACACCAAGGACATCATCTGCTATGAGTGCAATGAGCAAGGACACTATAAGAGTGACTGCCCAAAGCTTCAGAGGGAAAAGCCCAAAAATAAGTTTAGAAGAGAGAAGAAGAAAAGTCTCATGGCTACATGGGATGACTCTGACTCGTCTGAAGCTGACTCAGAATCAGATGATGAGAGGGCAAACATAGCTCTCATGGCTAACATCTCAGAAGATAGTGAAACTTATGAATCAGACTCAGAATCAGATACTGAAGAGGTATTTCCTAACTTTGCTGTTAACTTTACCAAGGCTGAACTTGCTGAAAGCCTTAATGAGATTCTGGAACGGTATCAGCAAATTAGAGTTAAATTCAGAGACCTGAAAAGGAATCTTGAATCTGACTCTAATAAGACTGAGAGTCTCAAATTGGAGAATTCTGAGCTGAGAAATAAGATTTCAAAATTAGAAAACACTTTACAAAACTCTCAGAAGGAACCAATTTCTGAAACTCCCAGCAACGCTGATGAGATCATCAAGGAGTATGATCACAGTTTCCAGAAGTTCCTCGCTAAAAGCATAGATAGAAGCAAAATGGCTTCAATGATCTATGGAGTTAGCAGAAACGGCAGGAAAGGAATAGGATACCAAGGTAAGGTTCCTACACCAAAGAATGTCATGGACTTAACCATTAAACACACTCCTCTGAATTCACATTTTGTGTATGGTCACACACATGATATTAAATACACTAGCAGTAAGCACTCTGTGAAACCAAAATTCAACCAGAGTTTTGGCAAAACTAACAAATCAGGACCCAAGAAAATCTGGGTACCTAAGGATAAAATAATACATGTTGCAGATATCTTTAGCAGCAAGTCAGAAACACCAGTCATGGTACCTGGACTCTGGCTGCTCGCGACACGTGACGGGAAGAAGGCATATGTTCCAAAGCCTGGAACTTAAGCCTGGAGGCCACGTTGGCTTTGGAGGCAATCAGAGGGGAAAGATAATTGGCTCTGGAACTGTAGGTAATGGAAATCTTCCCTCTATTAATAATGTTCTTCTAGTAGATGGATTGATGCATAATCTGTTATCCATAAGTCAATTAAGTGATAACGGTTATGATATAATCTTTAATCAAAAATCATGTAAAGCTGTTAGTCAAAAAGATGGGACTATCCTGTTTAATGGTAAGAGGAAAAACAACATTTACTAAATCAAACTTTCTGAACTAAAGAGTCAGAATGTAAAATGTCTTCTGTCTGTTAACAACGAGCAGTGGATCTGGCACAGAAGATTGGGGCATGTTAGTATGAGAAGAATATCTCAGATTAACAAACTCAATCTGGTCAGAGGACTTCCTAATTTGAAGTTCAATTCAGATGCTCTGTGTGAAGCATGTCAGAAAGGAAAGTTTGCAAAACCTTCTTTTAAATCCAAAAATGTTGTTTCTACCTCTAAGCCATTAGAACTTTTGCACATTGACTTATTTGGACCAGTTAAAACTGCTTCAGTCAGTGGCAAGAAGTATGGGTTAGTAATCGTAGATGACTATAGCAGATGGACATGGGTAAAGTTCTTAAGACATAAGGACGAGTCACACTCTGTGTTTGTTACCTTCTGTAACCAAGTTCAGAATGAAAAGGACCTTAGAATCGTTAAAGTCAGAAGTGATCATGGTGGAGAATTTGAAAACAAAGATTTTGAGTCATTCTTTAATGACAGAGGCATTCTGCATGATTTCTCTTGTCCTAGAACTCCCCAACAAAATGGAGTTGTAGAACGAAAGAAACGAACATTGCAAGAAATAGGCAGAACCATGATCAATGAGACAAACGTTGCTAAGACCTTCTGGGCAGAGGCAATAAACACAGCGTGCTACATTCAGAATAGAATCTCAATAAGACCTATTCTGGAAAAGACTCCATATGAATTGTGGAAGAACAGAAAGCCTAACATTTCATATTTTCATCCATTTGGATGTACTTGCTTTATATTAAATACAAAGAATTATTTGAACAAGTTTGACTCTAAAGCACAGAAGTGTATTATGTTAGGATACTCTGAACGCTCAAGAGGGTACAGAGTATACAATACAGAAACACAGATTGTGGAAGAATCAATCAGTGTTCGTTTTGATGATAAGCTTGACTCTGAAAAGTCAAAGCAGAATGAAGTTTTTGCAGGTATGGAAATTGAATTTACAGGTTCTGAAGACAAGTCATCAGAAGCTCTCAACACAGACACTCCTTCAATGTCTGAAAGGAGCACTGCTAGCAATCCTACAACAGCTGCTGATCAACCTCAGAAGAGATTACCCAGAAGCAGCTTGGATCACCCAGAAGAGACTATCTTAGGAAGAAAGGAAGATCCAATCAGAACAAGAGCAAGCTTCAGAAACTCTGAAGAAACTCTTATGGGACTTGTGTCTCTGATTGAACCTTCTTCTATTGATGAAGCACTTCTGGATAATGACTGGATTCTGGCAATGCAAGAAGAGCTGAATCAATTCACCAGAAACGACGTATGGGATCTCGTTCCCAGACCAAAAGGATTCAACGTCATTGGAACAAGATAAGTGTTCAGAAACAAGCTAAATAAACAAGGTGAAGTCATCAGAAACAAGGCACGACTGGTTGCACAAGGTTATAGTCAGCAAGAGGGGATAGACTATACAGAAACCTTTGCCCCAGTCGCCAGGTTAGAATCTATCAGACTTTTAATTTCATTTGCTATTAATAGAGGCATCACTCTGTATCAGATGGATGTCAAAAGTGCATTCTTAAATGGTTATATAGAAGAAGAAGTCTATGTACACCAACCCCCTGATTTTCGAAAATACAAAACATCCAGAACATGTTTTCAAACTAAAGAAGTCACTATATGGTCTGAAACAAGCTCCCAGAGCTTGGTATGAAAGGCTAAGTAACTTTCTATTAGAAAATGAATTCACCAGAGGGAAAGTGGACACTACTCTATTCTGTAAATCAGTTAAGAATGACATCTTAGTCTGTCAAATTTATGTTGATGATATTATTTTTGGTTCTACTAATCCTTCTCTTGGAAGAAAAATTGCTAAGTGTATGCAGGCAGAATTTGAGATGAGCCTCATGGGGGAACTGAAATTCTTTCTAGGAATTCAGATCAATCAAACTCCAGAGGGAACGTACATTCATCAGAGCAAATACATCAGAGATCTTCTGAAGAAATTTGACCTCTCAGAATGTAAGCCATCAAAGATTCCAATGCATCCCACGTGCATTCTGGAAAGAGAAGAGGTAAGCAAAAATGTAGAACAGAAAGTGTACAGAGGTATGATTGGTTCTCTCCTCTATCTGACTGCTTCAAGACCTGACATATTATTCAGTGTTTGTATATGTGCTAGATTCCAATCAGATCCTAGAGAATCTCACTTAATAGCTGTTAAGCGAATTTTCAAGTATCTGAAAGGTACTACTAATCTGGGTTTGTTTTATAGAAAATCTAGTGATTACAGCTTAGTAGGCTACTGCGATGCTGATTTTGCTGGAGACAGAGTGAAACGTAAAAGTACTTCTGGAAGCTGCCAGTTTCTGGGAGAAAATCTGATCTCTTGGTCCAGCAAAAGGCAATCAACAATTGCGCTATCAACAGCAGAAGCTGAGTACATAGCAGCAGCAGGATGTAGCACACAAATGCTCTGGATGAAAAGTCAGCTTGAAGACTTCCAGATTTTTGAGAGTAACATTCCTATACTCTGTGATAATACTTCTGCTATTTGCTTAAGTAAGAATCCCATTTTACATTCTAGAGCTAAGCATATAGAAATAAAACATCACTTCATTAGGGACTATATTCATAAAGGAATTTTGAACTTAAAATTTATAGATACAGACCATCAATGGGCTGATATCTTTACTAAACCCCTTTCAGAAGATAGGTTTAATTTCATTCTAAAACATCTCAGCATGAAAGTCTGCCCAGAGTGAAAATGTTTTAATTCCATATATTTACCTTCAGAATGTAATTGTTTTACTGTGAACTTCTGATCAATCTTCTTTCAGAAAGATAGAACATGCAGATTGTATCAGATGCAAGTCTAAAGATCTAAGAGTCTAAGCTCAAAGAAAGACGTGTTGATCACTACATCAAACAAGTGTCATCCAATCATCAGCAAATCTCTGAAGCAGAACGCGTGCACGCTTCTGAGAAGGCAAAACGCTGATTGGGTGCATTGAGACACATGTCTGGTAACCGTTTTTAAGTATCTTTCTAAAATCCCCCAAAATCAGCAAGCATTTAATAAAAGTAATCTTGCTTTTAAAACACAATCATGATTTTTCTCTTTCTTAAAAACGTTTATTTTTTCAAAATATTCTGAAACTCTATTTAAACACATTAATCTCTCATTCTAATTCTTTACAGTTTCTCACTAATACTCAAGCATTCTCTGCATTTTTCTGTGTTCATCTCTTGCAAAACCTCTTTTTTCTCAGTTTCTTCTCAAAATCTTTTAGTGTGAACATGGCAACCTCCAGCAGTGCTTCTGCAGGTCCTCAGAAGAAAGCATCATCTGAGCAGTATCAAGTGCCATTCAGAACACTCCTCACTCCGGTGAAGAATCTTGAAGTGTTATCTGAATTGATCATTGATTTTGGATGCTTGAAGGAGAACGGTTTTGACCTAACAGAAGAAGTTAGGGCACAGAAATGGGAAAGGTATTTTGACAGATTGGTTGGACCAACATTCCCTATGTTAGTCAAGGAGTTATGGATTCATGTGAAGGCTTCAACGCATCTAGTCACCTCAATCATCTGAACCACAACCTCTGGCAATCCAGCTGCCATGTGGAACAACAGTCACCATGGCACAGTTGCCATCCTCACCAGAATCTACACCACCAAATACTCCCAAAACACCAAACAGTCCAATCATAATTTCTGATTCTCCCACTCCATCTCCAAAACAAACAGCTGCCAAGCAAACCACCGAAAACCCCAGCAGGACATTCATAGACTTAACCAGCCTTGACCGTCTTGCTGATCTAAAACACAAAATAGCCATCCCAAAACCAAAACAACCAGATGTTGGCTCTGGTATTAGGAATTTTGAAACAGGTTTGCAGCAATGGATTGCGTCTCTGAAGCAAGTCTGTCCTGGAATGATTGACCCAGCTGCTTTTGACCAGCTCTGGTCACAATTCAGACTTTGGGTACGTGCTGAAGCCCTCAAGTTGCAGGATATCAACTATGAGCAGGCACAACAGAACTTCAGCAAGCTGCTGAAGGAAGTTGAAAGTCAGCTGCCTCAGGAAGCTGTGCTCCCTCTGGATAGTGAACCTTGGTCTGAGAAACAGCTAGCTTCAAAGGTGCAACCAGAAGAAGACAATACCATTCAAGCTGAAGCAAGTCAAGCAGAAGATGTTGCATAAAGCTCTCAGAAGCTTCTTGCTTCTGATGTTTCTCAAGCTGCCTTGGACAGGCAGACTCTGGAAGAACTGAAGCTGAATGACATGCGTCTGCAGCAGAGGATGGATGAAAACGACCAGAAGATGAAAGAAAGAATGGATGTGCAGGATAGCAAGATTGACACTGTTGTCAGCATGGTGCACAAGCAGAATGAGACTGCTGATCAGATCAAAGCCATGCTGGAGAACCTGTTCACACGCTTTCCTCCCCAACCTTAGTTTTTTTTATTCATGTCATTTTCATGTTTTCTTTAATTTTTCTGATGTACTGTTTGAATATGCTTTGTTTGATTCTGAACCCTATTAATATGACAAGTTTTTCTGATCTTAATTTATTTTAGCACATCACCTACACTTTTTGATTGCTGACAAAAAGGGGGAGAACAAGAATGATATTTTAAACAATAACGGTTTACTGACAGAAATTCTCGAACATTCTAACTCTATTATACTTGAAAATGTTTTCTGTTTTGCTTAAAGTCTACAGGCACAAGGAAGCTCCTGGACACTCTGAAGACTAAAAGCTCTGATCCGCTCAGATACTCTGATCCAAAGCAAAGCTCTGACAAGAAAAGCTCTGCTCTGATATGCTGATCCAAAGCTTCTGATAGTCAAAGACTCTGATACTCTGAGGTTCAAAGAAAGGCAAAAAGATCTGATCCTGAAGAACACTTGTAATCAAAAAGGGAAGTAATAAACTCAGGGGGAGTATCTCTCAACTCTGATATCCTGTTATCCCTTATCTTTGATAACCTCTTACTTTGATGCATCTCTCTAACACCTTTTCACGTTATTTTCATTTAAAATATCTAGTTTTTGTCATCATCAAAAAGGGGGAGATTGTTAGAACAAAGTTTGAATCTACTACCCTATGTTTAAGTTTTGATGATAACAAAGTGAAAAAATATATTACTTATATGATTCATGTATGAACTATATGCTGCCTAAATTATTACGTTCTGATTTGCAGATACTCTGATTGGTATAAGCAAGATCACACCTAATCAGCATCAGAATTTTGGTTTCTGACATCAGCATCAGAAGTTGCCATATCAGAATATCAGAATCAGAAGATTAATTCACGTATATGCTAAAGTCTGATGAACAGAACTGCGCTCAACACTCTGATAAAGAAACACAACAGTTCATCAGCAGCTAAGCAGAATCAGAATGAGCCAAGCCAGAACTTGCATTAAGTAAGCAACGGTACTGTGCATTGAAAGCAAATTAATACCAACGGCCTCATTCCAGACAAGATCTGCTCGATAAGGAAAGTTTGTTATTAGCATTGAATCAAGAATATTGCTCCAACGTTCAACATCTCAGTGCTATATAAACAAGACTTTGAAGATTGAATTGGCTAATGCTCTCCAATCTTTACACGCCTAAAAGCTGATCATAATCTTCCTTCTCTCGTTTTGCTAAACACTACACATTCTCTTATTCAATCATTTTTTAGCAATCTAGTTTCTAAGCTTTAAGTTGTGTATACATCACAGTTGTGATACAGTTTTGTAGAAAACATTCACACACTTAGATTTATCTTCTTTGTAAGAAAGTGTTTCCTTGACAAACCGGGTTGTGGTTTGCATCAAGAAGGCTTTAGCAGTTGTTAAAGCAGTCTGTAATATTCAGTTGAATATAGTGGATTAAGACCTCGTTGGAGAGAGGCGAAATCACCTTGACGGGTGGACTGGAGTAGTTTGAGATCAAACGAACCAGGATAAAAATATCTTGTTCATTGCATTGATTTTCAGTTTTACAATTCAACCCCCCCTTCTTGTGTTTTTCACTACTTCACCGACAATCATGATGGCACATAAACCATCGTTACTAAACTGGAATAGTGTTTCTTTAGAACTTATGCTCAAAGTTACCTAAAGCACCATGGTCCAATTAATCTCTACTCAAACCATGATCTACACCTTGACAACTTAGCATAAAGTCTCTTCCTTTCCAACATTGTAATTCAAATCACAACATTCCGCATTCCCTTATTCTTACTTAGATTAACTCATAATGTCTTCAATAAACACCGCAACAAACTAACTCATATATTTGTAATTCCTACACAAGTTCTAAAATTTGTCCCCTAACTATCCTCACCCATCATCCAAATTTTAAGGTAACCCTCCTTAATTTGATTATACTGTAGACATACTCGCCTAACAGTTGCTCCATCAAATCGTCAATCCTTTTGAAGTGGATATTTATTCTCAATCATTACCTTACTCAATGGTCGGTAATCCACACACGGCCTCATTCAATTGTTGTCACAAACATGCAAACCTCTAAGCCTCATATCCCAAGGGTTATCTTACTTGCTTAGCAGATATAAACACTAGTTCTCTACTGTCACTGAACTCAGATCCACAATCTAGAGGAAAGTCACAAATATCTTTAGGAAAAACATCAAGAATCACACAACAATGGCATATCACTAGTCGTCACATTGCTCTCTATTCTCTGAGAAGTAAACATAAAAAATACATGATCGTTCTCTCTAAAGACATCCCAACTTGACCTATAGACAAAATCATGAATTTGTACTCTCTTCAGTTTCCAGAAACAACATAGCTCCAACAATACTTGCGCTCTTTGTAACTCACTAGTGTATTGCACCAACTCCCATACCTGAAACATATCAGAGAAGAAAAAGCTTCTCCCCAAGTTGTTTCAAACCAAACCTTGCAGATAAATAGTTAGAAAAACATGCAAGTACCGACAGTGTTTCACACACATGTCACACACTAAGGAACAAACAACATTAGACAACCTGGACAGACAGACCGACCTTCTCTGATATCACTAATGTAACACCTTTCTAAACCCCATAGAATATTCATAATTATTTAAAATAATATCAGAGTAATACAACAAAAGGGCATCATACATTATTCGTGAAATTATCATATGTTCTAGTCTTACTCCGTAACACGAGTTTTCAAAATTATTCATGACATATCCATTATCAAGGTTTCACATACTTGCAGAGGAATCATAGTTCAAACAAGTTCATTAAAACACTTCATAGTGCCCCATGATTGATGGTTCATAATTCAACCTAATTTAACCTTCATGGAAACAATTTAAATGTCATAACAAAACAAGAACAAAATAGTTTTCAAAACAAAGTGTTCCCGTCCCCTATGTTACATATCAGAGTAAGACCTTCTAGACTCAACGGAAATAAAACACACGCTCTAAGATATTCTTCTAAGCCTTTAGGGACTACTCCTGATTACCTGCATGTTACCCATGTAGAGGAAACATTCAAGCAGAAAGGGTGAATTCATCATAATCATCATATAAGATATAAGTAATAGACATAGAAGAATAAACCAAAAGTATCACAATGTAAACTCAACATTGTTATATTCCAAGTACCTCAACAATCATACAAATTCAACAACACAATACAACATCATAATTTTAAGAACCAATCAATGCCACATAAGATATAGTGCAAGGACATAGACTCATGCATCTGGTACCAATTCATTTGATGGACACTAGGCCATCGCCCTCCAAAGACCCCAATCATAGGATCGATTCCCACTTGGAAACAGAGAAAATCATAGACATCCTAAATCCATACAATGATTGAGACCAAATCACTAGACCAGCGTCCTAAATTATCAAAAAGGACCAAAGTTGTCCAATGAATGCATGATGCGCAACAATAATATAAATGACCACAACTAGTCATACGCATCATCATTCATGTATTCACCAACCTCATCATATAAACCTCATCATATCTACTCATATAAGCAAAGCATCATCATCATATCATCATATAAAACAGAATCATCATATTAACAACATATCATCATCATACTTCATTACCATAAAACATCTTACAATTAAACACGAGGAAACTAATTCTATCCTAACTTGGGTACTATAATTATCCTTCTTATTCTTCATTTTACTCCTTATAAATATAGTTCACCGTGTTAGCTATCCAACGCTTCGAACGACACCTCAAACGGAGTCCAAAAACACAAGTTACGGCCTTTAGAAAAATCTGTTAAAAATTGGATTGCTTGAGTCGACGCATGCCCCCTTTGAGTCGACGCATAGGTATTATTTCTGCCCCGGGTGTGCTCAGGTCGACCCAATGAGTCAACAAATACTGAGTCTTGAACTTGC
Organism: Vicia faba; assembly: GCA_948472305.1. Lineage (NCBI taxonomy): Eukaryota > Viridiplantae > Streptophyta > Magnoliopsida > Fabales > Fabaceae > Vicia > Vicia faba. The sequence continues at coordinate 1,479,276,857 of OX451738.1, forward strand.
ATGAGTTAATGCATGACCTCTTTGAGTCGACGCATGCTGTTTTGGGCTGAATTTTTCTGCGACTTCACTACCTTATAGGTCCTAAAACATCATCTAATCATAGGGATTCATCATCTATCAACAACTTAATATACTACATCAATTAGATAACATTTACGGGTCATTATTCACCACTAATCTATCAATTCTCCATCAAACAACATCGAATCACCATCTATGAAACATAAGGCAAACCCTACCTCTATCTACCACTTAAATCAAATATTATAATCAGATAAATACCCCTTACCTTATTGTTTCGAGTGATTAATTATGTTCTTATTGCCTATTATGATGATTCTCTCCAAAGCCTTCGTGCCCTAGCCTCTCTTCTCCAACTTTCACGATTTATTGTGAGAATAACAACTATCTCTTCTTTGTTATCACAAAGGACCCCTAATATCTTCCTCAATTGCCCTCACTTAGTCAACCTCTATTTACCATCATGTCTTTACTCTTCTTACTAATTACCAACACACCACTCTAATTAAAATAACCCTTTACATAATTATTCCTATTATTATATTCTCAAAAATAATCCAAATAATTACTAAATAATTATTTAACCATTCTAATACTTCTAATCATCATAATTCACATCATGCACAACCTCATACCAACACATCACACATATAATCATATAAAATATCAATTGTTCACAAATACTCCTAATAATTCATTAAATAAATAACTTCTAAAAATTAGGGTGTTACACCTTGCGGTAGAATGATGCGCTTTATTACCAAGTCACTATCCTGATATACTTTATGCCTGATTTTCTTATTTAATGCTTTGATCATACGTTTCTGATACATATGACTGTGACAAAAAGCCGCAAGCCTCTTCTCGTCAATCAAATTCAACTGATCAAGCCTAGTCTGAATCCATTCGTCTTTGTCTAAGTCTGCATCTTTCATAATTCTCAAGGATGGAATCTGAACTTTGACAGGTAAGACAACCTCCACACCGTAAACTAGAGAGAACGGGGTTTCCCCAGTTGATGTTCAGGCTGAAGTGTGATAGCCATGAAGAGAATATGGTAACATCGCGTGCCAGTCTTTGTAGGTCACAACCATTTTCAACATAATCTGCTTAATGTTCTTTTTGGCGGCTTCCACTGCGCCATTCATATTTGGTCAATATGGAGAAGAGTTGTGGTGCTTGATCTTGATTTGCATGCAGAGTTCTGTGATCATAGTGTTGTTGAGATTGGTACCACTGTCTGTGATAATCCTTTCGGGGATGCCATACCGATAGATAAGGTATGATTAATGAATTGAGCGACCATATTCTTAGTAACAAAGGAAAACGGGGTTGCTTCAACCCACTTCGTGAAGCAATCAATGGTGACGAGGATGAAGTGATGTCTGTTAGAAGCAGTAGGCTTGATCTCTCCAATCATATCGATGCCCCACATTGCAAATGGCTAAGGAGAGGTCAAGACATTCAGAGGTACTGGAGGAACATGTACTTTGTCAGCATAGATCTGGCACTTATGACAAGTTCTTGAGTGGTGATGACAATCAGTTTCCATAGTCGACCAATAGTAACCCGCTCTCGGAATTTTCTTAGCCATAATATGTCCACTGGAATGAGTACCAAAGACACCTTTGTGCACATCTTCCATAATATTCTCCGCCTCTTTCTTGTCCATACAACGTATTAGAGTCGAATCATGATTGCGCTTGTACAAAATTCTATTGCTTAGAAAGAAATTAGTTGAGAACCTCCGTAGGAATTTCTTGTCTTTGATATATGGCCCTTTAGGATACTCTTAAGCCTCAAGATATCTTTTCACTTCATGAAACCAAGGCTTCTCTTCTACTTTGTTGGTGTCAAGTTCATAGTAGTGTGCAGGTTCACCTAGCCTTTCAATGGTAATTATGGGAGCCTCGTTGTCCCATTTGAATTTAAACATAGACGACATGGTAGCTAACGCGTCTGCCAACTAATTCTCTTCTCTTGGAATATGCTTAAAAGTGATCTCCTCGAAGTACAAGATTAAGGTAAGCACATGCTCTCTATAAGGAATGAGATCCGGATGCTTCGTATCCTCTTCTCTCATAATGTGAAGGATTACCGGGGCTGAGTCTCCGTAAACACTCAAGAACTTGATTCTCAAGTAAATAGCAGCTTTAATGCCCATGATGCACGCTTCGTATTCAGCCATATTGTCGGTACAGTCAAAACATGATCTGGCAGTGAAGGGCATATGGAAACTCTGAGGAGAGATAATTACAGCACTAATTTTGTTGCCAAGTGCATTAGAGGCTCCGTCAAAAACGAAAGTCCATCGGGATCCTGGCTCTGGTCCTTCTTATGGTCCAGGTTCTTCACAACCTATAACTAGCATAATGTTCTCATTCGGGCACTTAAAATTCATAGACTGGTAGTCATCTATGGCTTGATGCGCAAAATGATCTACCAGTACACTTTATTTGATTTCTTTCTGAGTGGTGTACTGAATGTCGTATTCTGTCAAGACCATTTGCCATCATTTTATCCTTCCGGAGAGAGCGGGCTTCTCGAATATATATTTGATGGGATCCATTTTAGAGATCAACAAGGGAATATGAGTCAACATATATTGCCTTAGTCGGCAAGCAGCCCATGCCAAAGCACAACATGTTTTCTCAAGAAGTGAGTATCTTGTTTCACAGTAGGTAAACTTTTTGCTAAGGTAGTATATTGCATGCTCTTTTCGACCATACTCGTCATACTGCCCTAGTACACACCCCTTTGAGTTATCTAACACTGTTAAATACATGATTATAGGCCTTCCTTTAACTGGTGGCATCAGAATTGGAGGTTCTTGTAGGTACTCCTTGATCTTGTCAAAGGCTATTTAACAATCATCGTTCCATTTCACTACCTAATCTTTCTTCAGCAACTTAAAGATCGGTTCATAAGTAGCGGTCAAATGAGAAATAAATTTGGCAATATAGTTTAGTCGTCCCAAGAAACCTCTGACTTCCTTCTCAGTACGGGGGACTGGAATTTCTTGAATGGCTTTTACTTTAGTGGGATCAACTTCAATTTCTTTACTGCTGACAACAAAACCCAGGAGCTTATCAGATCTCACTCCAAAGGTGCACTTGTTCGGATTCAATCTCAGCTTATATTTCCTCAGTCTCTCAAACAAATTATATAGATGTTCCAGATGCTCTTCTTCATTCTATGATCTGGCTATCATATCATCGGCATAGACCTATATCTCGTGATGAATCATGTCATAGAAGAAAGCCACCATAGCACGCTGATATGTTGCGCCGACGTTCTTCAGCCCAAAAGGCATAACCTTGTAGCAGAAAGTGCCGCATTATGTAACAAAAGTAGTTTTTTCCATGTCTTCAGGTGCCATCTTGATCTGATTATATCTTGAGAAACAATCCATGAAGGAGAATACCTTATGTTGAGTGGTGATTTTGACCAAAACATTAATATATGGAAGCGAGAAGTCATCCTTGGGGATCGCCCTGTTCAGATCCATATAGTCTACACACATATGTACCTTGTCGTCTTTCTTTGGTACCTGAACCATATTCGCAACCCATTGGGGATAGGATGTCACTGCTAAGAACCCTGTGTTGAACTGTTTCATAACCTCAGCCTTGATCTTCTCTAACATCTCGGGACGTATACAACGAACCTTTTATTTTATCAGAGCATAACCCTCTTTCATCGATAGACGGTGAACCACAATATCGATATCAAGCCTTGGCATGTCTTCGTATGACCAAAAAAAGATCTCAACATATTCATTTAACATTTGTATTAACTTGTTATCGACATTATCCTCTAAGTTGGCGCCTATTTTGACCTCTTTTCTGTCTATTCCAGAACCCAAGTTTACCACTTCAACCGGCTCTTCATGTGGTTGAATAGATTTTTCTTCTTGCAGTAACAGTCTGGCAACTTCTCTTAGCATCTCACAATATTTCTCACCTTCGTCCTCAGTTTGGTAGATCAGATTTTCAAAGTCAGAAGTGGCAATAGCATAATCGTTATCAACGAGATCCATAGTGGATATGGATCTACAATGTATTATGCGGGTGTGTGTAAGAACACATGGCTATTTGAAAGTGATAAAAGTGAAAAGAAAGAAAGAGAGCACAAGACTTGAATGCAAAACATCCAATGCTTTATTAAATGAAAATATGATTATGAAATGATAACCCTTAACAAATGAACCATTGTGCTCCGGGTAAGGCACAAGGCTTAAAGTCATTGTTCAAATATTACAAAGCCAAAACTTGAAAGCAATAAAAAACAGAAATGTTGCTATTACTCCTGACTAAAGGAGATAGAGATAGTGTCCTCAGCCTTCCAATTGTTGAGCCCATTTCCAACGGTAGGAAAGATCTAGCTATCAAAGTCACAATCACTGTCAGTGTCTTCTATGGCATTGGCTCTATTATTGCTGATGCAGAATGGTGGTCTTTCAGCTCGAGCGTGACGAACAGCCCTCTGACCTTCTGTAGTGAAACCCAAACCAAACTTGTCAGATTTATAGGGAATGTCAGGAAGCTAACCCCAAATAGTACAACCACCTTCTTCTATAGTATCTTTAGCATCTTTCAATGAAGCCATCATAGGAGGCACCCTAGTAACTATGATAATGGCAGAGACATCTTCAGTAGCGACAAGAGGGATAACTTCAAAAGTTTGACATGGAGTCTCGATGAATTCACCGTCCATCTTTACATACCGGAAAGAGTTCAAGTGGTTGACCATATACTCTTCTTCACCACAGACAGTAACAATCTTTCCGTTCACAGGATAATTTAGTTTTTGATGTATGGTAGAGGTGACAGCGCCTGCCCCATGGATCCAGGGGCGTCCCAGTAAGCAGGAATAAGCTGGTCAAATGTCCATTACATAGAAGGTACATTCAAAAATCTGTGAACCCACTTTGATCAGAAGATCCACTTCTCCGTGTACCATCATTTTTGACTCGTCAAAGGCTAGAACCACAATATCACAAGGTTTCAGTATGACCCCTTCGTAATCAAGTCTGTCAAGAGCGCCTTTCGGTAGAACATTTAATGAAGAGCCAGTATCAACCAAGACATGAGCTAGAGTAGTGACCCTGCATTCAATGGAGATATACATGGCCTTATTGTGGTTTCTTCCCTCAATAGTCAGATCAACATCAGAGAAACCTAATCCATTTTCAATCGTCAAGCTAGCAACATAACTTCCAAATTGGTCGCCAAAAATCTCTTGTGGCACGTGAGCAGTCTTCAATAATTTTACTAAAGCCTGTGCATGGCCTTCAAAATACAATATTAGGGATAACATAGAGATCTTGGATGGGGTATACCCCAGCTGTTCAACAATTTTATAGTCACTCTTGTGGATGATCTTCAATACCTCTTCCAACTCTTGTCTAGAGGTGTCTTCAGTTGTAGCTTCCTTAGGTGCCTCCGTATGAGCAGGCTCTGTTATTGGCTCTTTGCCTCGAGCCTCAGTAATTGACTCGGTAACAGTAATTTTAACAGGTATGGAAATAGTCTTTGGAGAGATTTCCAGAGAGAAAATGCTTCCGCTTCTTGTAACCTTATTGGTTCCAACAATATTGTCAATGTCGGGATCAAGAACTTCAATAACTTCATCTTTAACAGTCAGTAGTTCTTGTTTGATTCCATGATAGTAGACATCGGATCCATAGTTCTAAGGAATAGCTTTATCCGAAGAATATAGGATAGGTCCAGGTGTAGTGATGACCAGAGGAGAAACTTTCATATTGGCAGTTGTGATACGGTGGGAGAACTGACTTGAGGTTTGCATTTGTGTTCGCAAATGTTGCGGTTAGCAAGAGTCTCCACAGACTTTTCTTTTATCCAAAAGGAAAGGTAAAAAAGCACAGGAAAGACCTTTGAGATGTTTTCTTGAGTTCGGGGGGTAGATTATGAAAAGGGAAGGTGCTAGCACCCTTTTCATCCATGGTTTTCCATGGGCTCTTAGTTACTTGTTTATATCACTTGCTTTGCTTTGAAATTGTTTGAAATGGTGCTTGGTGTTTGGTGTGATTTTGAAAGTATTTTGAAAAGAGGCCATTGTTTAGGCGATCTTTGTAATGATTCTCGTTCGTAAGAATGTATACAAAGATGTTTGTCTTTTGAAAAAGGTTTCAATGTTTTGTAAGATATTTTGAAAATGTTTTGAAATGTGTGTGTGTGTGTGTGTTTTTTCGAAAATAGAAAGGATTTTTTTGAAATTGATCAAGTAACTAGAAGCTATCTACCTACTTAAATGTCTTTCTTGTGCATTTTTATTCCTTTGACATTGTTGACTTACCATTGATTTGGTAAGCAACCCTATCTTTGGATGTAAACGGGACGGGTGTGGGTCATCGTATGACCATGATAGCAATGTTGCCAAGTATCTTAGCATGTTTGAGGGACCAAGTTCATCTTTGTTTAGGCAACCTTTTCATAGCGTCATCGAGGAACTATGATCTTTTATTTGTTTTGTTTTGCCAAGATACTTCGCGTGCGTAACATGGCCATTTTTATTTAAGCAACCAAGTGGGTGAAACCCTAAGGGTGCTTGTGTGCAATGTGTGTCATTTTACATGCTTTTGATTTGTCTTGGATTAGGTCTTGTCTATTTGTTTTGTCTTTAGTCTTGTCATACAAACCCTAGTTTACTAAACATGGTATAAATGCGATAAATTGCGTAAATGTAAACTAAGCTATTACAACAATTATTATGGGAGGGGGGATACAAGTTTTTGAATGGGGATATTGCACAAAATAAACCCTAAAAATACTATTACAACCCAATTGAATATTGTGCGAATTAAATAAATGTACAAATATTTAAAATGCAATAAAATGTATTTATGTAAAATGTTTTGTATTTGATTTTTGTATGAGAAAAATGATTTATTTAAGCCCTAAAAATAAGAGAAAAATTATTATTATTTTTGAAAGGGTGAAACCCTAATTTTCAATTAAAATAAAATATATGTTCTATATTATTATTTTGTTCATTTTTTGTACAAGAAAATAATAAATAATATTATGTACAAATATTAAAAATTTAAAAATGTATGAAAATAAATATTTTATGTATATAAATAACATAATAAAAATGTATAGTATTTTTAAATATATTTACAATTTATTTAAGAAAATAAAGTATATTATCCTAATAAACTATTATTTATGCCAAAAAATAATTAGAAAAATAAAATAAAAGTGTGGAAATAAATAAATTATTTTTAGGTATTTTTTATCATTTAGAAAAAATAAATGCAAGTAACAAATATAAAAAATGCAAAAAAATGCAAAAATATAAGAAAATAGTCAGAGGGTGCAAAAGTAATCCAGGAGGTGCAAAGAGCAAAAACAAAAAGGCCAGAAGCGCCAAAAAAGCCCAAGGCACATCTTCGTCCTTGTCCTCTGTCTTCTCCTTCGCGCGCGTTTCAGCTCAACCTGCAACTCTCAAATGCTTGCACAAAAACAAAAACTTGTAACATGAAACATGTAGCATTTAATCTCACGATTCCAACCATATAAGATTTATAACCTAATTCTCAAAGATCAGAGAGAATTTTGTCAGCCCTAATTCGTGACCTAAAAAATCCAGGAACTTCAAGCTTCAAATTCTCATGGCACAGTTAATATAAATGACAAGTATGCATATGTACAGCTTCACCATGTTATAGACTACATCTTTTCTTCACAAATCGTGGCTTGAGGATGCCTAAATAGAGAGATAGAGTTTTGAAAAAATACCTCCTTCAGCTGGATTTGGATATGACAATGTGGGGACTTTGAGTGAGGCCTGAGGATCATATGAGCTTCCTTGAACTTCCTTCAAGCTATTCCAATGCTTAGCTTGCTTTGTGGATGGCCAGAAGTCTCTGCACAAGTCAACTTGCAAGCTTCCAAAGTGAAAATGGCAATGGCTGAAACAGGGGTTACAGTAACAATGTAAAGGCTTGGATAGCTTTGATATGATGTGGATAAGATGTTTCAAGTGTCAAGCCACAAAACACACGAGCAAAAAATGAGTTTGCTATGGTTTTGTAGAAACTGGATGTTTGGGCAGGAAAATGATGTTTCTGAGTTTGAGAGTGTTTTGGATGCTAAGAAATCGTGTTTTGCATTGTGACAAGTTTTTATACTTGTATATAATGGATACAAAGTCCACTCCTCAACAGATGTGCAAGCCATTCCTTTTCACCAACTTTCTTTCTTTTGAAGCAAAGTGAAGTGACTTATGCAAAATGCTTGTAATGGCTAGTTTGAGGGCTGCAAAGGGCTTGTACAAATTGCTTAAGATCTGTGGAAATTGCTTGCAACAAAGGAACAGGTCCAAGGCTCAAGGTTGATAAAGTTACAAAAGCTCACTTTATGAAAATGGCATTGTAACCTTTATGCTTAAAATGGAAATGTAACTTTGTACAATGCTTCAAAAGTTAAAATAAAGCCTTTAACCTATGAGTTTGCATTTAATTATGGAGTGTAGAATGAGTTTAGGACCTTTAATGCAAGGTACAAGCATCATGGATCTGATTTGCAACTTGATACTTTGTAAAAATGGTATGAACAAAAGTGATAAAATGCCAATTTCTCTTCTTCGATTCTCCCTAACCAAAAATAATCTTGGAGAGTTCTTTGACATTTTGGAAAGCTTGAAATGTGCTCTATAATCCATCTTTGAAATTCATTTTGAGATACCTCTTGGAACTAGGTGAAAAATGTCCATGAAGTTGGGTCAAAAAATTGCCTGAATTAGGGCAAATTTTCACTAAGTTATTTAGTTCATGGATCCATATTCACAAATTCATAACTTGAGATTCAAGCATATTTTGGGAAAAGTTTGTGAAGCAAAGTTGTAGATTTCATGGAGGACTACAACTTTCATGTTGGAAGTTTTCTTTGAATCAAATTTCATCATGGGAAAAAGTGGTGGAAAGTTGGGGAAAAAATAAGAAAATTTCCATACTTAGAAAAATTCCAAGTTATGAAAATTTTCAAATTCAAAACCCTAATTTTCAAAATTGGTTTTCTTGGTGAACAAGTTTCATGTTTTGACATATCTTGATGAATTATGACCCTTGGCACTTGATTTTGACCAAAAAGTCAAAGTTTGACTTTTCAGTGTACCGTTGACTTTTAATCAGTTGACTGCAAAATTCATCTATCAATCCAATGAACTTGAGATCTTCTGAACCATGTAATTAGGTAAAGATGATGCCATTGAACCCTTGGAATCATTTTTAAACCCAATTGGTCATTGTCTTGGTTAAAAATCGTAAATTACCCTTTCTCAATCAAAACCCTAATTTTGACCATTTTGCCCTTTTGATGATTTAATCAAATTTCTTGAGGAGTTGTGATCCAAACTTGATCAAATGGTACATATGAGTCTAAAATGTTGATGTGGATAAAAAATTATGAAGTTTGACTGTAAAATGGCCATGGTTGACTTTTTCCCTAATACAGTTGATTTTTAGGTCAACTATCCAATTGACTGATCAAAAATGTGGTTCAAGGCTTGAAACTTAACATGAGCAAACTTAGGGGTCCAACATGATGTCTGAAAGTCACATGAAACATTGGTGGTCCAAAAATCCTTGTGTAAACTCAAACCCTAATTATGGAGTATTAGTGCATGATGAGTCTTGAGCTGACCAAACCCTAAATCTTGTTTTGAGTCCAAGAAGTCTTGTGAGAAAAATCTTGATAAATGAGAGGGAAAATTTTGGGGTACAACAACTGCCCCTGTTCAATCTTCTTGAACCTGAAGAGTCAGATTAGTGAGACTTGTCGTTCGTGACTCGAAGGTAAAAGATGATTGGACACTAGAGTGCCCATAAATTTGCACTCGACAAAGTGTAGTTGAGGGAATGGGCTTAAAGATGCCATTTGGAGAGGCGATAGAACCTTGTTGGAGATGGGATTGTAGATGCCATCCAAGAATGTTTGCTGAATTTGTAAGTTGTAGGTCAGAAGAACAAGTATCAGAATGGTATCCGCGTTTGGAACGTATCTGAACTGCATATGGAGACTTGAAATCTGAATGAGAAACAGAATAGGATCCGTGTCTGGAGCGTATCTGTATTGTATCAAGAGTGTGAAATCTGAATTTGAATAAGTATCAGAATGGCATCCGTATCTGGAGCGTATCCGGACTGTATCTGATGGTTGAATCTGAATAAGTGACAGAATGACTTACGTATCTGGAGTGTATCTGAACTGTATCTGAATAAGTGACAGAATGACTTCCGTATCTGGAGTGTATCTGAACTGTATCTGAATAAGTAACAGAATGTCTTCCGTGTATGGAGTGTATCTGAATTGTAATATGAGTGACAGAATGGAAACCGTATCTGGAGCATATCTGGACTGTATCCTGAAGTTTGAGGTCTGAATGAGTAATAGAATAGTATCCGTATCTGGAGCGTATCTAAAATGTATCTGAGAAAGCTGAATATGAATGAGTAACAGAATGACTTCCGTGTCTGGAGTGTATTTGTACTGTATCTTGACAGCTGAATTATTTTGACGGTAGTTGTTAATCTTATCCTGAATAAGGTAAAATGTTAGCTGAAACACAAAGTTATGTTGCATGAAATGTATGATGCAATATATGTACTTTGTCAATGTTTATGATATATGGATGTAATGTATGTGCATGTAAGCTGATGTGCTGTATTGCTGAGGAAAATAAATCCTTGACTGGTGCCGGGGAAAATAAATCCTTGACTCTTGAGGACAAGAAATCCTTGGCGACTGTTGGGGATTAAAAATCCTTGATTGCCGAGGATCAGAAATCCTTGGCGACTGCTCTGGGGACATAGGGATCCTTTATGTCTTGAAGTTGGAATATTGACAAAAATTCGTTGTGAAGGTAATGTCATATACTGCCTGAGTAGTCTACTTGGAGAATCCAGAGAATTTGATGACTTCTACTAGGGATTACACAAAGGAAATCCTTGATCTGTTGGGGAGTAAAGAAGACTCTGATGACTTCTGCGGGGAATTAAGAATGAGAATATTCATTCTGTTGGGGAGTAATGAAAACTCTGTGGGGGAAGAAGGCTTACTGCTGGGGAGTAGGTTCAGGAGTTTGGGTCGTCTACCATTCTACTAGGGAGTTATCAGAAGTTGTTGTCTGGTTTTTAGGCTTCAAGATATCTTGCTGGGGAATTTGGAGAAACTGGATGGTTTCCACTGGGGGTTAATAGTTAGAAGTTTTGGCTCCACTGGGGATTGGGAGTTTGAAGTTTTAACTCTGATGGGGATTAAGGGTTTGAAATTTTAGCTCCGCTGGGGATCTAGATGATGTACTGTTAGGGATTGCTCATGGAATAGCCTACAGGCGTTTTCATATCCTTTCAACTTGTCAGTAATTGTTCTTTTCCATTCTGTTTATTTGTAAACAGTAACTATGTTCAAATGCATATGTTCATCAATGAATCATTGAACATTTTTGCAAATAAAAACACAAGTGTAACGAAAAAGGCAAATAGTTTTCTGTACTTTGAAAGATATATCTTTGTATTTACTTTGAATAAGTATTTTGTACAAAGGAGATAGACATCCTAGTAAGAGAATGGTGTCATAAAAGTAAGAAAAATTTATACAAAGAAAGATAGCTATATGTGTAATAATCCCATGGGGTCCCCATTCCGCTATAGCCTTCGTATCTCTGAATATCTTGTCTGTCCGTTGCTTTGTCCAAAGATGATTGAATTGATCAGAAGCTCAAATTTTGGCAGTGAAGTGATTATCCTTAAAGTGATCCGACGAGACATAGTCATACGCTTTAATTCCCTAACTTTTGCCTGGACCGCCCTTTCGGGTTTTCAGTCCAACGGGAAACCCTTTTTTTCCCAAGTCGCCCTTTCGGGTTTTCAACTCGCCGGGTGTACAGATTTTTATTTTATCCCTAATTTTTGCCCGAACTTTTTTTTTGGTTCGCTGGGATGCCCTTGTTTTGCCTAGGTGTGTCAACCTAGCGGGTCTCTTATGCGTAGTATCTTTTGACTATGTCTGTGTTCGCAGGGTGCGGCAGGTCGTCGCCGTCCATGGTGGTTAAGATCATTGCCCCACCAGAAAAGATGTTCTTGATTACAAGTGGTCCTTCATAGGTAGGAGTCCATTTTCCCCTGGGATCACTTTGCGGCAAGATGATGCGCTTGATCACTAGATCTCCAACTTGATATACCTGGCGTATGACTTTCTTGTTGAAAGCCTTGATCATCCGTTTTTGATACGTCTGACCGTGGAAAACAATAGTAAGTCTCTTTTCGTTAATTAAGTTCAGTTGATCAAGTCGGGTCTGGATCCAATCGTCTTCACTCAAGCCTGCATCCTTCATGATTCTCAAAGAGGGAATCTGAACCTCGATAGGTAAAACAGCCTCCATGCCATAAACCAAAGAATAGGGTGTTGCCCCAGTTGATGTGTGTTCCGTGGTATGGTACCCGTGGAGAGCAAACGGTAACATTTCATGTCAGTCCTTGTAGGTGACTGTCATCTTTTGTATGATATTTTTGTTAGCAACTTCAACTGCACCATTCATCTTTGGCCGATAGGGGATGAATTGTGATGTTGAATCTTGAACTGCTCGTACAAGGCGGTGATCATAGTATTGTTAAGGTTTGTACCGTTATCAGTGATGATCCTTTCGGGGATACTGTACCGGCAAATACGATTCTGCTTGATGAAGCGGGCAACAACATTCTTAGTAACGGACGCGAAGGAAGCTGCTTCGACCCATTTGGTGAAATAGTCAATGGCCACGAGAATGAAGCGGTGTCCATTGGAGGATGTAGGCTTGATCTCCCCAATCATGTCGATTCCCCACATAGAAAAGGGCCAAGGAGCTGTTCAGACATTTAGAGGAACCAGAGGCACGTGCACCTTGTCTGCATAGATTTAACACTTATGGCAGGTCCGGGAGTGTTGATAGCAGTCAGCTTCCATGGTAGACCAGTAATAGCCTGTCCGTAGAATCTTCTTGGCCATCGTATGCCCACTAGAGTGAGTGCCAAAGGTACCTCCATGCAGTTCAGCCATGATCTTTTCAACTTCAATCTTGTCCACACAACGGAGCAGAATAGAATCATGATTACGCTTGTACAGGATGTCATTACTTAGGAAGAACTTAGCTGAGAATCTCCTTAAGAACTTTTTGTCATTGACTGAAGCTCCTTCTGGATATTCTTGAGCCTCGAGATACCTTTTGACTTCATGAAACCATGGCTGGTCCACTACTTCTTCGGTATTAATCTCGTGACAGTGTGTTGGTTCGTCCATCCGTTCAATGGTGATTTGGGGAGCCTCGTTATCAAAATTAAGTTTAAACATAGATAACATGGTAGCTAGAGCATCTGCTAGCTGATTTTCTTCTCGCGGGAAGTGCTCGAAGGTAATCTGCTCGAAATGTGGTAACAATGTCAAAACATGTTCTTTGTAAGGGATGAGGTTTGGATGCTTAGTGTCCCACTCTCCTTTGATCTGACTGATGACCAAAGCTGAGTCCCCAAACACATCTAAAGATTTGATTCCCAAGTCTATGGAAGCCTTGAGACCAAAGATGCATGCTTCGTACTCTGCCATGTTGTTCGTACAGTTGAAGCAAAGTCTGGCGGTGAAAGGAGTATGGCATCCTTCCGGAGAGATAAGCACAGCGCCGATACCGTTTCCAAGTGCATTGGATGCCCCATCAAAGTACAGGTTCCATCGGGATCCTTGTTCAGGTCCTTGATATGGTCTGATCTCTTCATTGTTGCCCACTGTCATGATGTCTTCGTCAGGGAAGTCAAACTTCATGGATTGATAATCTTCTACAGCTTGATGGGCCAGATGATCAGCTAGCACACTACCCTTTATAGCTTTTTGGGTAGTGTACTGTATGTCATATTCCGTTAGGATCATCTGCCATCTAGCTATCCTCCCAGACAGAGCAGGCTTCTCAAAGAAGTACTTTATCGGATCCATCTTAGATATCAGTAAAGTGGTATGAGTCAACATGTACTGCCTTAGCCGGCGAGCAGCCCATACCAAAGTGCAGCAAGTTTTCTCGAGCAGTGAATATCTGGTTTCACATTCGGTAAACTTTTTGCTTAGGTAATAAATGGTGTGCTCTTTTCGGCCAGACTCGTCATGCTTCCCCAGTACGCACCCTATTGAATTATCCAAGACGGTCAGATACATGATTAGCGGTCTTCCTTCAACGGGTGGCATCAGGACAGGAGGCTCTAGCAAATACTCCTTGATTTTATCAAAAGCAACCTGACATTCATCATTCCATCTGACTACATGATCTTTCTTCAACAACTTGAAGATTGGTTCACAAGTAGACGTTAGGTGAGAAATGAATCTGGCAATGTAGTTTAGGCGTCCCAAAAAACCTCTGACTTCCTTCTCAGTGCGAGGAGCATGCTTTTCTTGTATAGCTTTGACTTTGGCAGGATCAACCTCGATGCCTTTGTTGCTGACAATGAAACCTAAGAGTTTACTGGACCGGACTCCGAATGTACACTTGTTTGGATTCAGTCTTAGCTTGTACTCCTTCAATCTGACAAACAGCTTTTGCAAGTGATCAAGGTGTTCTTCTTCAGTTTGTGATCAGGCTATCATGTCATCTACGTAGACCTCTATCTCATGATGTATCATATCATGAAATAAAGCTACCATGGCGCGTTGATAGGTTGCCACGACATTCTTCAGTCCGAATGGCATCACTTTGTAGCAGAACGTACCCCACTGTGTGACAAATGTAGTTTTCTCCATGTCCTCAGGTGCCATTTTGATTTGGTTATAGCCTGAGAATCCGTTCATGAAAGAAAATACTTTGTGCTGGGCTGTATTGTCGACCAGGATGTCAATGTGTGGAAGTGGAAAATCATATTTAGGGATGGCCCTGTTTAAATCTCTATAATCCATGCACATTCTTACTTTGCCGTCCTTTTTAGGCACGAGAACAATGTTGGCCACCCATTGAGGATAATAAGTAACAGCCAGAAATCCAGCGTTGAAATGTTTCATAACTTCTGCTTTGATCTTCTCGGACATGTCAGGTCTCATGCGGCGGACCTTTTGTTTCACTAGTGGACAGTCTTCTCTTGTGGGTAGGCGGTGTACCACAATGTCTGTATCGAGTCCTGGCATGTCTTCATATGACCAGGCAAAGATCTCAACATAATCATGCAACAGCTGAATTAGGCGCTCCTTGACACTCGGCTCTAGATTGGCATCTATTTTGATTTCTTTTCTATCATCCTCGGTTCCCAAGTTGATCGTATCCAACAACTCCTCATGAGGCTGAATTGCTCTTTCCTCTTGTTATAATAGTATGGCCAATTCCCCTGGCACCTCACAATCTTCCTCACCTTCGTATTCGACTTGGTAGATCAGATCTTCAGAGTCACTGAAGGCTATAGCAGTATTGTTACCCATGGGATCCAGAATGGAAGGGTACCTGCATTTATGAGTGTGGGTGTGTGTAAGGGTATAGCCATCTTAAAACAATAAAATGTAAAAGAAAGACAATGAGCATAAAAGTTTATATGTGAAAAAGCGTCCATGATTCATTGAATGACATATGTAGATGAAATAAAAACCATTACAAATGGACAATTGTGTCTCGGGTAAGACACAAGGTTTTTAAAGTACGAATTGTTTGTGAATTATTACAGTCCAACAGAAATGTAAAAGATAAATTACTGAGATATGAAAGTTATCGGAATGAAGTCTCTGGCTTCCCAGTTGCGCAGTCCTCCGCTGACAGTAGGAAATATCCAATCTTCCAAGCTGCCATCCTCTTCATTGTCTTCTACCGCATTGACGATTTGGTTGGTAATCTTCACAGGTGGCCCCCCAGCACGGGCACGGTGCACAGCCTTCTGACCAGTCGAAGTAAATCCCAAGCCAAACTTGTCTGATTTGTAGGGAATGTCTGGAAGCTGACCCCAGATTGTGCATCCCCCTTCTCCCACTACTGCTCTTGCATCCTTTAAAGATGACATCCGAAGCGGAGGTCTTGTGATCTTAGGAGTTGAGGATACCGCCTTGGTCGCCGCTATTTCAGGATAGACTTCTTCAAAATGTTGGAAAGCGGTCTCAATGAATTCGCCATCTAACTCCACATAACAGAAAGAATTCAGATGACTAAACATATACTCCTCCTCCCCATGGAAAGTTATGATCTTCCATTGGACGGGGTACTTGAGCATCTAATGCAAGATGGAGGTGACAGCACCGGCGTTGTGGATCTAGGGGCGTCCCAACAGACAGGAATAAGAAGGACGGATGTCCATCACGTAGAAGGTTGAGTTGAAGACTTGAGTTCCCACCTTGATTGGGATGTCCACCTCCCCGCGGACTATCATCTTAGAACCATCAAAAGCTCGCACCACTATATTGCTGGGTTTTAGAGTCAGACCCTCGCAATCCAACCTATCAAGGGCTTTCTTCGGCAAGACGTTCAGAGATGATCCGGTATCGACCAAGACATGAGCTAGGGTTGTTCCTCTGCACTCCACTGAGACATGTAATGCATCGTTGTGTTTTCTCCCTCTGGGCGTCAAGTCAGCATCGGAGAAGCCCAAGCCATTATCAGCTGTCAAACTGGCCACACAGTCCTGGAACTGGTCAGCAGACGTCTCTTGCGGCACATGAGCTGTTTTCAGAAATTTTACCAAAGCCTTGGCATGGGCTTCAGAGCAAAGCAGCAGGGCTAGCATAGAGATCTTGGAAGGGGTCTTCCCCAATTGTTCAACCACATCATAATCACTCTTCTTAATGATCCTCAAGATTTCTTCCATCTCCTTCTTGGATGTTTCAGGAATAGCCAGTAATTGATCCTTTGTCTGGACAGGCTCCTCTTGAACGTTCTTTCCTTTATTCTCAGCAGCGGAAGTAGGGATAGGAATTGTATTGTCTTTGTTGGTAGGTACGCTTGCAGGTACAGTCATTGGTGTAGAGGTAATCTTCGGAACGGCCACGGGTCCAAAGACTGTTGTTGGAGGAGCAATCTCTGGAGAGAAAACCCTACCATTGCGGGTGATCTTGCTAGTTCCAACAATATTGCCAATGTCGGGACTGTCCTCTTCAGAGCTTTCTTCTTCGGAAGTCAGTTCAATCTGTTTAATACCATGGTAGTAGATTTCTCCACCATAATTCCATGGTACTGATTTATCTGATTTGTATGGGGTTGGTTCGGGCATTGTTATCTTAAGCAGAGCGGTCTTTGGAGCAGGTGTAATCCTAACGGTTCTTTTAGGGGCCCTGGAAGGATTGGCGTAGATGGTTATTATTGAAACTTCTTTAACTGGAATGGGTGAAACAGGAGCTTTCTCAAACAAAATTTCTTGGTTATCAATCAATTGTTGGATTCCTTTCTTCAACAGAGGGAAGTCAAATGATGAGGATAGGCAAACACGACAGTATTTGTCATAACCTGGGAAGATGCCATCTTTTAACAAATTCAACTTGATGGTCGGGAGCGGAGTTAACAGTTTATCCACAGTAGCAACAAACAGATCTTCTTCAATAGCGTTGGCATTGTGACCATGCCTCGGCATTGGGGCGGAAATAACATTTGGTTTCTCAGGCGATTCAAATTCAACTTCCTTCGCGTCTATCAGATCTTGAATCTTATTCTTCAGAGCCCAACAGTTGTTGGTGTCGTGCCCTGGACCTTCAGAATGGTACGCGCATCTGGCGTTGGGATGGTAATATGGAGAAGCAGTATTAGGATTTTTTGGGGCCTCTTTTAAAGCGGCCAGATTCAACTTCAGGAGATGTGGTAGAACTTGGGCTGGAGTCATGTTAGTCTTGGTAAATTGCTAAACTGGCCTTTCTACCCTTTGCTGATTAGTTCTCGGCTGGTCTGATGCAGGCTTCAGAATCATTACGGCCCCCACCGTTGGTCGGCGCTCGGTTCTTCCCTGATTTTTCTGTGAATAGACAGCAGATACTTCCTTTCTTCCCGTGAAGGATTTTTTTTACAGTTGTTGAGGCAGACGCGTCCTTCTGAATCTTTCCATTTCTTATACCAGCATCCACTCTTTCGCCAGTTAAAATCAATTCGGTAAACCCTGCAGAGGAACTCCCAATCAGATGATTGAAGAAAGGACCTGATAGAGTTCCCAAGAACATGTCCACCAACTCCCTCTCAGATAGAGGGGGTTGCACCCTTCCGGATAGGTCTCTCCACTTTTGCGCGTAATCTTTAAAGCCCTCATTGGAAGCCATAGCCATACTTTGTAGCTAAGTACGAGTTGGTGCCAAATCGGCATTGTATTGATACTGTTTATAGAAGGCTGCTGCCAAGTCTTCCCAATTATAGACATCTGCCCTCTCCAACTGGTAGAACCAATCAAGTTGCGTTCCTGATAAACTGTCTTGGAAAAAGTGGACCCACAGGTCTTTGTCGGCAGAATATGGTTGAATCTTCCTGACATAGGATCTGAGGTGCATTTTAGGGCAAGACACCCCATCATACTTGGAAAACAGTGGAACCTTAAACTTTGGAGGGATTACAATTCCTGACACCAACCCCAACTCCTCAAAATCTAGCCCTGGTACTCTCTAGATTTCCATAGCGCTTAGTCGCTCTTCAAGGTGTTTATATTTGTCATCAGCCGGAGGGTATTGTTGTTCAGAGTAGTCCTCTTCTTCCTCTTCTTCTTCTTCTTCTTCAGAATCTGATGGTACTGTCGTTTCTTTTCCTTTTCTTCCCCCTTCATCAGATGTTGTCGGAAATTCTAAGGTCCGTCTGGCTTGTCCCTGAAACCTTCTGCCCATGATAACCACACCAGCTGGCTTCTTCTTCTTTTTCTCTTTTTATTTCTCTAACAAAGTCTTCAGCTCCTCTTACCCATTGGCTAAGGTCATGAGCAACTATTGAAATTGTGAATTCTGAGCTTGCAGATCTTTGACCGTTTGTTCGATATCCATCTTACTGAAATAAATAGTAGAGAGATGAGGAAACTTGGTGTGAAAACCTGCTTATGCTTATGATGAATGATATGTATTCTTGCAATGCTTTCAAGGATTCAGAAATTTAAATTTGTTTTAAACAAAAAAGAAACACACGTCATATTAATAAGATAGAATTGTGAGTACATCAATTCCCCTTGGGCAAAATAAAACAAAACTCTAAGGTAAAAAGACGTTGCACATCCTCTTTGGTGCAATGTAGGTGTTGAGAGTCTGATCTTCATGAAGTAGCCGAGTGAGTTCCAAAACCTTCTTCTCGCTTGCGTAGAATTGGGCTTCAAAAGTATCACGCTCTCCCTTAAGCTGTATCCAACTCCTTTGTAGGTCTTCGAGTGATGTCGGCATGTCAGGATGTAGGATGGTGTATGGAACCTCTCCTTCCTTAACAGGCTCTATAATCACTGGGAGAATGGAGGGATAAGGCATCATAAGACTTTGGGCGCGGGTTCGTACCCACTTGAGGTAAGGCTCAAGAGGGATGGAATTCTTGTGTCCCAAAGTCTTGCTATCTACCTTGTTGGGCATCCTCCAAGCTCGGATGAATCTCTGGCGGAGTCCTTGATCGTTGTTGTCGTAGTCGAAAACTAATCCTTGAATCAGAATGTCATGTGGGCCATCCCTTCGGGCATAACCAAACTATCTTAGAGCCAAGCATGGGTTGTAGGTGATGCCTCCCCTAATGCCAAGCAGAGGGACATTAGGGAATTCCCTACAACGGTCAACAATGATGACATTCTCTTTAGATCGAGAACACCAATGAATATCTGAATGGTTAAGTGTCATTAACCTTTGTGACCACCTCAAACCTTGCTCATTCTTCAAGACTGATTGGGGCAGATGATAAATAAACCATCTTTCCAGTAGAGGAGTGCAACACATAAGAACACCTCTTTTCCTTATTGTACGGGTGTGAAAAGAGTGGAGGATATCCCCAAGCAATGTAGGCACCGGGTTGCGAGACATGAAGATTTTGACAGCGCTTACATCTATGAGTTGGTCAGGATTAGGGAACAAGACCATCCCATAGATGAGAAGAGCTACAATCTCCTCAAAAGCGTGCAAGTCTAGAGAATTCCAACAGCTTTGGGCCTTCCCAAACAGAAACTTTGCCAAGAAGCCATTGACACCACTTCTAGTTTCCCAATGAGTTGTGACATCAGATGAGTGCAAGTGCAGTGCTTGAGCAATCTCTTCTGGCTTTGGATCTCTTTCCGTACCATTGAAGGGTAGTTGATTGAGAATAGGAATCCTCAGAAGTTGAGAGAATTCTTCCAAAGTGGGCACAAGTTGATAGTCAGGAAATGTGAAGCAATGATGCAAAGGGTCAAAGAACTGGAAGCGAACCTCAACCATATCCTCCTCTGTGTTGGAAGTGACCAAGTTGAGTAGACGACCATGTCTCTCGGTGAATGGAGAATTCTCAGGAATCCTTGAAGCTAGCTCCTTGAGTTGTGGAGGAATTCTTACAAGGTTGATTTGGATAGTTTTCCTGCGAAGTGAATCGATAGCCTACAAAACAAGAACAAAGATGAATCTCCAAAATCCTTGAAATGGTTAGAGGATGCATATGATGTTCATGATGTCCATGATGTTATGCACAAGTATATATGTACAAGAAAATCACACAAGTTCTTAGTTTAGGCTTGCATGGGGTTTCATAGGTAAGTACCCTCTTGAAGTTTAGTTTGCTCAACCTGTCCTAGTAATAGTAACCGGGTTCTAAGGAGCTCAATATCACTGGATTGTTTCCTTGTTCATTGTTTCAGTTCAAGCCTCTTTACTGGCAACCGAAATATTCCAAGGAACCAATCCTCAATGAGTGTAGTATCGAGTATCTACCAACTTCGGACTGCACCAAAGTCGGTCATCTCACTATATCCTAAAAGGCCAAGTTGGTTAAGTAAAGGTTCTAGAAGTTCATTAGTGCTTCATGACATCACTCAGCGGCCCCGTATTCTCTTTGATTGACTCAAAGGCTACCGGTACCCACAAATATGTCACACTAATATAGCTATTTCTTATACCATGTCGGTATACCCCGCACAGTTTCCATAACGTATTGCTATTTACCTATAATGTTTCCCAAATCTGGGTGGAGGATTCAAACCCAAACAAATAACCATAATTGTAAAGAAAACAAGTCAAACAATTGTAAGAAAATAAAGGTGATCTAAAACCCTAAGGTAACCCAACTTTTATAATATTCCCCAGCAGAGTCGCCAGTTCTGTGATGCGGTGGGAGAACTGACTTGAGGTTTGCGTTTGTGTTCGCAAATTTTGCGGTTAGCAAGAGTCGCCACCGGCTTTTCTTTTATCCAAAAGGAAAGGTAAAAAAGCACAATAAAGACCTTTGAGATGTTTTCTTGAGTTCGGGGGGTAGATTATGAAAAGGGAAGGTGCTAGCACCCTTTTCATCCATGGTTTTCCATGGGCTCTTAGTTACTTGTTTAGATCACTGGCTTTGCTTTGAAATTGTTTGAAATGGTGCTTGGTGTTTGGTGTGATTTTGAAAGTATTTTGAAAAGAGGCCATTGTTTAGACGATCTTTGTAATGATTCTCGTTCGTAAGAATGTATACAAAGATGTTTGTCTTTTGAAAAATGTTTCAATGTTTTGTAAGATATTTTGAAAATGTTTTGAAATGTGTGTGTGTTTGTTTTTGAAAATAGCAAGGACTATTTTGAAATTGATCAAGTAACTAGAAGCTATCTACCTACTCAAATGTCTTTCTTGTGCATTTTTATTCCTTTGACATTGTTGACTTACCATTGATTTGGTAAGCAACCCTATCTTTGGATGTAAACGGGACGGGCGTGGGTCATCGTATGACCATGATAGCAATGTTGCCAAGTATCTTAGCATGTTTGAGGGACCAAGATCATCTTTGTTTAGGCAACCTTTTGATAGCGTCATCAAGGGACTATGATCTTTTATTTGTTTTGTTTTGCCAAGATACTTCGCGTGCGTAACATGGCCATTTTTATTTAGGCAACCAAGTGGGTGAAACCCTAAGGGTGCTTGTGTGCAATGTGTGTCATTTTACATGCTTTTGATTTGTCTTGGATTAGGTCTTGTCTATTTATTTTGTCTTTAGTCTTGTCATACAAACCCTAGTTTACTAAACATGGTATAAATGCGATAAATTGCGTAAATGTAAACTAAGCTATTACAATAATTATTATGGGAGGGGGATACAAGTTTTTGAATGGGGATATTACACAAAATAAACCCTAAAAATACTATTACAACCCAATTGAATATTGTGCGAATTAAATAAATGTACAAATATATAAAATGCAATAAAACGTATTTATGTAAAATGTTTTGTATTTGATTTTTGTATGAGAAAAATGATTTATTTAAGCCCTAAAAATAAGAGAAAAAATATTATTATTTTTGAAAGGGTGAAACCCTAATTTTCAATTAAAATAAAATATATGTTCTATATTATTATTTTGTCCATTTTTTGTACAAGAAAATAATAAATAATATTATGTACAAATATTATAAATTAAAATATGTATGACAATAAATATTTTATGTATATAAATAACATAATAAAAATGTATAGTATTTTTAAATATATTTACAATTTATTTAAGAAAATAAAGTATATTATCCTAATAAACTATTATTCATGCCAAAAAATAATTAAAAAAATAAAATAAAAGTGTGGAAATAAATAAATTATTTTTAGGTATTTTTTATCATTTAGAAAAAATAAATGCAAGTAACAAATATAAAAATATGCAAAAAAATGCAAAAATAGTCAGGGGGTGCAAAAGTAATCCAGGAGGTGCAAAAAGCAAAAACAAAAAGGCCAGAAGCGCCAAAAAAGCCCAAGGCACAGCTTAGTCCCTGTCCTCTGTCTTCTCCTCCGCGCGCGTTTCAACTCAACCTGCAACTCTCAAATGCTTGCACAAAAACAAAAACTTGTAACATGAAACATGTAGCATTTAATCTCACGATTCCAACCATATAATATTTGTAACCTAATTCTCAAAGATCAGAGAGAATTTTGTCAGCCCTAATTCATGACCTAAAAAATCAAGGAACTTCAAGCTTCAAATTCTCATGGCACCGTTAATATAAATGACAAGTATGCATATGTACAGCTTCACCATGTTATAGACTACATCTTTTCTTCACAAATCGTGGCTTGAGGATGCCTAAATAGAGAGATAGAGTTTTGAAAAAATACCTCCTTCAGCTGGATTTGGATATGACAATGTGGGGACTTTGAGTGAGGCTTGAGGATCGTATGAGCTTCCTTGAACTTTCTTCAAGCTATTCCAATGCTTAGCTTGCTTTGTGGATGGCCAGAAGTCTCTGCACAAGTCAACTTGCAAGCTTCCAAAGTGAAAATGGTAATGTCTGAAACAGGGGTTACAACAACAATGTAAAGGCTTGGATAGCTTTGATATGATGTGGATAAGATGTTTCAAGTGTCAAGCCACAAAACGCACGAGCAAAAAATGAGTTTGCTATGGTTTTGCAGAAACTGGATGTTTGCGCAGAAAAAAATGATTTTTCTGAGTTTGAGAGTGTTTTGGATGCTAAGAAATCGTGTTTTGCATTGTGACAAGTTTGTATACTTGTATAGAATGGGTACAAAGTCCACTCCTCAACAGATGTGCAAGCCTTTCCTTTTCACCAACTTTCTTGATTTTGAAGCAAAGTGAAGTGACTTATGCAAAATGCTTGTACTGGCTAGTTTGAAGGCTGCAAAGGGCTTGTACAAATTGCTTAAGATCTATGGAAATTGCTTGCAACAAAGGAACAGGTCTAAGGCTCAAGGTTGATAAAGTTACAAAAGCCCACTTTATGAAAATGACATTGTAACCTTTATGCTTAAAATGGAAATGCAACTTTGTACAATGCTTCAAAAGTGAAAATAAAGCCTTTAACCTCTGAGTTTGCATTTAATTATGGAGTGTAGAATGAGTTTAGGACCTGTAATACAAGGTACAAGCATCATGGATCTGATTTGCAACTTGATACTTTGTGAAAATGGTATGAACAAAAGTGATAAAATGCCAATTTCTCTTCTTCGATTCTCCCTAACCAAAAATGATCTTGGAGATTTCTTTGACATTTTGGAAAGCTTGCAATGTGCTCTATAATCCATCTTTGAAATTCATTTTGAGATACCTCTTGGAACTAGGTGAAAAAATGTCCATGAAGTTGGGTCAAAAAACTGCCTGAATTAGGGCAAATTTTCACTAAGTTATTTAGTTCATGGACCCATATTCACAAATTCATAACTTGAGATCCAAGCATCTTTTGGGAAAAGTTTGTGAAGAAAAGTTGTATATTTCATGGAGGACTACAACTTTCACGTTGGAAGTTTTCTTTGAATCAAATTGCATCATGGTGAAAAAGTGGTGGAAAGTTGGAGAAAAAATAAGAAAATTTCCATACTTAGAAAAATTCTAAGTTATGAAAATTTTCAAATTCAAAACCCTAATTTTCAAAATTGGTTTTCTTGGTGAAAAAGTTTCATGTTTTGACATATCTTGATGAATTATGACCCTTGGCACTTGATTTTGACCAAAAAGTCAAAGTTTGACTTTTTAGTGTACAGTTGACTTTTGATCAGTTGACTGCAAAATTCATCTGTCAATCCAATGAACTTAAGATCTTCTGAACCATGTAATTAGGTCAAGATGATGCCATTGAACCCTTGAAATCATGTTTAAACCCAATTGGTCATTGGCTTGGTTAAAAATCAGAAATTACCCTTTCTCAGTCAAAACCCTAATTTTGACCATTTTGCCCTTTTGATGATTTGATCAAATTTCTTGAGGAGTTGTGATCCAAACTTGATCAAATTGTGCATATGAGTCTAAAATGTTGATGTGGATCAAAAATTATGAAGTTTGACTGTAAAATAGCCATGGTTGACTTTTTCCCCAATACAGTTGATTTTTAGGTCAACTGTCCAATTGACTGATCAAAAATGTGGTTCAAGGCTTGAAACTTAACATGAGCAAACTTAGGGGTCCAACATGATGTATGAAAGTCACATGAAGCATTGGTGGTCCAAAAATCCTTGTGCAAACTCAAACCCTAATTCTGAAGTATCAGTGCATGATGAGTCTTGAGCTAACCAAACCCTAAATCTTGTTTTGAGTCCAAGAAGTCTTGTGAGAAAAATCTTGATAAATGAGAGGGAAAATTTTGGGGTACAATAGCAGTAATCCTTACAGGATCTTTGGAGGTGATCCTGACAGGAGGGCTAGAAATTAAGAATAAGTCTTTACGCGGATTCTTAGCAGACGGAACCTTCTCGATCAGAATTATATGATTGTCCATTAGGCGTTGAATGCCTTCCTTCAATAATTTGCAGCCATTGGATTGGGGTGTGCAGTAGTAACATTTTTCAATACAACCCAGAAATAAACCGGCCTGCAGTAGATTCTTCTTGATAATTAGTAGAGGAGTCACCAATTCACTTACATTAGCAACATAAAGAAGATCAACAATCACACTTATGCCTTTTTCATGCTTCGGCATAGGCGCAGTAATCACATTTGGAGTCTCCGGAGGATCAAACTCAATTTCCATGTTGTCCATCATATCCTGAATTTTTTTTCAGGCTCCAGCAGTTATTGGTGTCATGCTCAAGACTTTTAGAATGATAGGCACATCTCGTGTTCGAGTTATACTTAGGAGAAGAGGTGTTAGGATTCTGAGGAGGATACCTTAGCGTAATCAACTCCACTTTTAGAAAATGTTGTAACGCTTGAGGCAAAGGCATATTAATCTTAGTAAACTGTCTTTCTATAGCATCTGACCTTCGCCTATTTCCATGCTGTTGTTGAACAGGTGCAGGATTAGAAATTAGTACCGCTTGCACAGACTGATTGTGGTCATTTTTACCACGGCCCTTCTGGCCATAAACAACATTGGTTTCCTTTTTATTATTGAATGTATTCTTTACAGCATTCTAAGACGCCCCCACTTGAATTTTTCCGCTCTTAATATCACTTTCAACTCTGTGATACGGTGGGAGAACTGACTTGGGTGTTTTGCATTTTATTGCAAATTTTATGGATAGCAAGAGTCGCCATCGACTTTTCTTTTATCCAATAAAGGAAAGGGTGAAAATAACAGGAAAGACCTTTTGAGAATTTTTCTTGAGTTAGGGGGGTAGGTTAAGAAAAGGGAAGTTGTTATCACCATTTTCATCCTTAGTTATATACGTGCTCTCAATTACTAGCTCACTTTGAAAATTCTTTGTGTTTGTGTATGTTTGCAAATATCTTTGAAAATGCCTAAGTGCGGAAATTTTGCAATGATTCTCGTATCATTGAGAATGTATACAAAATGTTTGTTTTGAAAATATTTGTTGACAAAGAGTGTTTGGAAAGATGTTTTGAAAATGCAAATGTGAGGCAATTTTGTAATGATTCTCATATCATTGAGAATGTATACAAAATATTTGTTTTGAAAAGTATTTTGAAAGTGTGAGGTGTAAAGATTGTTTTAGTTTGTGAGCAAGCAATTACGAGCAATCTACTTATTCAAAAGGTATTTTTTTTCTCTTCCTCCTCCTTTATATAGTGCTTGTCTACCATTAGTTAGTAGAAAACCATATCATTGGATGTGAGGGACGGGCATGGGTCATCGTACAGTCATATAAGGAAATGTGTGAGATACTTTAGCAATTTGTCATAAGGGACTAAGATCATTTACCGAAGGCAACATTAAATGGTCATCGAGGGACTACGATCTTTTAATCAAGGGCCTTTGCTAAAACATCCCACGTTCGAGGGACATGACCGTTTATATCTGAGACAACAAATGTGGGTTACTCTAGAGGTACATGTGTGAAAAGAGTTTTTTTTTCAAGTATTTATCTTTGGATTAGGGTTTTTCTAAGTTTGATTTTAAGTCTTGTCATGCAAACCCTAATTACTAGTAATAATAAGGAAAGCGATAAATTGCGGAACTTAAATGTCCTACGCTATTACAATGCTTTTGAAATGGGGGGGTACAATTTTTATGAATAGGGGGAGGAAAGTAATAAATCCCTAATTACTATTACAAACCATTGAATATGAATAATAATAATGCACAAAATGTAAAGATGAAGAAAGAAATTGTTTTTTTTAGGGTTTTTGATAACAAAAGGATTTTAATAATTAACCTAATTAAGCTAATTAATTTTAGTTGCATGAAAAGTTAATTAATTATTTAACAAAAATAAAAAATCTAAGTTAATTTGAAATGAAGAAGAAAATAAATCTAAGTATAATAATTTTGTTTAGAAAATAATTTGAATGTTAATACTAATTTGTAAAAAGAAAAATAATAAAATTTAATTTAATAAAATAAAATGCCTAAATTTAAACATTTTTTAATTTAATTAAGGAAATATATTTTTTGGTATTTTTTCATTTAGATAAAATAAATAAATAAATGAAAATAAAGAAAATATAAAAGAAATAAAAATAGTTGGGTTGGGGGTTAAAAAGTGATCAGGGGGTTAAAAATAGCAAACAGGCTCAAAACAGTTTTTTTTTAGAAACAAAAATGAAAATAAAAAAAAAGGAAATTGGGCATGTGTTTTTAGTAAAAAGGGGGTGAGATTCAGCAAAAGCTCAAGGCCCGGAAGTAGAGATCCAGCGCTTATTTTAATCATGTGTAGCCAGCCCTTTGGAGGTACATCATGCGTCTGCTTTGTGGTGTGTTGGATGAGACCTTATGATGATCCTGTGGTGAAGGAATGACAGTGTATGGCGCGCGTATTATGCTTAATGCACTAGATCTGCAAGGAAATAATAAGAAAAAACCAAAAGGGTACTACTGGGGCTCAAACCCAGGTTCCTATAGTTTAATGCCTTACGCGCACTTCTTTTGCCACTGGGGTGGCTGTTTCATCTGTGTATAAAACAACAACTATTAAATATATTACAAACTCGTTTCTAAATGTAATTTCATATTTTTCCTTGCGCCATCTTCCATTGTTACATTTTCAAATTTCTGAACTTGCTCATTTCTCAACCATTTTCAAAAGTGTAAACATGAAACTTGCTCCATTTTTCAACACGAATCCTACCATATAAATAACTAAAGCTATAAATCAAAGATGAACATGAATTTTGTTTGGTACCAAATAAAACCTAATTTTTTCATAAAGTTCAAACTCAAAATTCACATCACTCAGGTAACATAAATGAAAACTAAAGGCATGGTTAGCTTCGGGGCAATGATGTTTACATTTTTCATTCACAAAGTAGTAATTAAAGATGCTTGTAGAGAGGGTTCAAAGTTGAGAAAACTTACCTAAAAACTGGAAATCGTGTATGGAATTTGAGAACATCTGGAGGTGTGGTGATGATCTGGATAGCTTCACTGGACTCCTAGGAAGCTAATGTAACTCTTACTTTATGCTGAAAGTTCCTGAATCGTGCTGGAGAAGTCAAGTTGCAGGTTTGAATATTTGAGTTTGGAGTATGATGAAGATGGAGTTACAGTTATGAAACAGGGATGGGGATGAGTTTTATATGATGTATGGAAGCTTTGTGATTGATTTAGAGAGGAAACACACGAGTGGATTGTGAGTTTGATGTTTTTGGCCAGAAGTTGAAATAATGGAGGTTTGTGTGCAAGTTCTGAGTTTCAGGTAATTTGATGGAGTTTGAGGGCTTGTAAAATCGTGTGTTAGGTTACAAATGACTTCTCTATTTATAGAGAAAAGGTTCGGAAGCTTGAAACAATCAGAATCAAGAGATCACATGTTATGGTTTTGAAACTTATTTTTGAAGCAAACTTGAAGTGAATAGTTTCAATATGAAGTACAAGGGCTTGTAGGGTGGTTAACAGGCTCTATACAAGTTGCTTATGGCTTTGAGATTGTGTGTGTTAAGAAGGAATAAGTGAAAATCTCAAGGAGTTGATATTGTGATTAAAGTTGGCTTTTCCAAAATGGCAATGTTACCTTTGTGCCAAAAATGGATTAATCACTTGGACAATGGCTCAATCACTTGTGTAAACATTTAATTATTGAGTGATTTGCAAGTTTAAAGTCATGCAAAGCAAGATTATGCAGTATGCTTGAAGATTTGATCAAGTGTTCTTCACAAAAATGACCTAAAATTCAAGTTTATGATGCCACCTTCATCTCTTCAAAACATCTACCTCAAGCATGATCTCTTCAAGTTATTTGACATTTTAGAAAGCTTGAAACATTGCCTACAACATTCATGTTGACCATTTTGGCCAAATAAACTTGGAACTTGGTGAAAAATTTCCAAGAAGTTGGGAGAAAAAATTTGCCTAACTTGGTGAAAATTTCACTAAGTGTTTTAGTAAGAATGCCATGCCTTTATGAGCCTGTATCTTCAAATCTAAGCATTTTTTGGACATCAAATCTAAGGTATAAATTTGTAGAATTCATCAAGATCTACAACTTTCATTTTGAAAGTTTTCCTTGAATCATCTTGCATCATGGTGAAAAATTGTTATGAAGTAGTGAAATTATCAAGGTTAAAAACACTTAGAATTTTTCTTAGTATTGAAAATATTGACTTTTTGTTGACTTTCTTGACTTTCTGAATTCCTGATGATCAAGTTTGATATTTTTTAGTGTCTTGATCTTTGAAATTCAATGTTGACCACAAAGTCAAAGTTTGAATTTTTGTGTATCAGTTGACTTTTCATTAGTTGATCAAATTTCAACTATCAATCCATTGATCTTGAGAAATGATTTGAGCCATGAAAGTAAGTAAACGTATTGTGTTTGAGTCCTTGAGATCATGATTCAAGCCATTAGGTTATGTACTAGGTCAAAAGTCACTGATCAGTCATTCTCAGTCAAAACCCTAATTTTGACAATTTTGCCCCTTTGGTGATTTGAGTGCTTTTCTTGGGGCATTATGATCAACCCATGATAAATTGATGAATATGACCTCAAAATGTTGACATTGGCCAAAAATCATGAAGTTTGATTGTATTTTGACTACAATTGACTTTTTATTCAATACAACTGATTTTCAGTCATTTGAGCAATTGACTGAGAAAATTTATGGTGCAAGACTTGAAACTTGGTATGAATAATCTTAGAGACCTATAATGAACCATGAAAGTCATTTTAATCATCAAAAGTCCAATTGTCCTTGAGAAAACCAAAACCCTAATTTGGAGGCTCGGTGCTTAGGAGGTGAGCTTGTCTGATCAAACCCTTGAGAACCCTTGAGCATTTGATATCTTTGGTGAGAAATGTATTAAGAAAAGAGAGGGAAAATTTTGGGGTACAACAGCTTCCCCTGTTCAATCTTCTTAAACCTGGAGAGTTAGATTGGTGCGTCCTTCATTTGCAACTTGAAGGTAGAAGATGATTGAACACTTAAAAGCCCAGAAATTTGCACTCGCTTGTGCACGAAGTAATGTTGTTGGTTGATTATACTGGGAATGGGCTTAAAGATGCCATTTGGAGAGTGACAGAAATTTGTCGGAGATGGGCTTACAGATGCCATCCAAAGGTGATGGAGATTCGTCGGAGATGGGCTTATAGATGCCATCCAGGATAACTATTGATAGAAATTAGACTAAGTCTAAGCTTGACTTCTATTGGAAAAAGTATCAGAACAAATCTACGCTTGATTTAATCTGAGCCAGAAGAAGTATCTACTGAAAGAAGTATCAGACTAAACCTTTGGTTGATTTAAACTGAACTAACAAATGTTTGTGTTGTCTTTAACTGGGAAAGAATCAGAATAAAACCTTAGTCAATTTTAAACTGAACCAGCAAATGTCTTGTGTCGTCTTTAACTGGAAAAGAATCGGAATAAATCTTTGGTCGATTTAAACTGAACCAGAAGAAGTGTTTATTGGAAAAGTATTAAAATAAATATTTGGTTGATTTAAGCTGAACCAGTAGATGTCTTGTGTCATCTTTAATTGGAAAACAATTAGAATAAATCTTTGGTCGATTTAAACTGAACCAAAAAAAGTGTCTACTGGAAAAGCATCAAAATAAATATTTGGTTGATTTAAACTGAACCAGCAGAAGTCTTTAAAACTTTAACTAGGATAACTATCAGAGTAAATCTTTGGTCGATTTAAACTGAGCCAGAAAAAGTGTCTACTAGAAAAGTATCAAAATAAATCTATGGTCGATTTAAACTGAACCAACAGATGTCTATGTTGTCTTTAGCTGGAAAAAAATAGAATAAATCTTGAGTCGATTTAAACTGAACCAGAAAAAGTATCTACTAGAAAATTATTAGAATAAATCTTTGTTCGATTTAAACTGAACCAGCAGAGGTCTAAAGGAAGTGTTCGTCATGTAGATAGTCCCCCCGTCCTACTTCGGGAACTGATCTTTATCTGAGGAGAGAGAAAGAAAGGAAGATATTTTCCCTGTCATGTTTCGGGAGTTAATCTTCAATTTTCTTGTTCTTCATAGATAATTGCCCTGTCTTGTTTCAGGGATTAATATGTGGCTGGTTATCCAGATAGTTGCCCCGTCTTGTTTCGGGAATTAATCTGGAACTGTTTGAAAATTGTTGATGATATTCGTCTGTTGATTGATCTTTCTTGAAAAGGTAAAGAGTTAGTTATATGCAATGTCATGATGTATGAAATGCATTGCGTAATGACGTTCTCAAAATAAATGATATTATGTTATATGCGTTTCGTATGCATATGTTATGATGAATGAATGTGCAATGTTGTTGAAGTGTATTTGTCTTGGAAAATGAATCCATGACTATTGCTAGAGATGAAGAGTATGTGTATCTCCAATCTTGTCTAGAATGCTTCCGCTGGGGATTCCTGGTTACTTGTTTAAGGAAAATCTACAGGGGATATATTGATTTCTGTTTGGGGAGTAGAATTTAGGAACATTGGTCGTCTGTTGCTTTATTGGGGAATTTATTTCTTATATACCTTGACTGGGGATAAAAGATATGGTTAAACTTCTGACGCGTTTGGGGAGGATAAAGTTAACTGGTATATGTTCGAATTCCAAGCTTTGCAGCAACTTTCTAGGGATAATGATGACTTTACTGGGGAGAAGAATTTTGTCAGTGTTTTGTTGTAGTCTGAGGAATATACTCGAGTTAGGGAATTTGTAGTCTGTTGGGGAAATAAACCATGTTGATGGAGAAGTGCTCTGTTGAGGAAACCAACTCTCTTGAGGGAAATTGAATTTGCTAAATAGAAGGACTCTGCAAGGTTTCTTTTTTAGTTTTGGAGGAATAAACTCAGTTGGGGAAGAGAAATTTCATGCATTGTACTGATTAGAACTCCGTAGGTTGGTGATATTGTCGGGAAAGAGATTATAATCTTTTATCTGTTGGAGTGATATGTCAGGGAGATTGTGGGGAATGTACCCTTATTTATGAAGACTACTCTATGGGGGATAATTTCATAGAAGTTGCTCTGGCAACTTCGTTGGGGATAACCTTATGAAAGGGATTTTGTGGGGATCTATGGACAACTTGAGTATCATCCTAGTTCCTAGAGTTTTGAGTAAATGCTTAATCTTGTTCTTATGCATATATTTTGTTAATAGTTAATCATGTTCATATGCATATGTTCATTCAATTTAGTCACTGGATGTTTTCGCAAACAAAACAGAAAAAACAAAAATTTTGAACTTCAAAGTATATTTGTATTGATAGTTTTCCTATAAACAGGCGATTTTGTACAAAGAGACAGAAATCTTAGTAAGAGGAAGTCATCGTGAAATGAAAAGAGTACAAAGTGAAATCAAATATATATAGCCATGTGGAAGTGATCTCATTGGGTTCCAACTCTGTTATTGCCCCTATGCCTTTGAACATCTCATCCTTTATCGTCAGAAGAAGGTGATTGAACCATTTGAACTTTCGACTTTGGTAATAAAGCTTGCATGTAAGTGATCCAAAGGGACATAGTCGTACGCTTTTAATCCCTATTTTTTTCCTGGACCGCCCTTTCAGGTTTTTAGTCCACTAGGATACCCTTTTTGCCCAAGCCTCCCTTTCAGGTTTTCAACTTGCTGGGTGTATAATTATTTTGTATATATCCCTAATTTTTTCCCGAACCCTTTTGGTTCGCCGGGATGCCCTTATTTTTCCCTAGGTGTGTCAACCTAGCGGGTCATTCTTATGCGTAGTATTTTTTTACTATGTCCGCGTTCACAGGGTGAGGGAAATCTTCACCATCCATAGTGGTTAGCATCATAGCACCGCCCGAGAATACTTTCTTGACAACAAATGGCCCTTCGTAGGTGGGAGTCCATTTGCCCCTGGGATCGCCTTGTGGTAGAATGATGTGCTTTATTACCAAGTCACCAGCCTGGTATACTCGATGCTTGATATTCTTGTTGAATGCCTTGATTATACATTTTTTATACATCTGACCATGACATACAGCAGCCAGCCTCTTTCTGTCAATCAAATTCAACTGATCCAACCTTGTCTGAATCCTTTCGTCTTCATCTAAGTATGCATCTTTCATAATTATTAGAGAAGGAATTTTAACTTTGATAGGAAGGACAGCTTTCATACCGTAGACTATAGAGAATGGGGTTACCCCAGTTGATGTTCGCGCCTAAGTACGATAGCCATGAAGATTGAATGGTAACATCTCATGCCAGTCTTTGTATGTCACAACCATATTTTTCACAATCTTCTTTATGTTCTTGTTGGTGGCTTCCACTGTGCCATTCATCTTAGGTCTGTATGAAGAAGAGTTGTAATGCTTTATCTTGAACTGCGTACAGAGTTTAGTGATCATGGCGTTGTTGAGGTTGGTACCATTGTCATTGATGATCCTCTCAGGGATACCATACCGGCAAATGAGGTTATGCTTGATGAACCAGGCCACGACATTCTTGGTAACTGAGGCAAATGAAGCCGCTTCAACCCACTTGGTAAAGTATTCAATGGCGACAAGAATGAAACGATGTCCATTAGAGGCATTAGGTTTGATTTCTCCAATCATATTGATTCCCCACATTGCAAATGGCCAAGGATCATTCATGACATTCAATGGGATCGGAGGAACATGGACTTTATCAGCATAAATTTGGCACTTATGGCAAGTCCTCGAGTGGTGATGACAGTCTGTTCCCATGGTCGACCAATAGTAACCAACTCTCATAATCTTCTAGGCCATAGCATATCCACTAGAGTGAGTTCCAAAGATACCTCCATGCATATCCTTCATGATATTTTATGCTTCCTTCTTGTCCATACAACGGAGAAGAATTAAATCATGGTTGCGCTTGTATAAGATCCCAATGCTTAGGAAGAACTTGGATGAGAATCTCCGCAGGAATTTCTTATCATTGATTGATGCCCCTTCAGGATATTCTTGAGCTTTAAGGTATCTTTTCACTTCATGAAACCAAGGCTTCTCCTCTACTCCATCAGTGTCAATCTCAAAGCAATGCGCAGGCTCGTCAAATCTTTCGACAGTAATTCAAGGAGCTTCGTTGTCCCATCTGAACTTGAACATAGAAGACATGGTAGTTAAAGCATCCGCCAACTAATTTTCTTCCCTCGGGATGTGTTCAAAGGTGATCTCTTCAAATTATGGGATCAAGGTTAGCATAAGTTCTTTGTAAGGGATAAGATTTGTATGTTTTGTATCCCACTCTCCTTTAACTTGGCTGACTACCAAGGCTAAATCCCCATACACGCTTAGGAATTTGATTCTTAAGTCGATAGCAGCTTTAAGATGCACACTTCGTACTCGGCCATATTGTTGGTATAGTCAAAGCAAAGCCTTGCAGTGAAAGGTGTATCGCAACCTTCGGGGGGAATGATCACAGCACCAATTGTGTTACTCAGTGCGTTGGAAGCTCCATCAAAAACCATAGTCCATCGGGATCCTTGCTCGGGTCCTTCATATAGTCTAGGCTTTTCATAATCTGTAATCAGCATGATATTCTCGTCCGGGAATTCAAAGTTCATAGATTGGTAGTCATCCACAGCTTGATGTGCCAAATGATCTACCAGTACACTTCCTTTTATTGCTTTTTAAGTTGTGTACTGAATTTCATATTCAGTTAAGATCATTTTCCATCGGGCTATCCTTCCGGAGAGAGCCGACTTCTCAAAGATGTACTTGATGGGATCCATCTTAGAGATCAGTAGAGTGGTATAAGCCAACATATATTGTCTTAGTCGGCAAGAAGCCCATTACAAAGCGCAACAAGTTTTATCGAGCAGTGAATATCTTGTTTCACAGTCGGTAAACATTTTGCTAAGGTAGTATATTGCATGCTCTTTTCGACAATACTCGTCATGCTTCCCTAGCACACACCCCATTGAATTCTCTAACACAATTAAGTACATGATCAGAGGTCTTCCTTCAACTTGTGGCATCAGGATTGGAGGCTCTTGTAAGTATTATTTGATCTTGTCAAAAGCTATTTGGCAGTCGTCATTCCATTTTACCACTTGATCTTTCTTCAACAGCTTGAAGAGTGGCTCACAAATAGCAATCAGGTGAGAAATGAATCAGGCAATGTAGTTGAGTCGTCCGAAGAAACCTCTAGCCTCCTTCTCAATACAAGGAGCTGGCATTTCTTGGATAGCTTTGACTTTAGCAGGATCGACCGCAATACCTTTTCTAGTGACGAAAAATCCTGGGATTTTTCCAGACCTTTCCGCGAAGATGCATTTGCTTGGATTTAGCCTCAACTTGTATTTCTTCAGCCTGTCAAACAGTTTGTGTAGATGATCAATGTGCTCTTCCTCAGTTTGTGATCTCACTATCATGTCATCCATATAGACTTCTATCTCATGATGAATCATGTCCTAAAACAAAGCCACCATAGCTCGTTGATAAGTTGCTCCTGCATTCTTCAGCCCAAAAGGCATGACCTTATAATAGAAGGTGCCCCATTGTGTAACAAATGTTGTTTTCTCCATATCTTCAGGCGCCATTTTCATTTGGTTATAACCCGAGAAGCCATCCATGAAGGAGAACACCTTGTGTTAAGAAGTGTTGTCAACAAAGACATCAATATGTGGTAGTGGGAAGTTGACTTTGGAGATTTCCCTATTTAAATCCCTATAGTCTACACACATCCGTACCTTCCTGTCTTTCTTTGGAACTAGAACAACATTTTCAACCCATTATGGATACGACGTCACTGCCGAGAAACCTGCATTGAACTGTTTCATTACCTCAGCCTTTACCTTCTCAGACATATCATGATGCATGCGACGAACCTTTTGTTTGATCGGAGAACAACCCTCTTTCATTGGCAGACGATGAACCACGATATCAGCATCGAGTCTCGGCATGTCTTCGTATGACCAAGCGAATACCTCAATGTAGTCGTGCAACATTCGAACCAATCTTCTCTTGACACTATCTTCCAGGTTGGCACCTGTCATACCCCAATTTTTGACCTAAGATCCCATTTTTATTTTTGCATTTTTATACAAAAGTCAAGGTCACTAAATACAGTCGGTTTTAACCTCTCACCTTCGAGCATTGATTATGCAGAAATTGTCAAGTGTTTTGAACATTCTTAGCCTATGTATCACTAACTTCTAATCAAGCACGAAATGTGTGTTTTTTGTTTCTTTGATTTCATGTGCTGACATGTCTCTTTCGATTCAGCCTTTCGACTGGACAAGTTTACTACCTGTATGCCTCTTTCGAATCTGGACATTTTGCCTCCTGCATGCCTCTTTCGAATCTGGACATTTTGCCTCCTACAAGCCTCTTTCGAACCTGGACAAGTTTACTGCCTGCAAACATGCTTCGATTGGGCAACATTGCTTCCTTCGAACACGGGATTTCGATTGGGCAATATGTTTGTTTCGATCCATATGCTTCGATTGGGCAACATTGCTTCCTTCGAACATGGGCTTTCGATTGGGCAATATATTTGTTTCGATCCAAGATTCGTTTGGGCATGTGGCTCCCTTTGTGCAAGTCTTTGTTTGAGCATTGACCTTTTTTGTGTGCTTGTTTGGAGTCACAAAGTTTAGACCTCTTCCATGCAGGCTTCGACTATGTTTGTACTAGCTTCGACTGGACAACATTTCTCTTTAGTATGCTGCATTTCCATCCTTGACAAACTTCAGCACATGGTTGATGGCCCCCTCAAAAGACATATAGTGGTGGACTTGAGGGGCATACATATGAGTCCCTGTCAAAGGGTACGCCTTACTAGTCCATTCGAAGCACACATTTGGCCCCTTCAAATGATGCACAAAGATGATTCGTTCGAAGGACACTTGTTGGAGGAAAGTCAAACAATGTGTTGGAAGAAGAATCTGGTCGAAGGAGGGTCAAAATGAAAGGATAAAATATTCAAAGATGCTTGCTGCCAAGTTCAGACATGGTACACTGGCCAAAACTGCTGCATAGCAGTCCTGAAACACTGCCCCATTCTTGCACCAAAACAGCATACAACCACTGTCCCTCGAAGGCTGCAGAGAGCAGTTTACTCAAATTGTTCAAATTATTTTGTTTTCCCTCCAAAAACTTTAGCCAACTTTGCCTATAAATAAGAGGCTCCAACACATGTTTAAGGGAGGATCTTTGGACCAGAGGAACGAATCCCCCAAATTTTCTCAAACACAAAAATCTCCCAAGTCCCTTCAACACTTGTGAGAAAAAACCCAGAATCACATACTTACTTCCTTCGATTCTGAAGAACAAATACTCTTCAGTATCCTTCGAATCCAGTTTGGAAAGAAACATAAGACTTGTTTCTTTCCTTCCTTCGAATCCAGCATTCCCAGTGCAACTGTTGGCCCCCTCTTTCAAATCCAGAACCCTGGGCCTCCACTCAAGGTCCCACACCCATTCAAAGCCTCCATCAAGGTAAGTCACTCTTACCCTTGAACCTTTCATTTCATTCCATAACATGTAAATAATCTTTTTGTTCGTTTCAAGCATGTATATACCATTGTTCCTTTCGTTTCCTCCCTGTTAACATGTTTTTAAAAGTTAACCCTTTCGTTTTGCTTTCTGTCTACCTGAACTAGATTTAATTATTAAACTGTTCGAAAGATAAATACTAGCATGGCCTCAGGCCATGTTGTCATTTAATGCTTGAAATGAAAGAAACAGGAAATAGGAGTATGAAATGAAGCCTTTGGTTTCCACACTGATTTCACTGGCCCAATCGAAGAAGGCAACAAGAAAGAAAGGCCCAGCCAGAGGCACACTTACACTAAGTCCAGGCTCAAACGAAAGGCACTCCCATGTTGTTGCCAGCCTCCAATCGAAGGACAGGACCTCGCCCCTGCCAAGGCCCAATCGAAAGACGTGACTTTGTTGTTGCAAGCCCCAATCGAAGGAGGCCAACAAAATGCAAGTTGAAGGGTGCTACTGCCTGGGTCGAAAGACACTCATTTTTCTTACTTTTATCTTATTTTTTCCTTCATATTTTGTATGCCTTTCGATACAGTTGTAATAGCGTAGGATTTTATCTTTCTGCATTTTATTTACTTTGTACAAATGCTAGTAATTAGGCGTGTATGGCAAGATAAAATCAACAAGTAAACAAACCAAAAAAATCCAAAAACACTCTTTAATCCTTACTTAAATATATCTTAAAACCCGAAAAACATTCAACAAATCAAAACTCCCCCCAAGGGCATGTTATCTCCATTCTACCACGATACCGGCCGTGCCTATTGCTAGAATGCGTGTGTTAATGTCGCCCACTAAAAAACACAAACAAATCAATTTTTTTCTAGAGGAACTACGGTGTTTTGATTCCTTCATTGGATACGTAGGCAAAGGGTCGCGAAACCCTCACGAACGCAATAATAAAAACTCATTTCTTTCCCCTTAAGCAAACATAGTTGTAGATAAATACACCCTTGTATATAACAAACAATTTTAACCAAAAACATATATTCCAAAAGGTTCCTGTGGAGTACCGCAGAAGCATTGGGTGCTAATACCTTCCCATTGCATAACCAACCCCCGAACTTTAGATCTCTTTCAAAAATGCATTGTACTTTCATTACTTTCAAGTATTATTTTACATTGCATGTTTTAGGGTTTTATTTCGCTCTTTTCCCTTTCCCCTTGGAAATAATAAAGCGCGGTGGCGACTCTTGCTTTTGTGAGTCGAGTTAATTAATAGCTCGATCTCCGATTTTCACCGCTACAGAATTGGCGACTCTGTTGGGGACAGATTGACCTTTTGCTGGTCCATCCCTAAGTGGGTTAAGCCTAATTTGTTTTATCTGTTTTATCATTATTTGATTGTTTGATTATATGTTTATATTATGGTTATTTGGGTTTTTGCAAAGGACAAGTGCTATACTCGGACTAAGTTACACTTAGGAATAGGACGGGCGGTATAGTCATGTTAACTTTGAGGGAGTAATCCCGAAGAAGGAGGCATGAAATCCCCCACTCAGTGGAAGCCCCTTTGAACGTAGTATTTGTTTACCGAATAATCGGGAAGACGTTATTGCTTTCGACCTGGGAGCCAGAGAAGCTGAGAACCATAGAACCCTTAACCTATCTTGGCCTTTTAGGTGTAGTTCGGAGACTATAACAGAGTAATCCGGAAGTAGTTGTCACGCGATGCTGCACTCAGACGAGTTTCTCTTGAGAATATTGCTAATTACTGAGTAATCGGGACGTTGGTAATATCCGAAGGAGGAATGTAGACTCTGGGAACTTTTAGAACCATGTTTTATAGGTGTGATTAAACCTTTAGTACATACCTTGGGGATGTTTTTTACCTTTGACTCCATGCTCGTGACGTTGAACCTTTCGACTTTATTTGTGACCTTGCTTGTGGTTGTTGCATAGCCATACCTTCATGCATCCATGAAACCCCTTTTCACTTGATTTTCAAGGAATTTAGAGGTCTTTCTTTGTAAACATCACAAGTTTCGTCAAGCTCAATGGATCTTGGGTGTTGATAGGGTGAAAACCCTAATCCACCAAAATGGATTATTGATCTTGATGATAACTTGATCAACGCTTTGATCCAATTTAAAATTCATCTTCTATCTTCATACTTTGATGTTTACAACTTAATATCTTGAGTTCCTTGAAAGTCAAATAAAAACTCTCTTTTGCATATCATGCATCATTACACTTTTTTTTGTTTCACTTTCAAAAGTCATTTCCAAGCCTTAATTTTTCCTTTGGTCTCAATAGTACAACACTCGTGCTAATAGAACGATGGAGAATATCAAGCAAGAGGTTTCTGAACTCCGTAGAGAGATGACTATTTTGAAAGCTAGTGTGGAGCACTTAACTGGTCTGGTTGAAAATTTGGTTGCTTTGCTTTGAAGATCAAGGTTCAGAAGTTGGTCAGAAGTGGTATCTTGTCGTTCAAGGATGTTGGTTTTGAAGTTCAAATCAAGCATGTGCCGAAGAGTAAACACGATTGGTGGTCACTTTGAGTTTTAAAGGATGTTTTCAGTAATTCAAGTCCAGATGGGAAGCCTTCCCATATTATTAACTTATTTCTGCTTTTTGTAATTTTTCTTGTTTATCAAAACATTGTTTGCATGTAAGAACTTGTTTGCATCTGAATG
Source organism: Vicia faba (assembly GCA_948472305.1). Taxonomy (NCBI): domain Eukaryota; kingdom Viridiplantae; phylum Streptophyta; class Magnoliopsida; order Fabales; family Fabaceae; genus Vicia; species Vicia faba. The sequence goes on from OX451738.1 coordinate 1,479,317,355, forward strand.
ATTATCTTAATACAATGAGTATGTTTGTCTTGAATAAATTCATTCGTTTCACTCATATTTGTTTTCAAATTTTAAATTTCTTTTTGCATTATGATACCAACTTGTTGCCCATTCTCCTGCCTAGGCAGAGATTGAAGGGAGGAGGATGATCTAAAAAACACAAAATCTCTGGTTGCATGCTTTTGAATAAAATCTTATTGACGATGTACAGGCATTGTTTCAAATCCCTAAACACCGGAGATATAAGGAAGATAATCCCTTGCTAACCCCTTTTGAGCCTTGAAGTAGGAGTTTCTTTTCTATACAAAAAACCCTCAAATTTTAACCTGGGGCAGGGTAGTTTTCAGTTAATCTGATTGAGTGTTCAAAATTCATAAGGAAGACATTTCTGAAGAGAAACTACGAGGGCTATCCTTCATGTATAATGAATCTAGAAGATGTGGAACCACAATGTTATCCCTCATTCATCAAGAAACGAGGCAGTCACAATCTTTTCAACAAGTTAAGACAAGCTAATGTCACACGCTTTGTTCAAAAATCAAGAAAAGGGAAAGCCCGCTAAGTCAAAAAACTTGAAAACAAGTGACTTAGGCAAAAATTAAGGCATCCCGCTGGACTATCAATTCAAAAGAATTAGTCCAGGCAAAAGTTAGGGAAAATAAAAATTGCAAAGAAAGGACTACAAAGAAAAGTCCTCAGCAAAGAACAAATTGGTGACTACAAACACGAAGACATAAGGGTGGTTTCTACTCCGAAAGCCTCGTCGTTTGCTTAACCGTCACAAAATCCTTTTGAGAGATGAACACTCATGTTGAATTAACTAAACATAGGGTTGGAGAACATCATGAAGAATGGGTGGGCACCTATAAATTTTTAGCCTTAAAAAATCTTTTTTCTAAAAACCATGAACCAGGCCACGTTATAACCCTCAAAAGTCCTAATTGAAGCAAGGTTATTCTGAAAGCATACTTCAATGAGATAGTGTTCCTGACTCCCATGAATGTTTGTTAAATAGTTATGTTGGTATCATATGCTTTTGCTATACAAAAATTAATGGTGCTCTAACTCGCAAAATTTATGCGATATCTTTTCAAAATCTTCAAGACTTACATAACTGTTGCATTAGAATTTTCATTCTAATAATAAACTTTTTCTAACTTCAAAACATTTGTTTGATATCAAGGAAGCTCACATATAAGCACTAGTGATGAGTTTATTCTTTTAAGGCCTGAAACTATGTTGAGTAATTGGCGAATCATTTCAAGAAAAATCATATCTGGGGGCATGTCACATGAAGACCTTAAGCACAAACATGTTGCTTCTCCCAGTTAATTCTTTCCCAACTTGTTTACTCTTTTGGGGCAAAATTTGAAGACTTTGTTGTGCCAACTACAGTCAATCTGGGGCAATCACGTCGAGATTTGATGAATCTCTCTAAGAGTTTGAAGACACCAGAGCATGGTGAATGCCAGGTCTTTTGTAAAATCCTCTTGAGACGGTTTCTCCTCATCAACCATATAGCTTGGGGCATTTTAGAAGTGAAGTTATTCGCAAGAATTGTCGTGCAACATGCAGCTTATCAGCAGTAAACTTGGGGCATCCAAAATTAGTCCCAGGGGAAATCCAGATTTGTCAAGATATGTGATATGTATTGCACACATTATCAGAGGGTGGTGTTCCAATATCTCCAGCTAAGCAAGACTTTTTTCCAGCTGAAACATTGTTTGTGTTGTTATCCTTTCAATGGATTGTTTACGATAGAAGACTGGACTTTGGGTTTTCTACCTGAAAATATCTCCCTCTCCAGAGATATTTAAGCCTTGTAAAAGGACTTTGCTCCGATGATGGCCTGGGTTCTATCTCCAGTAATGTTCCCATCTTGTTGAGATTAGCTGAGTGTCGGGTTGTGCTGTAATGTCTTATCATCTTCTGTCTATCTCCTCTATCTGTTTTGTCAGCATATACATGACATTCATTTATTCATTCACACTTGCATCATGCACACACATTGATATTTGTTGATGTTCTTGATCTGTATACTTTGGTTATCATATTTCCTCTCCCCAAATAGAGTGTCAACTTAAGCATAAAGTGCGCCTCCTTTCTAATTCCCCACTGAGTTAACTCTCGTGGAAGAATCTTGCTTTAGCTTTCCTTTTCCATCTCTGGATAGGATAAATCCCCATTTGAGTTGTTTCCTCATTGGGTGGAGTCTTGTTTGACTATTTTCTCTCCAGTTTATTCCTGGATTGAGCTTTGTCTCTTGTGAATGATACCCTGTGGATCTCTCTAAGCTGTGAAACCTAGATGAAGAGTGCATTGATCTTGCGTATGTAAATACTTGGTCTTCTCAGGAAGGATTTATTCATGGTTCCCCATTGAATATGAACTTTATTCCCTAGTAGTGTTATCATAACCTTCTTCTGGAATATCGACGCGACAACAAGCGACTGACTCTTTATTTGATAAGTTTCATTATTTCTGAATTTCTTTATGTTATGACAAATGGCGGTATCTTCATGAGCAGTTTGTCCATCCCCGAGGAAATTATTGATTCTCACCTCCAGCAATATCTTCACGATATTTTATGGGTATCTTTGGAAAAAACAGCAAGCGGCGGTCTCTTCATGAGCAACTTGTGTGTTATTGTTCTCTTGAAAAACAGCAAGCGGCGGTCTCTTCATGAGCAACTTGTGTGTTATTGTTGAAAAACAACAAGCAGCGGTCTCTTCATGAGCAACTTGTGTATTATTGATACCTTTGAAAAAACAGCAAGCGGCGGTCTCTTCATGAGCAACTTGTGTGTTATTGTTACCTTTGAAAAAACAGCAAGCGGCGGTCTCTTCATGAGCAACTTGTATGTTATTGTTCTCTTGAAAAACAGCAAACGACGGTCTCTTCATGAGTAACTTGTATGTTATTTATATCTTTGGAAAAAAAATAGCAAGCGGCGGTCTCTTCATGAGCAACTTGTATGTTATTTATACCTTTGGAAAAAAAAAACAGCAAGCGGCGGTCTCTTCATGAGCAACTTGTGTGTTATTGTTGAAAAACAGCAAGCGGTGGTCTCTTCATGAGCAACTTGTATGTTATTGTTACCTTTGAAAAAAAAACAGCAAGCGGCGGTCTCTTCATGAGCGACTTGTATGTTATTGTCACCTTTGAAAACAGCAAGCAGCGGTCTCTTCATGAGCAACTTGTATGTTATTGTTACCTTTGAAAAAACAACAAGCGGCGGTCTCTTCATGAGCAACTTGTGTGTGATTGTTCTTTTGAAAAACAGCAAGCGGCGGTCTCTTCATGAGCAACTTGTATGTTATTGACACCTTTGAAAGGAAGCAAGTGGCAGCCTCTTTATTTGAGCAGTTTGTGTATCCCCAAAAATAATGTAAACGACACCTCTTCGGAAAAGTTCCATGGGGAAATTTGTATTTTATCCTTTTCAAGCGATATCTTGGTAAAATTCAGAAGTCAGGAATGTTTATTTCCAGTCTCAGTACTGACGCCAATCATTTTCCAGTCTCAGTACTGATGCCAATCATTTGCCAGTCTCAGTGTTGATGTCAATCATCATCTGCCAGCCTTAGTGCTGATGTCAATCATTTCTTTTCCAGTCTCAATACTGATGTAAATCATTCAAGAGTCTCTCATTTGAAGCCTATGACTCTTGTTTCCCCAGTTGAGTTATAATCTCTTCCCCTATGTGATTACTATGCTTGGTTTCTCCAGTAGTAGTTTGTCTCATACGGCATCATTCCTTGTTAAATTCAAAATCTTACATTCATACCATATCATAAAAATAACTGCGGTATCTTAAAGCCAAAAATTGTGTATTCTATATTTAAGTCCCTTCAATCTCGTCGAAATGAAGATCCCAATCTTCATATCTCCAGATAGAAGAAACTAAAATAGGGGCAGCTGTCATACCCCAATTTTTGACCTAAGATCCTATTTTTATTTTTGCATTTTTATACAAAAGTCAAGGTCACTAAATACAGTCGGTTTTAACCTCTCACCTTAGAGCATTGATTATGCAGAAATTGTCAAGTGTTTTGAACATTCTTATCCTATGTATTACTAACTTCTAATCAAGCACGAAATGTGTGTTTTTTGTTTCTTTGATTTCATGTACTGACAGGTCTCCTTCGATTCAGCCTTTCGATTGGACAAGTTTACTGCCTGTATGCCTCTTTCGAATCTGGACATTTTGCCTCCTGTATGCCTCTTTCGAATATGGACATTTTGCCTCCTACAAGCATCTTTCGAACCTGGACAAGTTTACTGCCTGCAAACATGCTTCGATTGGGCAACATTGCTTCCTTCGAACACGGGCTTTCGATTGGGCAATATGTTTATTTCGATCCACATGCTTCGATTGGGCAACATTGCTTCCTTCGAACACGGGATTTCGATTGGGCAATATATTTGTTTCGATCCAAGATTCGTTTGCGCATGTGGCTCCCTTCGTGCAAGTCTTTGTTTGAGCATTGACCTTTTTTGTGTGCTTGTTTGGAGTCACAAAGTTTAGACCTCTTCCATGCAGGCTTCGACTATGTTTGTACTAGCTTCGACTAGACAACATTTCTATTTAGTATGCTGCATTTCCATCCTTGACAAACTTCAGCACATGGTTGATGGCCCCCTCAAAAGACATATAGTGGTGGACTTGAGGGGCATACATATGAGTCCCTGTCGAAAGGTACGCCTTACTAGTCCATTCGAAGCACACATTTGGCCCCTTCAAATGATGCACAAAGATGATTCGTTCGAAGAACACTTGTTGGAGGAAAGTCAAACAATGTGTTGGAAGAAGAATCTGGTCGAAGGAGGGTCAAAATGAAAGGATAAAATATTCAAAGATGCTTGATGCCAAGTTCAGACATGGTACACTAGCCAAAACTGCTGCATAGCAGTCCTAAAACACTGCCCCATTCTTGCACCAAAACAGCATACAACCACTGTCCCTCGAAGGCTGCAGAGAGCAGTTTACTCAAATTGTTCAAATTATTTTGTTTTCCCTCCAAAAGCTTCAGCCAACTTTGCCTATAAATAAGAGGCTCCAACACATGTTTAAGGGAGGATCTTTGGACCAGAGGAACGAATCCCCCAAATTTTCTCAAACACAAAAATCTCTCAAGTCCCTTCAACACTTGTGAGAAAAAACCCAGAATCACATACTTACTTCCTTCGATTCTGAAGAACAAATACTCTTCAGTATCCTTCGAATCCAGTTTGGAAAGACACATAAGACTTGTTTCTTTCCTTCCTTCGAATCCAGCATTCCCAGCGCAACTGTTGGCCCCTTCTTTCAAATCCAGAACCCTGAGCCTCCACTCAAGGTCCCACACCCATTCAAATCCTCCATCAAGGTAAGTCACTCTTACCCTTAAACCTTTCATTTCATGCCATAACATGTAAATAATCTTTTTGTTCGTTTCAAGCATGTATATACCATTGTTCCTTTGGTTTCCTCCCTGTTAACATGTTTTTAAAAGTTAACCCTTTCGTTTTGCTTTTTGTTTACCTGAACTAGCTTTAATTATTAAATTGTTCGAAAGATAAATACTAGCATGGCCTCAGGCCATGTTGTCATTTAATGCTTGAAATGAAAGAAACAGGAAACAGGAGTATGAAATGAAGCCTTTGGTTTCCACACTGATTTCACTGGCCCAATCGAAGAAGGCAACAAGGAAGAAAGGCCCAGCCAGAGGCACACTTGCACTAAGTCCAGGCTCAGACGAAAGGCACTCCCATGCTGTAGCCAGCCTCCAATCGAAGGACAGGACCTCGCCCTTGCCGAGGCCCAATCGAAAGACGTGACTTTGTTGTTGCCAGCCCCAATCGAAGGAGGCCAACAAAATGCAAGTCGAAGGGTGCTACTGCCTGGGTCGAAAGACACTCATTTTTCTTACTTTTATCTTATTTTTTCCTTCATATTTTTTATGCCTTTCGATACGGTTGTAATAGTGTAGGATTTTATCTTTCTGCATTTTATTTACTTTGTACAAATTCTAGTAATTAGGCGTGTATGGCAAGATAAAATCAACAAGTAAACAAACCAAAAAATCCAAAAACACTCTTTAATCCTTACTTGAATATATCTTAAAACCCGCAAAACACTCAACAAATCAAAACTCCCCCCAAGGGCATGTTATCTCCGTTCTACCGCGATACCGGCCGTGCCTATTGCTAGAATGCGTGCGTTAATGTCGCCCACTAAAAAACACAAACAAATCAATTTTTTTCTAGAGGAACTACGGTGTTTTGATTCCTTCATTGGATACGTAGTAAAAGGGTCGCGAAACCCTCACGAACGCAATAATAAAAACTCATTTCTTTCCCCTTAAGCAAACATAGTTGTAGATAAATACACCCTTGTATATAACAAACAATTTTAACCAAAAACAGATATTCCAAAAGGTTCCTGCGGAGTACCGCAGATGCATTGGGTGCTAATACCTTCCCATTGCATAACCAACCCCTGAACTTTAGATCTCTTTCAAAAATGCATTGTACTTTCATTACTTTCAAGTATTATTTTACATTGCATGTTTTAGGGTTTTATTTCGCTTTTTTCCCTTTCCCCTTGGAAATAATAAAGCGCGGTGGCGACTCTTGCTTTTGTGAGTCGAGTTAATTAATAGCTCGATCTCTGATTTTCACCGCTACAGCACCAATCTTAACTTCTTTCTTATCTGCCTCAGTACCCAAGTTTATCACTTCGACCGGTTCTTCGTGCGGTTGGATAGCCTTTTCCTCTTGTATCAGGAGTCTGGCGAGTTCTCCAGGTATCTCAAAATCTTCTTCACCTTCGTCTTTGGCTTGATAAATTGGATTTTCAAAGTCCTAAATGGTAATAGCATAATTATTGTCAATGAGATCCGGAGTGGATGTGGATCTGCAAATGTGTGTGTGCATGTAAGGTCAAATGGCTATTTAAAAAATGCAGTAACATAAAATAAAGACAAGGAGCGCAAAATTTGAATGCAAAATCGTCCAATGTTTTCATTAAATGAACATATGATATATGAAATGACAGGCCCTTAACAAATAAACCATTGTGCCCCGGGCAAGGCACAAGGTTTAAAGTCATTGTTTTAAAGGAAATTATACAGACAAACTTCTTAAAGCAATAAGAACAGGAAAATAGAAGTTACTCTTGGCCGAAGGAGATTGAGATGAAGTCTTTGGTCTTCCAGTTGTTGAGTTCGTCATCAGTAGTTGGGAATATCCAGATCGTCCAAGTCACCCTCATTATCAGTGTCTTCCAAAGCATTGACTTCATTGTTGCTAATACGGAGAGGTGGTCCTCCAGCACGAACATGTCGATCCTCTTTTTGAGCCTTTAATGTAAAACCCAACCCAAATTTGTCAGATTTGTAGGGGATATCGGGAAGTTATCCCCAAATAGTGCAACCTCCATCTTCTACAACAGCCCGAGCATCCTTCAGGGAGGCCATTCTTGGTGTGTCTTTAGAGATCTTATGAGTTACAAGAGTAGCAGCAATCATTGGAGGGATTACTTCAAATGCTTGACAAGGATCTTCAATGAATTCTCCGTTCATTTCAACATATTTGAAATAATTTAAATGACTAACCATATATTCTTCCTCCCCACAGACTATGACAATCTTTCCTTTCACTGGGTATTTCAGCTTTTGATGCAATGTAGAGGTAACCTCACCTGTCCTATGAATCCATGGGTATACTGGAAAGCAAGAATAGGTCGGGCGAATATCCATTACATAAAAGGTTGAATTGAAGAATTGAGATCCCACCTTGATCGGAAGATCAACCTCTCCGTGGACCGTCCTCTTTGACCCATCAAAGGCTCTGACTATAATATCACTAGGTTTCAGCACCAACCCTTCACAGTCCAGTCTATCCAAAGCACCTTTGGGTAAAACATTTAGGGAGGACCCAATATCTACTAACACATGCACCAAAGTGGTGCCTTTTCATTCAATAGAGATGTGCAGAGCTTTGTTATGATTCTTTCTCGCCGGAGTCAAATCAGCATCAGAAAATCCCAAGACATTATCAGCAGTTAGGCTTGCAACACAATTCTTAAATTGATCAACAGTGGTCTCTTAAGGTACATGGGCATTCTTCAGAAATTTCAACAAAGCTTGGGCACGTGCTTCGGAGAATAACAACAAGGATAGCATGGATATCTTTGAGGGTGTCTTCCCCAGTTGTTTAACTATTTTGTAGTCACTTTTTAGGATGATCTTCAGAATTTCTTCCATCTCTTATCTTGATGGGTCTTCAATTGTCACTTCTTTTGAGGGAGCTTCCGTCAGGGTAGGCTCAGTAACTTTCTCTTTACCTCGGGTATTGGCAGTTGGCCCAACAGCGAGAATGCAAACAGGTGTCATAGTAGTTGTTGGAGGAGAGATATCCAGAGAGAAGATCCTTCCTATCCTAGTGACCTTACTAGTTCTAGAAATGTTTGTAATTTCAAGATCTTCACTTTCATTAATCCATGGCTCTTGCATGACACCATGATAATAAACTTCTACCCCATAGTTCCAGGGCACATCTTTGTCAGATGAATAGGGGACTGGCCCCAATGTAGTGATAATCAAGGAAGCCACTCTTGGTTCAGCAGGAATCCGTGTAGGTCCTTTGGAAGTGATCCTAATAGGAGTGTTGGAAATAGTGATTATGGAAACATCTTCAAGCCTCAATTCTTGGGATACATTTTCAGGCAAACTCTTCATGGACTGAGTTTTCTCGAACAAAATTTCATGACTATCAATCAGGCATTGAATACCTTTCTTCATCCATATACAGCCATTGGTTTGGGAAGCGCAATGGTAAGAATTTTAAAGGCAGCCCGGAAATAAACCGGCGCTTAACATATTCTTTTTAATAGTCAATAAGGGAGTAGTCAAATCACTGATAGTTGAGACAAAGGAGACATCGTCAATGGCATTAACACCTTTATTATGACTGGGCATGAGTAATCACATTAGGGGTTTGTGGAAGGTCAAACTCAATCACCTTTTTATTAATCAAATCTTGGACCTTGTCCTTCAACGCCCAATAGTTGTTGGTGTCATGTCTGGGACTATTTGAATGATAGGCGCATTTCACATTCGGGTTATATTTGGGAGAGGCAGTATTGGGATTTGGAGGAGGATCTCGCAGCGTTACCAAATATGCCTTCAACAGATATTGTAGAGCTTGAGACAGTGGCATGCTAATCCTAGTGAATTGCCTCCTTGGGGCGTCTGGCCTTTGTTGATTGTTTGATTGTTGTGGTCGTTAAACTGGGGTTGGGTTTGAAATCAGCACAACTCCTACTGACTAATGATGATCATTCTTGATACGACTCCTTTGTCCATAAACATCATTAATCTCTTTCTTACCAACAAATGGTTTCTTTACAGCAGTAGAGGTCGAGGACATTGGGATCTTCCCACTTTTGATTCCACTTTAAACATGTTCACCAGTCAAAATTAACTAAGTAAACCCTGATGAAGAACTCCCAATCAGCAAATTAAAGAATGGACCAGTCAAGCTGCCCATGAACATGTCCACTAGTACTCTGTTAGTCAAAGGGGGTTGCACTCTTCCATCCAGGTCCCTCCATTTTTTAGCGTACTCTTTAAAGCCTTCGCTCGAGCCCATTGTCATATTTTGTAATTGCACACGAGTTGGTGCAAGATCGACATTGTATTGGTATTGTTTATAGAAGGCAGCAGCCAAATCCTCCCATGTGTGGATATTAGTCCCTTCTAGCTGATAGAACCATTCCAATTATGTTCTAGATAATCTTTCTTGGAAGAAGTGAACCCATAACTTCCTATCGGAGGTGTGTGGTTGAATCTTGCGGACATAAGACCTCAGATGCATCTTGGGATAAGAGACCCCATCATACTTGGAGAAGACGGGGACCTTGAATTTGTAGGGAATGACCACCTAGGGACCAAACCTAAGTCTCTAAAATCCAAACCATGCACTGTTTGGATCTCTACAGCCTTAAGTCGGTCTTCCAGTTGTTTGTATTTGTCCTCCTCTAGTGGGTACTACTCTTAGGAATAGTCTTCATCCTCAGTAATCTGGTTATTTCCACCCTCAGCTCTGGTGCTTCTAACTTCCTCGTCTTAATTATCTTCCTCCTCAGGAGAAGTCTCTTCTATTTGAGCCAGTCGGGTGGGTCCCTTGAACCTTCTTCCCATGTTGAGAATAACAGCCCGTTTCTTGTTCTTCTTTTTGGTGGCAAGGAGTGCCATCATTTCTTGTTGTCCTTTAAATAAGTTGAGGAGAGTCTCTTGGAACTGTGCATGTTAAGTTTGCATATCTTTGACGGTTTTCTCTAGAGCCATCTTATACTGAAATGAAGAGTAAAAAGATGAGGAAACCTGTATTGGAAAATATTATTATGATATGATGCATGCTATGTGGATGTAATGTTTTCAAGGACCTCAAGAGATTTAAATTTGCTAGCCAAAAAGGAAACAGAAACAACAATTGTATTAAAAATTTACAATTTCCCCTTGGGCTTACAATAGAAAAGAGAAAAGGTCTCAAAGAGACAACAAAATGAACTCCTAAAACAAAAGACTCAAGTCTCCCACGGGCATTTCGTCTTTGTGTCGAGGTAGGTATTCAGGCTTTGCTCCTCATGAAGTTGCTTGGTAAGCTCCAACACTTTCTTCTCGCTTGCGTATAATCGTGCTTCAAAGGTGTCTCGTTCCCCCTTGAGTTGAATTCACGATCTCTGCAATTCTTTGAGGTTGGTAGGCACGTGAGGATGGAGAATGGTAAAAGGAATATCCCCCTCAGCAGCAGGCTCTACAACTATTGGTAGGATAGCTGGATATAGCATCATGAGACTTTGAGCACGAGCTCGTACCCATTTGAGATAAGGCTCAAGAGGGATGTAATTCTTATGCCCCAAAGTCTTGCTACCAACCTTGATTACCATGCCCCAAGCATGTACAAACCTTCGATGATAACCTTGAACATCAATCTCATAGCCGAATGCAATACCTTGAATGAGTGCATCGTGGGGACCATCTCTTCGAGTATAACCAAATTGTCGTAGAGCCAGAGAAGGGTTATAAGTAATACCTCCCCTAATGCCCAAGATTGCAACATTAGGGAACTCCCCACAATGGTCAATGATAGTGTGATACGGTGGCAGAACCGACTGTTATATACTGGTTTTTACATTTTGTATTCGCAAATGTGCGGTAAGCAAGAGTCGCCATCGACTTTTCTTTTATCCAAAAAAGGAAAGGGTGAAAAGAACAAAAAAAGACCTTTTCGAGATGTTTTCTGAGTAAGGGGTAGATTATGGAAAGGGAAGGTGTTAGCACCCTTTCCATCCGTGGTTTTCCACGGGCTCTTAGAGGTTTGCTCATTTTGAAATACCTTCGTGCTTTGTGTGTTTGAAAATGTTTTGAAAACGCCTTAGTACGGCGGACTTTGTAATGTTTCTCGGGATATTGGAGAAAGTATACAAAGTGTTTTGAAATTGTTTTTGAAAAGCAAATTTTGTGTAAGTGCAAAATGTTGAGCAAACTTCTAACAGCTATCTACTTTACTACTCGAAAAGGGTCATTCTTTTCCTCTTTTTCTTTAGACAATGCTTCCATACTATTAGTGAGTAGGTAGCCTTGTCGTTGGATGTTGAGGGACAATCGAAGGGATGTTTTACAGTCATAAAGGAAACATATGGAGACGCTTTAGCAATTTCATTTAAGGGACGAGATCATTTACCGAAAGGCAACACCGTAGGGTCATCGGGGGACTATGATCTTTTTTATTTTTGTGGATCTTTGCTAAAGCGTCCCCATTCTCGAGGGACATGACTGTTTTGTTTTCCAAAAGGAAACTGAAGCGGGGATACCCTAGAGGTGCATATGTGCATATATGTTCAATTCAGTTATTTTTGTCTTTTTATTAGGTTAGCTAATGTTTTAATTTACAGTCTTTCCGTACACGCCTATTTACTAACAGTTAATATTTGTGGGAATTAAAAGTGTGAAAATTTAAATCCTAGACTATTACAACGCTTTGGGACAATTACATAAAAAAGTGCAAAGAAATAAAATGCGGAATTTTAAATCTAAACTATTACATCCCATAATCAGTTACATTATTATAAAATATGCGAGAATAGAATAAGTGTGCGCAAAATTGAAAAGACGTCTAAAAGTCTAAGAACTATAAAAATAAAAAATTCCTTCTGCTTGTTTTATTTTTATTTTTAAAAATAATAAGCTAAATTAAGTCTAATTAACTAATTTAAAAAACAATGAAAATATTAAAAATTAATTCTAAATTAATCTAATATATTTGACATTTATACTTTTTATTAAGAAAATAATTTAAATTAAAATGAACCTAAGTCTAATTGATTTTAAGTTGATAAAATGAAATTAAAGTAATTAATTAATTAATTAATATAATTTTAGAAAGGACCTAAATCTATTTATTTATTTATTTTATTTTGATTTTTTTATTGTTTGTTTAAAAAAACTAAAAGAGAAATAGTAAAACATAAGACAATGGGCCTGGTATCAAAACTAAAATGGGGCGTGTGCTGTAAAAAAACGCTAGGCCCAATCCAGAGGGAGCCCATAAGCTGTATTGAGATTCAGTGAGGGGCAGCCTTGATGGCTCATGGTGCGCTTGCATGTTGAAACCTTTTGATCTAGATTAACCTAGATCTAGTGGTTGTGATCTGGAGGCGCATACTGGACTGGCGTAGCTAATGCATACTGGATCTATAATGAAAAAATGTTAGGAAAAAATGCTGGAATTGGGACTCGAACCTAGGTCCTCACCCCTTTTCACACGCTACTTTGCCATCTGAGCTACCTGTCCATTCATGCATTATAACAAAGGCATTGTATTATATGTGAAATCATTTATTATTCTTAATTTAACAAATGCGCGCCCAATCAGATTTAAATGGACCAATTATGTAACACAAAATTTCCACGCCAGCTTTGACCGGAGTCAAAGTTTTTTCAGGGATGCCGGAGCTGCCCTCCGGTCATCCTCTCCGGCCAATAGAAAATGGGAACCTGCAAAAAAGAGAGATTCGTAGCAAAAGTTTCAGGCTAACCCCCCTAAATTGGGGTCTGCGATTTCAGCGGTGGTGACTGTTTGGCCTGTGTAATACGGTGGGAGAACTGACTTGACGGTTTTGCGTTTTATCGCAAATGTTGCGGTTAGAAAGAGTCGCCACCGACTTTTCTTTTATCCAAAAGGAAACGTGAAAAAGAACAGGAAAGACCTTTGAGATTGTTTCTTGGTTCGGGGGGTAGATTATGAAAAGGGAAGGTGTTAGCACCCTTTTCATCCATGGTTTTCCATGGGCTCTTAGTTACTTGCTAGATCACTTGCTTTTTGTTTTGAAATTGTGCTTTGTGTGGTTTTTGAAAGTATTTTATAAAATAGGCCATTCGTTTAGGCAATCTTTGTAATGATTCTCGTTCGTAAGAATGTATACAAAGATGTTTGTCTTTTTGAAAATGTTTTCAATGTTTGTAAAATGTTTGGAAATGTGTGTGTTTGTTTTGAAAATAGCAAGGATAGTTGTTTGGAAATAGAGCAAGTAACTATAAGTAATCTACCTACTCAAATGTCTTTCTTGTGCATTTCCTATTCCTTTGATATTATTGTCTTACCATTGATTTGGTAAGCAACCCTATCTTTGGATGTAAACAGGACGGACGTGGGTCATCGTATAACCATGATTAGCAATATTGCAAAGTATCTTAGCATCTTTTGAGGGACCAAGATCATTTTGTAAGGCAACTTTGAATAGCTTCATCGAGGGACTATGATCTTATATTTGTTTGTTTTGCCAAGATACTTCGCATGCGTAATATGGCTATTTTTGTAAAAGGAAACCAAGTGGAGAAACCCTAAAGATGCTTGTGTGCAAGTGTGTTATTTTCATGCCTTGATTTTGTCTTGTATTTATGGTTTTCTATTTGCTTTGTTTTGATCTTACCATACAAATCCTAATTACTAGCATGGTATGTAAAATCGGTAAATTGTGTAATGTAAAGATTACTAAGCTATTACAACATTTTATGGGAGGGGGGAATACAAATTTGAATGGGGATTTGCAAGGATGTAAATCTAAATAAGCTATTACAACCAAATTGAATTTGTACGAATATTGGAATAAACAAATACAATATTTAAAAAAAATATGGAATGATATATGTATACAAAAAATATTTGTTTGGTTTTTTATATGAAAAAAAGTTTAACCTAAATCTAATGATTTTAAGGAAAAGAAATTAATTCTTGAAAAAAACAAAGTTAACCCTAATTTCTAGTTTAAAAGAAAATAAAATTCCTATGTATTATTTTTATGTATTTTTTTGTATTAAAAATAATAAATAATATTTTATAAAAAAAAATATTTAGTTTTTATATGTTAAAATAAATATTTACAAGTATATATATAAATATAAAATAGTTAAACTAAATCTATTATATTTACAAATTTATTTAAGAAATAAATAGTTAATATATAGTTTAATAAAAATATTTTTTTCATGTGAAAATAAAAATAAAATAAACAAAAACGCAAAATTGTCATATTTTATATTTTTCATGATTTTATGTATTTAAGAAAATATTTAATAAACAAAAATGAAAATAAAACAAATAAACAAAATATGTGAAAATAGTTGGGCCAGGGGTGCTGTAAGGAGACAGGGAGTAATATGTTAGCAAAAACACTAAGGCCCAAAGAATCAAGCCCATCCTGCAAAACAGCAAAAAAATGGAAAAGGAAAATTATGGAAAAAACAAAAGGTAGCGCCAAGGTTCGAACCCATGACCTGGGCCTTACCAGCGCGCTACCTTGCCACTGGGGTGGCTATACATCTGTTGATTTATGTGAAACAAGAAAAACATAACATGAAATGCTTCCATGGCCCTGTAACTTCTTCTTCTTCCTCTAGCTGGCCAGAAGCTCTGTAACTTTCTCATCTCTCAATAAAAATGGAAACTGATAACATGAATGTTGTAGCATTTTGTCTCACGATTCTAACCATGTAAATCATGTAAGCTAACAATCAAAGATCAAAATGAATTTTAAAAGCCCTAAATTTAAACCTAATTTTTCCAGGAACTTCAAGTTCAAAATTCTCTCAACTCAGGTCAAATAAATGTAAGTTATATATATGTACAGCTCCGTAGCAATGAGGTCTACATTGTTTATTCACAAATCATGGCCAATGGATGCTTGTATGAAGAGATATAAGTTGAGATTCTTACCTCTTTCAGTTGAAATCGTGAATGGAGTTTGAGTGAGATTTATGAAGGTCTGATGATTGCTTGAGCTTGCTTGAACCTCCCTGAGTGTGTTCCAATTCTTGCCTTGCTTTGGAAGTTCCTGGAACTCTCTATCCAAGTCAACCTGCAAGCTTTGAAAATAAAAATGGCAGATGAAGAAGGAGGAGTTACAGTGCAGGGATGATGGTCTGGATCTCTTAGATATGAAGTAGGTAAAGTGTTTTGATGGTTAAAACTTGAAACGCACGAGCCAAATGATGGATTGCTATGCTTATGAAAAAAACTGCAAGTTTTGACAGTTTTTTGGTGATATGGAGTGTTTGAATGTTTCAGGCCTTTTGTAATCGTGTTTTTTGTTGTAATGTATTTGTATATTAGTATGGATAGATTTTAAGTCAGCTCCTCAACAGATTTGTGAGCCCTGGCCTTTTTGCACACTTTCTTACTTTTGAAGCAAAGTGAAGGGACAAGTCTTCACATGCTTGTACTGGCTTGCTTAGGGTTGGTATATGCTCTATACAAGTTTCCTTAGGCCTGGAGGATTTGTGTGTGCAGAGAAGACAGGTCCAATGCTCAAGATTTGTAAAGTTGCAAAAGTGAAGCTTTTTCAAAATGGCAATGGCCACTTTATGCCATTTATGGAATTACAACTTGGACAAAGGCTGTTGAGCTTGAATTAAAGCTTTTTCAACTGATTAAGCATTAAATTATGAAGTGAGAAACAAGTTAGGGACCTGTAAAGCATGAATTAGGCAGCATAGGTTCAAATTTGAATTTTGTTCTTCATGAAATGGCTTGAATTTAAAGTGAGAAATTGCCAACTTCATCTCTTTGATTCTCCCTACTCAAAAATGATCTTGAGGAGTTCTTGGACACTTTGGAAAGCTTGCAATGTGCTCTATAACACATCTTTGAAATGAATTTCAAGACTCTTCTTGTAACTAGGTGAAAAATTTCCATGAAGTTGGGTCCAAAACCTGCCTAAATTAGGGCAAAATTTCACTAAGTTATCTAGTTCATGAGCATGTATTCATAAAATTATATCTTGAGATCCAAGAATATTTAGGGAAAAGTGTGTGAAGTAAAGTTGTATATTTCATGGAGGTCTACAACTTTGATGTTGGGAATTTTCCCTGAATCATCTTGTATCAATCATGGTGAAAAAATGGCTTAAAGTTGAGAAAAAATATGAAATTTTTTATACTTAGAAAATTTTCGAAGTTAAGAAAATTTCCAATTTTAAACCTAATCTTCAATCCTTGATTTCTTGATGAACAAATTTCACATTTTGACATGTTTTGATGAATTGTGACCCTTGGCGCTTGATTTTGACCAAAAAGTCAAAGTTTGACTTTTCAGTATACAGTTGACTTTTGATCAGTTGACTGCAAATTTCATCTGTCTATCCAATGGATTTGCAATGTTTTGAACCATATAATTAGGTTAAGATGATGCAATTGAATCCTTGGAATCATGCTTTAACTCAATTGGTCATTTGCTAGGTCAAAAATCAGAAATTACCCTTTCTCAGTCAAAACCCTAATTTTGACCATTTTGCCCTTTTAATGATTTGATCAAATTTCTTGAGGAATTCTGATCCAAACTTGATAAAATGATACATATGAAGGTGACTGTAAATTGGCCATGGTTGACTTTTTCCCCAATACAGCTGATTTTTAGGTCAAATGTCCAATTGACTGATAAAAAATGTGGTTCAAGGCCTGAAACTTGTCATGAGTAATCTTAGGGATCCAAAATGATGTTTGAAGGTAATATGGAGCATTGATAGTTCAAAAATTCTTGTGTAAAATCAAACCCTAATATTGGGTCAACAGTGTAAGATGAGATGTCTTGAGCTGACTAAGCCCTAATCCAGTCTTGAGTCAAAGAGATCTTGTGAGAAAAGTCTTGATAAATGAGAGGGAAAATTTTGGGGTATAACATCTGCCCCTGTTAAATCTTCTTAAACCTGAAGAGTTATATTGGCGAGTTTTTCCATTCATGACTCGAAGGTGAAAGATGATTGGACACAAGAGTACCCATAAATTTGCACTCGACGATGTGTAGTTGAGGGAATGGGCTTAAAGATGCCATTTGGAGGTGATAGAATCTTGTTGGAGATGGGCTTGTAGATGCCATCTAAAAATGTTTGTTGAACTGTAAGTTGTAAGTCGAAAGAATAAGTATCAGAATGGCGTCCGTGTCTGGAACGTATTTGAGCTGTATCTGGAGACTGAATTTGTACGAGCATCAGAATAGCATTCGTGTTTGGAGCGTATCCGTGATGTATTGTATCTGAAAGGTTGTATCAGAATGAGTATCAGAATGGCATATGTGTCTGTAGCGTATATGTGCTGTATCTGAAGTCTGAATCTGAATGAGTATCAGAATGGCATCCGTGTCTGGAGCATATCCGTACTGTATCTGAAAGTTGAATCTGAATGAGTAACTGAATGGCATCCGTGTCTGGAGCGTATCCGTATTGTATCTGAAGTCTGAATCTGAATGAGTATCAGAATGGCATCCGTGTCTGGAGCGTATCTAAATTGTATCCGATAGTTGAATTTGAATGAGTAACAGAATGGAATCCGTGTCTGGAGTGTATCCGTAATGTATCTGAACTTGAAATCTGAATGAGTATCAGAATGGCATTCGTGTCTGGAGCGTATCCGTATTGTATCTGAACTTGCAATCTGAATGAGTATCATAATGGCATCCGTGTCTGGAGCGTATCTGAACTGTATCTAAATTTGAAATCTGAATGAGTATCAGAGTGGCATTCGTGTTTGGAGCGTATCTGAACTGTATCTGATAGTTGAATCTGAATGAGTAACAGAATGACATTCGTTCCCGGAGCATATCCGTACTGTATTCTGATTGCATATTGTTAATGGTAGCTGTTTAATCTTATCCTGAAAAGGGTAAAATGTTAGCTGAAACAAAGTTAGATTGCATGAAATGTATGATGCAATGTATTTGCTTTATCAATGTTTATGATATATGGATGTAATGTATGCGCATGTAAGCTGATTTGTTGTATTGTTGTTTGATTGAGGAAAATAAATCCTTGAATGCTGCTGAGGATAAGTTGAATTTTCATGTCTTGAAGTTGAAGTACTGACGAACTCTTGTTGAGGGAAGTAAATTCCGTTGTGAGGGCAATGCCATGTACTGCTTGTAAGATCTGCCTGGGAATCTTGAGAAACTTGACGATTTCTACTGGGAATTAATAATTTGAAACTTTGTTCCGCTGGGGATTTAAATGACGTACTGTGAGGATTGCTTAGGGAATAGCCTAGAGACGTTTTCCTATCTTTTCAACCTATCAGTAATTGTCCTTCTCATTTTGTTTATTTGTAAACGGTAATTATGTTCAAATGCATATGTTCATCAACGAATCATTGGACGTTTTTGCAAACAAAACACAAGAGTAAAGAAAAAAGACAAATAGTTTTTTGCACTTTCAAAGGTATATCTTTGTATTGACTTTGAATAAGTATTTTATACAAAGGAGACAAACATTCTAGTAAGAGAATGGTGTCGAAAACAAGAAAAATTTATACATAGAAGGATAGCTATGTGTAATAATACTATGGGGTTCCCATTCTGCTATAGCCTTTATATCTCTGAATATCTTGTCTATTTGTCACTCCGTCCAAAGATGATTGAATTGATCAAAAACTCTGAGTTTGTTAGTGGAAGTCAAAGGTTGTCCGTTAAGTGATCCGACGGGACATAGTCATACGCTTTAATTCCCTAACTTTTGCCTGGACCGGCCTTTCGGGTTTTCAGTCCACCGGGAAATCCTTTTTTGCCCAAGTCGCCCTTTCGGGTTTTAAACTTGCCAGGTGTACAGATTTTTTTATTTTATCCCTAATTTTTGCCCAAACCTTTTTGGTTCGTCGGGATGCCCTTGTTTTTCCTAGGTGTGTCAACCTAGCGGGTCTCTTATGTGTAGTATCTTTTGACTATGTTCGTGTTCGCAAGGTGCGGCAGGTCGTCACCGTCCATGGTGGTCAAGATCATTGCCCCACCGGAGAATATGTTCTTGATTACAAACGGTCCTTCATAGGTAGGAGTCCATTTTCCCCTGGGATCACTTTGTGGCAAGATGATGCGTTTGATTACTAGATCCCCAACTTGATATACTTGACGCCTGACTTTCTTGTTGAAAGCCTTAATCATCCGTTTTTGATACATCTGACCATGGCAGATAGCAATAAGTCTTTTTTCATCAATTAAGTTCAGTTGATCAAGTCGAGTCTGGATCCAATCGTCTTCACTCAAACCTGCGTCCTTCATAATCCTTAAAGAGGGGATCTAAACCTCAATAGGCAGAACAGCCTCCATGCCATATACCAAAGAATAGGGTGTTGCCCCAGTTGATGTGCGGGCCGTGGTACGGTACCCGTGGAGAGCGAATGGTAGCATCTCATGCCAGTCTTTGTATGTGACTGTCATCTTTTGTATGATCTTTTTAATATTCTTATTTGCAGCTTCAACAACACCATTCATCTTTGGCCGGTAGGGAGAAGAATTGTGATGCTGAATTTTGAATTGCTCGCACAAGGCGGTGATCATAGTGTTGTTAAGATTTTTACCATTGTCAGTGATGATCCTTTCCGGGATACTGTATCGGCAAATGAGATTTTGCTTGATGAAGAGGGCAACAACAATCTTAGTAACGGAAGCGAAGGAAGCTGCTTCGACCCATTTTGTAAAGTAATCAATGGCCACTAGGATGAAACGGTGTCCATTGGAAGCTGTTGGCTTGATCTCCCCAATTATATCAATTCTCCACATAGAAAAGGGCCAAGGAGCCGTCAAGACATTCAGAGGAATCGGAGGTACTTGCACCTTGTCAGCATAAATTTGACACATATGACAGGTCCGAGAGTGTTGATAGCAATCTGCTTCCATGGTAGACCAATAATAGCCTGCCCGTAAGATTTTCTTAGCCATCGTATGCCCACTGGAGTGAGTGCCAAAAGTACCTTCATGTAATTCAGCCATGATCTTTTCAGTCTCAATCTTATCCACACACCGGAGCAGAATTGAGTCATGATTACGCTTGTATAGGACGCCATTACTCAAGAAGAACTTAGCGGAGAATCTCCTTAAGAATTTCTTATCATTGATTGAAGCTCCTTCTGGATATTCTTGGGCCTCGAGATACCTCTTGACTTCATGAAACCAAGGCCGGTCCACTACCTTTTCAGTATTAATCTCGTGACAATGTGTTGGTTCGTCCATTCGTTCGATGGTGATCTGGGGAGCTTCGTTATCCCAATTAAGTTTAAACATAGATGACATTGTAGCTAGAGCGTCTGCTACCTGATTTTCTTCTCGCGAGAAATGCTCGAAGGTAATCTTCTCAAAATGTGGTAGCAATGTCAAAACATGTTCTTTGTAAGGGATAAGATTTGGGTGCTTAGTGTCCCATTCCCCTTTGATCTGACTGATGACCAAATCTGAATCTCCGAACACATCTAAAGATTTGATCCCCAATTCTATGGCAGCTCTGAGACCAAAGATGCACGCTTCGTATTCTGCCATGTTGTTTGTACAGTTGAAGCAAAGTCTAGCAGTAAAAGGGGTATGACACCCTTTTGGAGATATGAGTACAGTGTCGATACCATTACCAAGTGCATTGGATGCCCCATCAAAGAACAGGGTCCATCGAGATCCTTGTTCAGGTCCGTCGTATGGTCTGATTTCTTCACAGTCGTCTAATGTCATGATGTCTTCATCCGGGAATTCAAACTTCATGGACTGATAATCTTCTACAACTTGGTGAGCAAATACACTGCCTTTTATAGCTTTCTGGGTAGTATAATGTATGTCATATTCTGCTAGGATCATCTGCCATCTAGCTATCCTCCCAGACAGAGCAGGCTTTTCGAAGATGTATTTTATCGAATCCATCTTAGATATCAACAAGGTAGTATAAGTCAGCATATATTATCTTAGCCAGCGAGCAGCCCATGCCAAAGTGCAGCAAGTTTTCTCGAGCAGTGAATATTTGGTTTCATAGTCGGTAAACTTTTTGCTCAGGTAGTAAATAGCATGCTCTTTTTGGTAAGACTTGTCATGCTGCCCCAATATACACCCCATTGAGTTCTCTAAAACGGTCAGATACATGATCAGTGGTCTTCCCTTGACTGGTGGCATCAAAACAGGAGGCTCTTGCAAGTACTCTTTAATCTTGTCAAAAGCAACCTGCTATTCATCGTTCCATCTGACTACTTGATCTTTCTTCAATAGCTTGAAGATTGGCTCACAAGTAGCTGTTAGGTGAGAAATGAATCTGGAAATATAGTTCAGGCGGCCCAAGAATCCTCTGACTTACTTCTCAGTACGAGGAGCAGGAATTTCTTGTATTGCTTTAACCTTGGCAGGACCAACCTCGATGCCTTTGTTACTGACGAAAAAACCTAAAAGTTTATCGGACCGTACTCCGAATGTGCACTTATTTGGGTTCAACCTTAACTTGTACTCCTTCAATCTCTCAAACAACTTTTGCAAGTGGTCGAGGTGTTCTTCTTTCGTTTGTGATCTGGCTATCATATCGTCTACGTAGACCTCTATTTCATGATGTATCATATCGTGAAATAAAGCGACCATGGCGCGTTGATAGGTGGGCCCACCATTCTTCAGTCCGAATGGCATCACTTTGTATCAGAATGTGCCCCACTGTGTGACAAATGTAGTTTTCTCCATGTCCTCAGGTGCCATTTTGATTTGATTATAACTTGAGAATCCTTCCATGAAGGAAAACACTTTGTGTTGGGACGTATTGTCAACCAGGATATCTATGTGGGGGAGTGGAAAATCATCTTTAGGGTTGGCCCTATTCAAATCTCTATAGTCCACACACATTCGTACTTTGCCGTCCTTTTTAGGCACGGGAACAATGTTGGCAACCCATTGGGGATAGGAAGTGACAGCCAAGAATCCAGCATTGAATTGTTTCATGACTTCCACTTTGATCTTCTCTGACATATCAGGTCTCATGCGGCGGACTTTTTGTTTTACCGGTGGACAGTCTTCTCTTGTTGGCAGATGATGTACCACGATGTCTGTATCAAGCCCCGGCATGTCTTCATATGACCAGGCAAAGATCTCAACATAATCATGCAATAGCTGAATCAGACGCTCCTTTACACTGGCCTCTAGATTGGAACCCAACTTGATTTATTTTTTATCCTCCTCGGTACCCAGATTGATTGTATCCACCGGTTCCTCAAGAGGCTGAATAGCTCTTTCCTCTTGTTGTAGTAGTCTGGCCAATTCCCCTGGTACTTCACAATCTTCCTCACCTTCGTCTTCGGCTTGGTCGATTAGATCCTCGGAGTCATAAAAGGCCATAGCAGTATCGTTACCCCTGGCATCCGGAATGGAGGGATACCTGAATTTGTGAGTGTGGGTGTGTGTAAGGGTATAGCCATCTTTAAAAATAAAAATGTAAAAAGAAAAACAATGAGCACAAAAAGTTTGTATGTGAAAAACGTCCATGATTCATTGAATGTCATATGAAGATGAAATAAAAAACCCTTATAAATGGACCATTGTGCCTCAGGCAAGACACAAGGTTTTAAATGTGCGAATTGTTTGTGAATATTACAAGTCCAACAGAAATGTAAAAGATAAATTACTGAGGGATGAAAGTTATTGGGACAAAGTCTCTGGCTTCCCAATTGCGAAATCCTCTGTTGACAGTAGGAAATATCCAATCCTCCAAGCTGCAATCCTCTTCACCATCTTCCACTGCATTGACCTCTCAGTGGCTAATCTTCATGGGTGACCCTCCAGCACGGGCGCGGCACACAGCCTTCTGAGCACTTAAAGTAAACCCTAAGCCAAACTTGTAAGATTTGTACGGAATATTCGGAAGTTGCCCCCAAATGGTGCATCCACCCTCCTCTATTACTGCTTTGGCATCCTTTAGAGATGACATCCGGAGTGGAGGTCTTGTAATCTTGGGGATCTGGGATACCTCCTTGGTTACTGCTACCTCTTGAGAGACTTCTTCGAAATGTTGAAAAGGAGTTTCAATGAACTCGCCTTCCAATTCCACATACCGAAAGGAATTGAGGTGGCTAATCATATACTCTTCCTCTCCATGGACAGTGATAATCTTTCCATGGACTGGATATTTCAGCATCTGGTGCAGTGTAGAGGTGACAGCACCGGCATTATGGATCCACGGCCGTCCTAGCAGACAGGAGTAAGAGGGGCGAATGTCCATTACATAGAAGGTTGGGTTGAAAGTTTGAGTCCCAACTTTTATGGGGATGTCCACCTCCCCGTGGACCATCCTCTTTGAACCATCAAATTCCCTTACAACTATGTTACTGGGTTTCAACGTTAATCCTTCGCAATCTAGTCTGTCGAGAGATTTCTTTGGTAAAACATTCAAAGATGAGCCAGTGTCCACCAAGACGTGGTCCAGAGTTGTTCCTCTACTTTCCACAGAGACATGCAATGCCTCATTGTGCTTTCTTCCCCTTGGTGTCAGATCAGCATCCGAGAAGCCTAGGCCGTTGTCCACCGTCAAACTGGCCACACAATCTTGAAATTGGTCAGCCGATGTCTCTTGAGGCACATGGGCTGTCTTTAGGAATTTTACCAGGGCTTTCGCATGTGCTTCGGAACACAACAGCAATGCCAGCATGGAGATTTTGGAGGGAGTTTGCCCCAACTGTTCAACTACGTCGTAGTCGCTCTTATTTATTATTCTCAGGGTCTTCTCCATTTCCTTTTTGGAGGTTTCGGGAATAGTTAGTGGTTGAGCCTTCATCCGGACAGGCTCTTCTTGAATACTTTTTCCTCGAGTTTCAGCAGTAGAAGTGTTGGTAGGGATAACGGCAGGGGTTGTGTCGTCTTTGTCAATAGCAGCACTTGCAGATATGATTATTGGTACGGAGGTAACCTTCGAAGCAGCCACGGGTCCAAAAACTGCCTTTAGAGGGGTAATTTCTGGAGAGAAGATTCTACCGCTACGGGTAATCTTACTGGTCCCAGCAATATTGCTAATGTCGGAGTCTTCTTTTTTGGAGCTCGTCACTTCAGCGGCCAACCCATCTTGTTTGATACCTAGGTAGTAGATGTCTCCACCGTAATTCCACGACACTGTTTTGTCTGATTCATACGGGACTGGCCCGGGCATTGTGATTATAAGAGGAGTAGTTTTTGGAACCGATGTAATCCTAATGGGTCTTTTGGGGACCCTGGAAGAATTGGCGGAGATGGTTATGATTGAAACGTCTTCAACAGGAACAGGTGAAACAGGAGCACTTTCAAACAGAATCTCTTGGTTGTCTATCAAGCATTGAATGCCTATTTTCAACAAAAGGAAATCAGTTGGTGAGGATAAGCAAAGATGGTAGTCTTCATTACAACCCGGGAATACACCAACTTTCAACAAGTTTATCTTAATGATTGGGAGTGGAGTCAAGAGTTCATCAACTGTGGTAGCAAACAAATCTTCTTCGATAGCGTTGGTGTTGTGACCATGCCTAGGCATAGGAGAAAAAATAATTTTTGGCTTCTCGGGTGCATCAAACTCAATCTCTTTTGCATGTATAAGGTCTTGAATTTTGTTTTTCAGGGCCCAACAGTTGTTAGTGTCATGACCCGGAATTTTGGAATGATATGCGCATCTGGAATTTGGGTGATAATGAGGGGACGTTGTGTTGGGGTTCTTTGGAGCTTCTTTTAAAGTTACCAAATTGGATTTCAGAAGGTGCGGTAAAACCTGGGATAGATTCATATTGATTCTGGTGAATTGTCGGACTGGCCTTTCCACCCTCGGTTGATTACTTCTTGGTTGATCAGATGTGGGCTTTGGGATCATAACAGCTCCTACCATTGGTTGGCGTTCAGCTCTCCCTTGGTTCCTTTATGGATAAACAGCAGATACCTCCTTCTTCCCAGTGAAAGGCTTTCTCACATCTGTAGAGGCAGATGAATCCTTCTGAATCTTTCCACTTTTTATGCCAACTTCCACCCTCTCTCCGATTAGTATTAACTCAGTAAATCTTGCGGATGAGCTTCCAATCAGATGGTTGAAGAAAGGACCCGATAGAGTGCCTAGGAACATATCCACCAACTCCCTTTCAGACAGAGGGGGTTGAACTCTCCCAGCTAGATCTCTCCACTTCTGCGCGTAATCCTTGAAACCCTCATTGGAAGCCATAGCCATACTCTGAAGTTGAGTACGGGTAGGTGCCAAATCAGCGTTATATTGATATTGCTTATAGAAAGTTGCGGTAAGATCTTCCCAGTTGTGGACGTTGGCCCTTTCCAATTGGTAAAACCAATCGAGTTGTGTTCCAGATAGGCTATCTTGGAAAAAATGGACCCACATGTCTTTATCGGCGGAGTGCGGCTGGATCTTTCTTACATATGATTGGAGGTGCATCTTAGGACATGACACCCCATCATATTTTGCAAACAACGACACTTTGAACTTCAGTGGGATCACAATTCCCAACACTAATCCCAATTCTTCAAAGTCTAGACCTGGTACCCTTTGTATTTCCATAGCGTTCAAATGCTCTTCAAGATGTCTGTACTTATCATCTGCTGGAGGATACTGTTCCTCGGAGTAGTCTTCCTCTTCTTCCTCCTCTTCAGATTCTGACAAAACCGTTGTTTCCTTTCCTTTTCCTTCTCCTTCATCAGATGTTGTTGCGAAATTCAAGGTTTTCTAGTTTGTCCTTGAAACCTTCTCCCCATGATTACAACACTGGTTGGTTTCTTCTCTTTCTTCTTCTCTTTGGCCAACAGAGTCTTCAACTCCTCTTGTCCTTTGGCCAGGGTTGTGAGTAACTGTTGAAACTGCATGTTTTGAACTTGCATATCTTTGATTGTCTGTTCGAGATCCATCTTACTGAAATAAACAGTATAGAGATGAGGAAACTCGTTGCAAAAGACCTGTTTATGTTATGATGAATGATATGTGCATATGTAATGTTTTCAAGGATTTTTAAAGATTCAAGTTCGTTTTAGACAAAAAGAAACACACTGTTGCACCCCAAAATTTGCCCTCTCATGTTTTCCAAAGTCTTCCCCTTGCATGGTTGATCACAAACTCTTGCCTAAGGAAAAGGAAAATTTTTGAGTGGTGCTTTAAGTACATTTCGATTGGCATTCTGAAAAACCCTTCAATTGGCATTCTGAAGGAGCACTTCGATTGGCATTCTGAAGGAGCATTT
Source organism: Vicia faba (assembly GCA_948472305.1). NCBI lineage: Eukaryota > Viridiplantae > Streptophyta > Magnoliopsida > Fabales > Fabaceae > Vicia > Vicia faba. The sequence goes on from OX451738.1 coordinate 1,479,343,856, forward strand.
CGATTGGCATTCTGAAGGAGAATTTCGATTGGCATTCTGAAGGAGCACTTCGATTGGCATTCTGAAAGACCCTTCGATTGGTATTCTGAAGGAGCATTTTGATTGGTGTTCTGAAGGAGCCTTTCAATTGGCATTATGGACAAGTACTTCGATTGGCATTATAACAGTGTCCTTTGATTGGAATTCCAGAAGGTCCATTCGAAGAGGCATTCAAAGGGTCCATTTGAAGAAGCTTTCGAAAAGCATTCGAAGGATGCCATCAGCCCATTCGAAGGAGGTCATCAAGAGGGCGCCCAAATCAACATGTCCAGGTTCATTCAAGAGACACAAATGTTTCAAAAAAGGAAGTTATTTAAGGTGTCTATTTCTTGTCTCATGGCATTTAGTGGCCTGTTTAATGGCTGTCTCTTGCCATTACTGCACCCTCACACCCCTATAAATACAGAGACCAGTGACACATTACAACACACGAAAATTACACAGAAAATATACACACGAAAATCAGACGAATATTATAGAATGAAATATACAGAAAACTCTGCAGAAACAAAACAAGGAGGAGTTGGAGGCGCTACCCACCACAGGTTGTGCTAAAGCAATCCTTCAACAAAAGCATCCACGCCCCAGAAATCCCAGATCGAATGTGCCTACATCCTGGAAGCGTCTAAATCGAAGTCCAGTCTGCTGGTAAGAAAGGGTAAATTATCCAACCTTGTTTTTTGCATAACATATCATTACTTGTTGTTACCTTCGATTTTCCATCCTAGACAGGATCAAAGGGCCTGGGTTTGGCACCCAGGTCATGTTTTTTGTTTGCTAACATTTGCTGCAGACATAGCCTGAAGAGACCCAGCAAGTGCAGGATCGAAGGGCCTGGGGTTCAATACCCAGGCCCTGCATGTTATTTCACTAACATACTTTTGCAGGTATAACATCCCAGATCGAAGGAGACACCTTCTCCAGATCGAATCCATTAGCATGCTGGATCGAAGGAAGCATCTCATTCCTGGATCGAAAGACAATCCTCTTCCCTGGATCGAAGGCTACTCACGCCTTACTGTCTGGCCCAATCGAAAGGACCATGACCCCTTCTGGATCGAAGCTTCTATTTCTCTCCCTGGGTCGAAACTCCCGTTTTCTCCTTGGATCGAAGGATTCTCCTTGAATTTTATTTTTGTTTTCATAGACTTCCTTTTAATTAACATTAAAATCAAAAAACCACAAAAACATTAGGCTAGTTCTTTTTCTATTAAATTAACTTTGTTAATTAACCTTTAATTATCTTAACATTTTTCCAAAACTAAAATTAAATAGATTTAGATTATTTTTCCCAAAATAAAATAAAACAACAAAAAGAGTTCTTATTCTTAGGATTTTTTTTAGATTCATGCACGTTTATTTTACTGGGATGTAATAGCTTAAACTAAGACCTTTACTGCTTTTATTTCCCCAATTTTGGACATGTAAATAATCCTCCTCCCCGAAGCCTTGTAATAGCGTAGGATTTACATTTTCCGCGCTTTAAATTCCTGTACATATATTAACTGTTTAGATGTATGCTAACTAGGCTATGCATGACAAGATTAACTCTTAACTTAAAATCAACAGTAGCTCACCATGACATGCAAGAATAATATAACTGAAAATTGACACACTTGCACATGCCACTCTTAGGGTAAACCTCACTTGGTTGCCTCGAACGTGGTCATTAAGTATAGGATGTTTTAGAGGTTGTCCTTTTGTCCCAAGATCATAAGTTGCCTCGATAAAAATGATCTAAGACATTAGGATTACCAATAAAGCGTCCTGACGTTGCTTTAGTGACCACACATCCCTAAAATCGAATTGACCCGAAAACTCCGACGACGGTGCTACCTACTCCTCAATAGTGGGATAGCACTGTCTAAAGGACATTTGCACAATTAAATTCCTTTTTGAGTAGGTAGAGGTTCTTAAGTACTTGCTCCTTTTAAAAACAAAACAAAACTTTTCGCACCTACACTCTCTTCAAAGACAAAACTCTTTTCAAAACCCACAAATACAAAGAAAAGCAAACTTTTGAAAACATAGTGAGCAAGTACCTAAGAGCCCATGGATAACCACAGATAGAAAGGGTGCTAACACCTTCCCTTTCTATAATCTACCTCCCGAACCTGAGAAACAATCTCGAAAAGGAATTTTTCTGTGCTTTTGTCCTTTCCTTGTTGGATAAAATAAAAGACGGTGGCGACTCTTGCTTACCGCGACACTTTGCGAAAACAAACGCAAACGCGAACCAGCATTCCAAAAACAGTCAGTTCTCATTCCCACCGATCACAGAACTGGAGACTCTGCTGGGGATTAATTAATAAGTGAGGTATACCTTGGGATTAGATCACTTGTGTTTTCAATTGTATTGCTTTGTATGCTTTTAATCTTGTGGGCTTGTATCGGAGTTCTATAGATCCTAACCTGGATCTGGGGGTACCCTTTTTAGGTAAGTAGCAATAAACTGTGAGGGATCTGTCTGGCGTAGACCGACACTGATGAAGCAGTAGCTGCATTGGTGTGGCACCTTGGTCTGTACCGATATCCCTTGTGTTGAAACAAGAAGAATATGGGTCTTCTGAGGAGTCATTAAGCACCAACTGACCTTAGAACCTTAAATTGACCAACTTGGCCATAGAACAGTAGCAGTATGCTACACTCATTGAGACTAAACTCTCGCGATGGTTTCGGCCGCAAGAAAAGGTTGCTAAGCTGGAATTATGACCGATTGAGGGTAGTCAGTGATATTGAGATCCTCTAGAACCCGGTTACTATTTTTAGGACAGGTTTAAACCAACTAAACTGAAAGAGGGTAATTCCTAAACTACATGCCAGCCTAAACTTAAGGCTATATGTGTGACTTGTGTGCCTTCAAACTTGAACTACTTGCACATTCTTGTTATCTGACAACATGAGTTCCTTGCAGGTTCTGTTTATAGTCCTTATCCAATAACTTGGATTTATTGCAGGGCTTACTTACATCACCTCACTTTTTGCTTAAACACATAGCATATACATCATAACATCATACCTTAACATTTCCTTAACCATTTCAAGGATCTCAAGGGTTTGTGATGCAGGTTATGGTACATCAAAAGTCTAGCAAGGGGCAAAGGGGATTTATTTTCCTCTAGCCAAAGTTGTCTAGAAATCCAAGCATGATAACTTGAGTCATGGGCTATGACCCACTCGATATGGTGAGCTTGACTCTTGAAGAAGGACTCTCAGCAACATGAAGTTCCTTCAATCAAAGCTACAAGATTCAAATTCTAACAGTTTCTTGTTTACCCCGCGAGATCCTTGAAAACATTCCATATATATCATACATATCATTGCATAACAGGTCTCCCAATACAGGTCTCTCATGTTCTCGCTGTTTATTTCAACAATGGCTTTCCAACCAAACAACCAAGATCTCCGGGCTCAAAACGCCCAACTTCAAGAAATGTTCTTGAACCTATCCCAGGGGCAAGAAGAAATAAAAGCTCTCCTCACAAGGGGCTTGGTCCTAGGGAATCCAGGAAGCATCGGTAATGATCAGTTGGAGGGGCTACAAATTGAGTTGGCAACAATGAAGATCCAGATGATGGGACAACTGATGGGCCAGATGGCTCTCATTCAAGACTTAGCTCAAAGACAAGAAGAGCTCAGGGTCCTCGTCAACAAACTGCTTCAAAATAACAAAGTGGGGAAAACAACTAGGGTTGAAGATCAAGTCATCATTCAACCACCTTTGGGGCAAGAATACAAGGGAAAAGCTCCTCAGCTTGCTTCAGGGTCATAAGCCCAGCATCAACCTCGCCAGCATCAACAGGGTAATCGTCGTAAGCGAAATACGTCTGGAAGACATTTCTCTGAGACTGATATACCATCATCTCTCATACTGAAACGCTTGTTGGAGGTCAATCTGATTACTTTAAAGGATCCTCTCCGGAATCCCAACACCTCTGCTCCTACCTATCATCCCAATGAAAGGTGTGCATACCACTCTGACAGTCTGGGACATGACACCGACGACTGTTGGACTCTGAAGAACAAGATCCAAGACTTGATTAACGCAAAGGAGATTGAGTTCATGCGGATGGTGAGATGAAAATCTTCCGCTAAGAATTCTCCATCTGAGATGACTAGTTCAGAATAAGAGACTTTTGTTCATTTGAATTTTCAAGTTGTAATCTCTTTGTTATTCAAACAATTATCTATTAATGTCAAACTTTGTTTCATTAATGCATTCCATATGTTTGTCTTGATTTGATCCAATCATTTTAATTACATTTAAAACTATGCCTTTTACTCATTCAACTCTTGCTAAAAGTTACAAGCCTTTAGAGGGAGGATGACGAAACAATGCCATAATCTCATACAATATGCTTTTGGACAGACCTTGCTGACGATGTACAGGCATTTCTTTCAAATCCTAAACACTAGAGTTATAAGGAAGATAATCCCTCATCAACCCCTTTGAGCCAAAGAAGTTGGAGTTTTTCTTTTCACAAATTAAAACCCTTAATTATAACCTGGGGCAGGGTAGTTTTCTCAGTTGATCCAGGTGCACAATGAATGGCATCAAAGGAGTCCTTCCAAAACAAGAAGACAGTGATGGTTCCGAATAATCGTAAGGGAAGGCAATCATTATCTCTCAGAAATAAAAGCCCATTAAGTCAAAACCTATGAAGGAGACTTACAAAACTGGGGCATCCCGCTGACTGTGAATACAAAAAGAAACAGTTCAGGCAAAAAGACAGGGATAACAAATCAAAATAATGAGGTCATTACAAATCCTCGACAACATGAAAAATGTTGCAAAAATGACTGCCTTCAAAAATTCAACTTGTGTGAACCATCACCAAAAACGTCATTCCAGACTCATTTGGAGTTCAAATGCACAATTAACTGAGTTTAGGATTGAAGAACATCACGAAGAGCGGGTGGGTACAAATATACTTTGAGCCTTTATCCTTTGTTTCTTAAACCGTGAACCAGGCCACGTTATAACCCTTCAAAAGTCCTAACTGAAGCATGGGTTAGTCCGAAAGCATACTGTTACAAAAGGTATCCTGACTCCTGTAGGGCTTGCTGTAAATCCTGAGTTGACATCACATTTTACAAAATTTTCCTATCTTACTGAAAAAATGCATTTTCAAAAACTTCAAGACAGACATAAGCTTTGCATTCTTAAAATAACATTGTTTGCATATGACTATTTGTTCAAATAACATAGAAATTCGCACAACGAATATCCGATGAACGAAAGCCCTCTCAGTGAACAAAATCACTTCAAAAAGGATGACGCTTCCATTGGCAAATCTCCTATAAACAAGGGGGAATGACATGTCACTATCTAGCACACCTGGGGTAGTCCAGTCAAGATTCCAGGAAATCTCTGAAGAAGTGCAAAGTAACCAGGGGCAAGTCTCCATCTCTGTCACCTGGGGCATGGGACATGAATTCCAGCAACGAATCTTGCATGATCAAACATCTTCTGGTAGTATGGCAACACGACACTACTGGCAGTGACACCTCCCTACACTCTGAGAGCGTGGACATAGTCAAAAAAGTATTACGCATAATCAAAGACCCGCTAGGTTGACTGGCCTATGTAAAAATAAGGGCTTCCCGGCGAACCAAAACGGTTCGGGCAAAAATAAGGGATGAAAATGAAATTGTACACCCGGCAAGTTGAAAACCTAAAAAGGAGGCTTGGGAAAAAAAGGGTATCCCGATGGACTGAAAACCCGAAAGGGCGGTCCAGGCAAAAATTAGGGATCAAAGCGTACGACTATGTCCCATCATCTCGTCACTTGCCTACCAGAAGAAGATTTGTCACTTCAATCGGCAATTACCAAGCGCCTCATAGGTGGGGATAATACTAGATCCACAGGGCCTCCACAGGCACCTTCTCCCGCAGAAACAAGGGCAATAAAAACTGTCCAAACTGTACAGCTGCTCTGCTCACCAGGTACAGAGGTATATTCAGCTGAAGAATATGGCTAAGATACTATCACTCCCCACAGAGTAAAACAGTAATGATATCTCTCTCAGCTGAGACTTGCAGCTATGTACAAATCAGCAATACTCTCCCCAAGCAGGACTTCTATCCTCAACAGATTCAATATCACCAGCAATGGTAATCAATCCCCAGCGGAGTTCATCATCAAAATCCCCAACAGAGCTTATCAACAGAATCCCCAGCGGAGTTTATCGTTAAAATCATCAACAGAGCATATCTTCCCCACAGAGTAATTCCCCGCGGAGTAATCTCGTCACCAGTTTATTCCCCAACGGAGTTCCTCCCTCCTGCCGGTTTATTCTCACGATCATCTTCGTTCATCATCCCCAGCGGAAACAAAGAACTCAACTCTACTCTCCAGTAGCTCCTGGATTTACTTTCCCCAGCTAAAAACATCACATCTTCATACATCATGACATGCATACGCATCATACAACACAAATCTCGTTTATTTTGAGAACATCATGACATCATGCATTTCATACATCATGACATTGCATGCAGCTAACGTTTTACCTTTTTCAGGAGAAGGTCAATCAAAAGATGGCTACCATCAACCTTTTCAAGTTCCAGTTTAATACCTGTAGCAAGCCAGGAAAATATCTGTGGACGATTGATCGTAGATTAATACCTGAAACAAGCCAGGAAAAGTATCTACATGAAGAGTATGAAGATGAATACCTGTAACAAGCCAGGAAGACTTTCTTTCTCAGGTCAGAGATCAATACCTGAAACCAACCAGGAAAGTATCTCCTTGACCAACCTTTTTATGTCCCAGTTTAATACCTGTAGCAAGCCAGGAAAATATCTGTGGACGACTGATCATAGATTAATACATGAAACAAGCCAGGAAAAGTATCTACATGAAGAGATTGAAGATGAATACCTGTAACAAGCCAGGAAGACTTTCTTTCTCAGGTCAGAGATCAATACCTGAAACCAGCCAGGATAGATATCTCCTCGACCAACCTTTTCAGGTCCCAGTTTAATACCTGTAGCAAGCCAGGAAAATATCTGTGGACGACTGATCGTAGATTGATACCTGTAATAAGCCAGGAAAATTATCTACATGAAGAGATTGAAGATGAATACCTGTAACAAGCCAGGAAGCCTTTCTTTCTCAGGTCAGAGATCAATACCTGAAACCAGCCAGGACAGTATCTCCTTGACCAACCTTTTCAGGTCCCAGTTTAATACATGTAGCAAGCCAGGAAAATATCTGTGGACGACTGATTGTGGATTAATACCTGTAACAAGCCAGGAAAGTTATCTACATAAAGATATTGAAGATCAATACCTGTAACAAGCCAGGAAGACCGTCTTTCTTTCTCAGGTCAGAGATTAATACCTGAAACCAGCCAGGACAGTATCTCCTTGACCAACCTTTTCAGGTCCCAGTTTAATACCTGTAGCAAGCCAGGAAAATATCTGTGGACGACTGATCGTAGATTAATACCTGAAGCAAGCCAGGAAAATTATCTACATGAAGAGATTGAAGATTAATACCTGTAACAAACCAGGAAGACTTTCTTTCTCAGGTCAGAGATCAATACCTGAAACCAGCCAGGACGATATCTCCTCGACCAACCTTTTAAGTCCCAGTTTAATACCTGTAGCAAGCCAGGAAAATATCTATGGACGACTGATTATGGGTTAATACCTGAAACAAGCCAGGAAAATTATCTACATGAAGAGATTGAAGATTAATACCTGTAACAAGCCAGGAAGACTTTCTTTCTCAGGTCAGAGATCAATACCTGAAACCAGCCAGGACGATATCTCCTCGACCAACCTTTTAAGTCCCAGTTTAATACCTGTAGCAAGCCAGGAAAATATATGTGGACGACTGATTATGGGTTAATACCTGAAACAAGCCAGGAAAATTATCTACGTGAAGAGATTGAAGATTAATACCTGTAACAAGCCAAGAAGACCTTTCTTTCTCAGGTCAGAGATTAATACCTGAAACCAGCCAGGACAGTATCTCCTTGACCAACTGTTGGCTCCTAAATTCGACACCTTTGTTTTGATTGATGGCAGCCATTAAAAGCTGAAAGATGCTTTCGACTGGCTAAGCCTGTCGAAGTGCCCGTCGAAAGATGGCAAATTACTTAGAAGATTTCTTCCAAGGAAGAAGGCTGGTTGCCTTCGACGTCGAAGGAGTTTTCGTCGAAGACGTCTCTTAATGAAGGTGTTCGATGATCCAGAAGTGGAGCAGTTTGAAATTCAAAGCTTTGGAGGGAAAACGGTTTCCAGCAGTTGCTACGTGCAAACGTGCAAGGATCTGGGGCGTCGAGCATGGAGAACGTGACAAGTGGCTTGATCTCGAAGCAGTGTAACTGCCCGACGGTTACTTGGAATGTTTTTGTATAAATAGGAGTAGACGTGTAGTTTCTCGCGTGTGTTCACAATAGATACATAGTCACTCATTTAGATTCAAGTACCCAGTGTGAGCGAACGAATTGTTGAGAAATGTATGTGTGAAACACCAATTTATTAATTCAAGTCATTTACTTTTCCAGTATTTTACATGCTTTTCCCCTTTAAGATTCCTGTCGAACCTTTACATTCAAGCCTTGTTTATTTTACCAAGCCTTTCCTTTATGCAATTTACTTTAAACAATTTACTTAAAGCCTTATCCACATTAATTAAACTTCAAAATCAACCTATGTCCATAGGATCAATCTGATCGATCCTGCGAGTAACCAAATAAGTAACCATTTGGAGGATCAGCGGTTGTTTACCAAAACCATAGGTAAACAAATTGGCACACCTGGTGGGACTGTGTGTTGATTGTTGAAAAATCTCATCTTTTCGAGTTGTATGTTATTGAGGAGTGGTAGAATATACACCAACGATAGCAATACTGCCAGAAGAAGGGAAGAGATGGCGAATCCGCCAAACAATAATGAAATTCCACCACCGAGTGTGGGAGCAACGGTTAATATGACCGTTAGTGAAGCGACGAATGTTGGTTCGACACCAGCAGTGTCAGTCACAACCACGGGGCCAATAACTTCGTTTACAGGCTCCAGAATACCTTTGGGAACCCCCCCACCAAGGGGAAATACAGGCCCAAGGCCTATGGTTCCCCCAGGATTTATTCCATTCTATGGTATGCCAACTTCTGAATTGGCAAGCCTGACGAATGCTGCGTCCACTTATTCAGACCCTTTCGTGAGTGCCACTTCGCCACTCCAAGGCTCTGGAGTAGGCATGGCGAATAGAAATAGGACCCAACTCTTAGGAGGAACGTCCCAAGTAGCCCATGGCCTTACAAATGCCTCGACAGCAGTCTTGAGGCAACAGATGGACGAAAGCAACCATGATATGGTGCAAATGTTGGCACAAACTTTGAGTACAGTGCTAAATCCTCTAATACAAAATACTACTCAATCGAATCAGCAAGTTACAGCGCAAATGACGCGTTTGGCTGACTTCTTTGGAGCACCCCCACCTACTCGACAGCCCCAAAGGGCGCAAATAAGAGGAAATCAGGGGATATTGGTAGAGGAAGAAACCACCATTAATCAGGCTCAACAGCCTGTAGAACAACCTGTCGAAGAACCTAGGGTAATAGCCCCAGAGGTAAGGTTAGTTAACAGAAACCAAAATGCTGACGAAGTGGTTCAGCATGTCCAATACCAAAACATGGGTTTGGAAAACAATCTGGCAACCATGATCGAAAGAATCATGACTCAGAATGGAATGAACATGGGCTTTCGAAGGCCCAACTTTACATCTCCATTGTCAGAATATGTGTTACAAACTGACTTACCCCCTAGAACCAAAGTCCCCAAATTTACTAAGTTCTCTGGGGACACGACAGAATCTACTGTCGAACATGTGGCTAGGTATTTGATCGAAGCAGGAGACATTTCAAATAATGAAAACCTAAGGATCAAATACTTCCCAAGTTCCTTAACCAAGAACGCTTTCACTTGGTTTACAACTCTACCCCCCAATTCGATCCACCATTGGACGCAGTTGGAAAGATTGTTCCATGAACAATTCTATATGGGGCAAACCAAGATAAGCCTGAAAGAACTGGCGAGTGTGAAGAGACGTTTCACTGAACCTATAGACGAATATCTGAATAGGTTTAGGTTGCTTAAGGCGAGATGTTTCACACAAGTGCCAGAACATGAGCTGGTCGAAATGGCCGCAGGTGGTTTAGATTATTCCATTAGGAAGAAGCTAGATACCCAGTACCTAAGAGACATGGCCCAACTGGCCGATAGAGTTCGACAAGTCGAACGCCTTAAAGCTGAAAAAGCTAAGGCAACGAAAACTCACAAGAGAGAAAGAATAGCTTACGTTGAGATGGATGACGAAGATCTAGAATCCTTCGACGATACTTTAGCTGTCGAGGAAGGAGAAGTCGATTTAGCAGAACTAAAACAAGGGCCTCCATACTCTTGTAAACAATTAGTCCCCTCAAATGGGAAAAATCCCATTGGTCCAGATAGGACCAACGATAGGTTCCCAAAAAAGACTTATAGTTTTGACATCACAAAATGTGATGAAATATTCGACTTGCTAGTTAAAGATGGCCAAATGATAGTACCCCCTGGGGTAAAAGTGCCTCCTCTTGATCAAAGAAAGAAGAGAGGTTTTTGCAAATATCATAATTTTCTGGGCCATAAAACTTCTCAATGTTTTCTTTTCAGGAATCTTGTGCAAGACGCTATTGAGGAAGGGAGATTAAAGTTTGCTGACAAATCCCCCATGGCTGTCGACTCCAATCCACTGAAGGCTGAAGCCCACTATGCAGAACCCTCTGAGGTGAACATGATAGAGGCTACCAGGATCCAGTCGAAGAAGCCAGGCATTACCATGGTCGAAGTCTCAAAGGATCACATCAACATGCCAATCTTTGGCAGTTTTTCTGGAAGCTTATCCAGGAAGACAATTGAGGCTGTCCAGAAAGCGGTCGAAGATCCAAAGTCGAAGACTGCTGAAACACAAAAAACTGGACCAAAGCCCAGTTCCCACTTGGCCACTGTACAAGGCCAGACGGAGAATCTGGAGACACAAATGAAACAACTAACTCTTGCTACTAAGGATACAATGAATATCAACATGGTTGAACTTTCTGACCCTAAAACTTCAGAAGAAGCCATAAGGCAAGAGCAGGCAAATAAAACGGCTTTCCCTAGGGAAAACGAAAACTTGGCAGATTTTTTACAAAGATGCCAAAAGAAGAAATCAGAGGTTATGCTGTGTCCAAGATGCAGTTCTATCTTTGATAAAAAAGCTGCTGAGCACATACAAGGCGTGAGAGCAGCGAACAAGAGAAGGGAGAATTCTGACCTTTGACATGATCCCAGAAGGGGTTCTAATCAAGACAAGAGGCCTTTGACTTTTAGGCCTCCAACAAATGTACCATTAGACACTTGGTACAAAACATCTGGCCGGAAAAGGCCAAGTGAAGAGAAATGGCATTCTTTCGAAGTGCCAAGAGGTTCCTCTTTAATCCAGAAGAAAGATCCTCAAGTTGCTGCACCCAAGGTTGCTCAAGTGTCCAGCAACTACAAGGGAAAAAATCCTATGTCGAGATCCCAATGGAGGAGGTATCAAAGAAGGCGAAAAGCTGAAAGAGAGGCTGCCAACGAACCTAAGGCTGAAACTAGTTCGAATGTGCCTCAAAGGAAACAAAGAAAGCCTCTTGAGAGAGAACCAGTTACCAACAGGCTAGTTTGGCCTAACCAGAGCGAAGTCGAAGACGAAGATGATGCTGAGTCCGACGATACTCTGGATATAATGGTGAACGTTGTTTCAATGCTACCCAGGGAATTCAATCGACAAGTAGAAGTCGAAGCCAGTGACTGGGAGGTGGAACAAGAAATGGCCAGACACAGGCCAGTGTGCTATTTTGTCATGGACAATGGCACTACAGAGGAACAAAATGGCTTCTTCGAGCCACCCACAGAGGCGATGAAGAATCACCTCAAACCTTTGTTCATAAGGGCCAAGCTCGAAGAGACCACTGTGAACAAGATATTGGTTGACTGTGGGGCCACTATCAATATTATCCCTCATTCTGTGCTAATAAAGATTGGCAAAAGGGATGAAGAAATTAAACCTCACAATATGGTCCTTTCCAACTATGAGGGAGGCATCGGGACCACCATGGGAGTGATCCAGCTCGACATAAAAGTTGGGTCGATCCTTCGACCAACAATGTTCATGGTCATTTCGGCCAAACCTAACTACAACCTTTTGTTAGGCCGTGAGTGGATACATGGTGTAGGTGTTGTGCCTTCATCGATGCATCAAAGGTTGCTTCTATGGCGCCCAGATGGGCTGGTCGAAAACATAGAGGCTGATCAGAGTTACTACCTTGGCGAAGTAAACCACTTGGGTGTAACAGATTTCGACAAAAACTTGGCTCACATAGGGCCATGTCCAGCTCCTGACTTCGACATGGCGCCAGCGCCAAACACCTTTTGTTCCCTATACCTGCATCCTGAGCATGGTTTCCAATGGGACAGAGAAGACGTGTCCCACATAGAATTCAGTGGGCTAACTGGTATCCAACCAACTGGTTGGGGAAGTGAATTCAGTGATAATGACTGAGTCACAATCTCTGAAGCGAATTTCGGCCTATGTGGCTGAAACCAAGATGATAACGGCTCTCGAAGCCGAAGTAAAGTACATGGCCACACAGGCCAATGATCAACAATTATCTGCTGTTGGCCCAGGAAAGGATTTCGATCCAAGACCTCCTGATATCATGCCAGACGAAATGCAGGAACAGAGGCTCGACGCCATCTATGACGATGAGCCTTTGGGCTTCAAAAAGGATCCCTTGGCGAACAACATTAAGATGTTAGCACAAGACCCTTTAGAAGAAATCAACTTAGGCGAAGGATCAGAGAATAGGCCAACTTACATCAGCGCCAAAATTGATCCAGAACTTAGGTTGGAAGTAATCCAGTTGCTGAAAGAGTTTAAAGACTGTTTTGCATGGGATTATGACGAAATGCCTGGTCTCGACAGAGGATTGGTAGAACTTCAGTTGCCAATCAAACCTGGAAAGAAGCCAATCAAGCAGAATCCAAGACGCTTCGCTCCAGAAATTTTGTCGAAGATCAAAACGGAGGTCGAAAGACTTCTGAAATGCAAATTCATCCGTGTTACAAGGTATGTCGAATGGATTGCAAATATTGTGCCAGTAATTAAGAAAAATGGCACATTAAGGGTGTGCATAGATTTCAGAGATCTGAATGCTGCCACCCCCAAAGATGAATATCCTATGCCTGTGGCGGAAATGCTAGTCGATTCTGCCGCTGGCTACGAATACCTGAGTATGCTCGATGGTTATTCAGGATATAATCAAATATTCATTGCTGAAGAGGATGTGTCGAAAACAGCTTTTCGATGCCCAGGGGCCTTAGGCACTTACGAATGGGTAGTGATGCCTTTTGGCCTAAAGAACGCTGGGGCAACGTACCAGCGAGCAATGAATACTATCTTCCATGATTTTATTAACACTTTTATGCAAGTTTATATTGATGATATTGTTATAAAATCTGTTTCCAGGAAGAGTCACATTGACCACCTTCGACAATCATTCGAAAGAATGAGAGAACATGGTCTGAAGATGAACCCTTTGAAGTGTGCGTTCTGTGTAAAAGCTGGAGATTTCTTGGGTTTCGTTGTCCACAAGAAAGGAATCGAAATCAATCAGAACAAGACGAAGGCAATTTTGGAAGCGAAAGCACCATCGAATAAGAAGGAATTGCAATCTCTCTTGGGCAAGATAAATTTCTTGAGAAGGTTTATATCTAACCTAAGTGGGAAAGCTCAGGCCTTTTCACCCTTACTTCGACTGAATAAGGAGGGGTTCGAATGGGGGCAAGAGCAACAAGAAGCCTTCGACAAAATCAAAGGGTACCTCACTAAGCCACCTATTTTGGTGCCTCCTTGTAGCAATAGGAGTATGAGATTGTACATAGCTGCATCTGACAAAACTCTGGGAAGTATGTTAGCCCAAGAGGATGAGAATGGAGTCGAAAGACCCATTTATTATCTCAGTCGAGTTTTGAATGATGCAGAAACTAGATATAGCGAAGTTGAAAAATTGTGTCTATGTCTGTATTTCTCTTGTACAAAGCTCAAACAATATATAAAACCAGTTGATGTTTATGTTTCGTCTCATTTTGATGTTTTCAAATATATGTTGTCGAAACCTATCTTGCATAGTCGAATTGGCAAGTGGGCATTAGCATTAACTGAATACTCCTTGACCTTTATGCCTCTTAAGGCAGTAAAAGGACAAGTGGTTGCAGACTTCATAGTCGACCACTCTATTCAAGTCGAGGATATTAATTATGTGGAGATAAAACCTTGGAAATTCTACTTCGATGGTTCCAGCCATAAAAATGGAACAGGAGTAGGAGTCTTGATTATTTCTCCAGATAAAATTCCAACAACATTCAAGTACCAAATCGAAGGTTCTTGTTCAAACAACGAGGCTGAGTATGAAGCTCTAATTACTGGCCTTGAAATATTGTTGGAATTGGGGGCAACTCGAGTCGAAATAATGGGAGACTCAGAGTTAGTCATCAAGCAAGTCACAAAGGAATATAAATGCATAAGAGAAAATCTCATTATGTACTTTGTGATAGCAAATCGTTTGTTGAAAAAATTTGAAAGTGTCAATATTCGACACATACCCAGAGTCGAAAATCAAATAGCCAATGACTTGGCACAGATTGCATCTGGGTATAAGATTTCAAAAACGAGATTACAAAGAGCAATCGAAGTTCGAGAGAAGATAAGAGCAACTTGTCTATCACCAACAGACTTGGAATCGACAAGGCTAGGTTATGCTGATCACTCAAACTTTGAAATTTCGTTCATTGATAATTTGTCAGACCAAGATTGGAGGAAACCCATCGTGGACTATCTTCAAAATCCAGGAGCTCCGACAGAACGAAAGACAAAATACAGGGCGTTGAGTTTTGTACTCATGGGTAATGAGTTATTCAAGAAGACGCCTGAAGGGGTGTTGCTGAAATGTTTAAGTGAAACTGAAGCATACATAGCCCTTTCGACTACACATGCTGGGGCATGTGGGGCTCACCAAGCAGGCCATAAGATGAAATGGTTGTTGTTTCGACAAGGACTATATTGGCCCACTATGCTGAAAGATTGTGTTGAGTTCGCCAAAGGTTGCCAAGAGTGTCAAGTTCATACAGGCATCCAGCATGTACCAGCAAGCGAACTTCACTCGATAGTGAAGCCTTGGCCCTTTCGAGGATGGGCGTTGGATCTTATTGGAGAGATTCGACCAGCATCATCAAAGAGTCAGAAATACATATTGGTAGGCATTGATTATTTTACTAAGTGGATCGAAGCTGTCCCTTTAGTCAATGTAGACCAAGAAAATGTCATTGAATTTATTCAAAAGAACATTATATTTAGGTATGGAATCCCTGAGACAATAACAACTGATCAAGGTTCAGTTTTCACTGGTCGAAAGATGCAGGAATTTGCTCAGGAAACAGGTTTCAAACTCCTAACATCCACGCCTTACTATGCACAGGCGAATGGTCAAGTCGAAGCAGCTAACAAAGTAGTGATTGGCTTGATAAAGAAGCATGTTGGGAAGAAACCAAAGAATTGGCATAAGACGTTAGACCAGATTTTATGGGCTTGTCGAACGTCCCCAAAAGAAGCCATTGGTACAACACCATATAGGCTAACTTTTGGCCATGATGCAGTGTTGCCAGCAGAAATTTGTCTTCAATCTGCAAGAGTTCAGAGGCATTATGATATTCCTTCTGAGGTTTATTGGAACATGATGTTAGATGAATTGGTGGATTTAGACGAAGAGAGATTACACGCTCTCGACTTACTCAGGCTTCAGAAGAAAAGAGTCGAAGACTCTTATAATAGAAAGGTAAAACCTAAGGTATTTTTGCCTGAAGATTTAGTTTGGAAGGTAATTCTTCCCATGGATCGACGGGATCGAAGCATGGGGAAATGGTCACCCAAATGGGAAGGACCCTTCAGAATTATCCAAACTTTTTCTGGTGGAGCCTATGAGGTCGAAGAGATAAGTGGTGATAAAAGGCTCTTGAGAGTAAATGGTAAATATTTGAAAAAATATAGGCCTATACTTCAAGAGATAAAAATAAAATAGTAAAAGAACAAACTAAATTAATCATGAAAATGCCAAAATGGAAATTTTTATTAATTCCAGCCAAAATGGCAATTGTTGTCGAAAGCGATTACAAAAGATGATTACAAAAGAGAATCAAAAGGAAAGAGAATTCTTGAGACGAAGATACTTGGCATACTGCAGCTCCAACCTCTTTTTGCACCAAGATTTTTCTTGCACCAGCTTGGCAATTTGAGCGTCGAGGCTTTGAGCCCTCTCGGCGAATTCCAGGCCTTGCTTGATCTCAGTCTGGCTCTCAGTGTCTGGAATGGTCGAAAGAATCTCCTCCTGGAGCACAGTGTTGGCGTTTATCTTCGCCTCTATCTCTGCAATTTGTGCTCGGAAGGAGACATTCTCTCGCTCAATAGCATCGAACCTCTCCTGTGCAGACGCTTTCTGTTTCGACAACTCGGCAATTCGAGAAGTCGAATCTGAGACAGCTGTCCACGCAGATGAGCTTTTGCCATGCAACACTTCGAGCTGACTGTTAAAAGTTCGTTGGCGCCTGTAATCAGCGGAGACTTGATCAATCATAGAATGCAATTCCATGATTAAGTCTGAGATTTCTGGGGCTACAGCTTCGAAGTCAACAGCATTCAAAACCTCTTTCAAGCAAGATGGAGCAGTGGGGTCCCCCTCTAAAGCCTTCATTAAATCTCTCTTGAAGAACTGGGCCTTGACCTTCGCCAACGCATCGTCAAGAGGAGAAGTCTCAGTAGATTTCCCCGACAAAGTAGGAATTTCCTGACTAGTGTCAGAAGAACTCTTACTCTCGACGATAGCATTGAGGTAGCTGACAGGGTCAGTCTGTTTCAAGATTTCCAAGTCCTCTTTCGACCTGTGCTTTGAGGAGGTGACCCTTGCCATAGTATTATCTTGGACTGGAGGCTGTTGAATGCTGAGTGCCTCGTTTGGTTGCTCTTCGACTTGAACTGAGGCGGTACTAGCATCGACTTGTGGTTCTTTGTTAACATCACCTTGGGGTCCTTCGCCAGCGTCATTTTGTGGCTCTTCGCTAGCGTCCCCCTGGTGGTCTTCGCCAGTACCACCTTGATGCTCTTCGTCAACAGCATCTTGATTCTCTTCGCCTTTGCCTTGGTCTCTTCCTTCAGGATTCTCTTCTGACGACAAGTCCACCACAGGAACCGTTTCTGGCTGTGTTGCCTCCACCATGGTTTCTTCTGTTGTCTTCTCCACTGTTTCAGCATTGGCCTCAATCTCAGTGTGGGCTTCGTCATTGTCCAAATCTTGCACCTGAGGCCTGCTAAGGTCAGCAGATTCCAGAGTTTCTGAAGTCCTTGGTGGGGAACTCCCAGTAGTGTCCTGAAAAGAGGAAGGAGACAAATCTTCAGATGTTCGAAAGAGACATAATCAAATACTGGTATCTATGCCTAAGTTATAAGAAGGGTCCAATAGATCACCTGTGGATTGACTTCAGCCCCAGGGCTGGAATTATCACTTTCGACAGGCTTGGTAACAAGAGCGTTCAGTTCCTCCTCAGTTGGTTCTTCGATGACCACTGCAGGTGGCCTAGGCTTCCTCACACCAACCTTTATTCTGACGGTTCGACCTTCAGGAGCTGGAGTAGGAACAGAAGCGTCTTTCGTTAACCTTCGCCTCTTTAAGGGAGAAGGAGGGGAATCACTGTCGTCATCACTTCCCGATTCGATCACCAATGCTGCCCTTTTCTTGGGCGAAGGGGCCTGGAAAACCAATAGGAATTCGATTGAATAATTACGTCGAAAATAAATAATCGAAAGCCAGAATGAAAATGAAGAAAATCTGGTTACCGATGCAGGAGGCCTCCTCGAAGAGCCTTCCCCCTGTTGGTTGCCCGTTGTCTTCGCCGGCGCTATAGTCTTCGCCGGCGGTGGAGGTTTGGTCGAAGGGACTCTTCCTTGTGGGCCTTCTGTAGCCTTCTTGGCTAGGGGCTTTCGAACAACTGAAAGCGAAAAGGAAAGTTAACAAGCTAACAGTCGAAGAGAAAGATAAAAAGTAATGTGAGAGTGTGAACTTACATTTCTTTACTTTGTCAAACACAAGGACAAAAGACTTCTGCAACTCTGCTATGAAGTCCTTCTCGTCGAAGAAGTACTCAGCGTAATAGCTTCTCCACCATTCTTCAAAAGATGGCGAACAAAGGAAGTTAAGCTGGTAGTTGAACAGCGAGAGGATGGTTCGACCAGCATATCTTCCGATATGCCTGGTGGCAGCTTCTTCTGTATAATCGTTGCAGAAGTACAACATTGACTTCTCTCTTGGGAAAATGGGAGAAGGCAGGGTTTGGATGATACCAAACTGGCGAGATACCAGATTTGGTTGATAGGCAAGCAGACTCAGATGAGTCTTAGAACTCTTAAATCGAAGAGGCATAATCCTTGGGGTAAGGAATGCCTCCCAAAGTACAGAGTGCTCATCGACATTGGGACCACTCGACTCCTTGGGATGCGGCCTTGTAAACCATGCTGGCCCCACCTTTCGTTGTGCAAATGGAGCCATAGTCGAAACAAATTCCTTCCTTCGAGCGAACATCAGGACGAAGTTAGTGAAGGTTTGTTGGAACTCTAGCCCATCTTCCACAGGTGTCAGTAGAGCCAGCCTAATTCCTTCGATACGTCTATTAGCTATCGCTGGGGCTTGTTCGTTTATCTGACTCTTCTTGGGTAAGAAGGATTCGAAAGTGGCGTTGAGCCACAGTTGAAGTAGCCAGAAAGGCCCAGCGAGTAACAAACTGTTCCTATCTTCGATATGTTTCAAAAGAGTAACCCCATTGCTGATTGAGTCATAAAGACTGGCCAGAATCAGTTCTGCCAGACAGATGTTCTGGCGGTGATGCAGTTGGGTGGCAAGAGTGACCATCTTTTTGGTCACTTGCAGAGACTTCGAACAGAACACGAAGCGAGTTAGCCATAAGGCTAGAAACGCTATGTGTTCAACGTCTGACACTGCGTCTGTCGACTGGTCATGATAATGGTTGATAAAGGTAGTGTATGTTGGCTTCGTCTCAGAAAAGCCAATTTGGTCCTCCGACATCTCCTCCGGGTCGAAGTAATCTCCGGTTGGTCGAAGGCCAGTGATGGCCGCTACGTCGAAGAGTGTGGGGGTTAACATCCCACATGGAAGGTGAAAGGTGAAGTGAGAGTTATCCCAGAACAACAGCGAAGCTATAAGCATCTCTGGGGAGTAGTTTAAGCCTGTCTTCGACAGCATTATTAGGTCAAAGATTCCCATTTCCTTCCAGACTGGAGTTTGATGTTTTTCCAGCTTTGTTAGCCAAGCAACATAGTCCTGGGTGAGATTAGGGCAGGACCTAAAGACTCTAACACTTCTGTTGAAGAAACGAAGGTCAATCTTCTCGTGTGTAGGGTCTTCGTTGTCTTCTGCGTCCTTCTTGGCGCATGCTACTGGCTTAAGTTTCTCGACGATGGGGAAATAGCTCTTGATCTTTAGAGCTTCAGAGATGCTTGGGTTCATGGGTCCAGCCATTGCGAAGATTTGGTTGGAGTATCCAACCGGAATCATCAAGTGACGCGAGTAAGCATCACGAACGGAGATGTCAGATGGTTCAGGGACCCTTCGTTTCCCTGTAGCGTTCACTACCGGAGCAGTAACAAAGACCTTGGGCTTAGCAAGTTGTTCAGTTGGTGCGTTAGTCTTGGGGGCAGTGGAAGCAGAGGCCATTGTTGAGGATGAAGATGAAGTTGGAAAAAGAAGAGTTTTTCTGCAAAGAGAACAAGTTTGTGAGAAAGCAAGGGAGTTTGAAGGCTAGTGTGCGTGAAAAGTCCCACAATGGGATATTCACTACTATTTATAGTAGTGGGAGAAATTCCCAATAACGAGGACATTAAATGTCATTTAATGCTGCAGGAGTTAGTGGGACGCGTGGCAGCATCCTGTTGTTTTGGCCGTTTCTGCAGAAACAGAGAGACGCAGCGTGCGTCCTCGTTTTTTGGATTGGTCATAATGACAAATTATGAAGTGATGTTTGGTTCTGCACGCCGTACTGACAGTGACGTCCTAGGATCAAATCAATGATGGTTTCTTGGGATTGCCAATAGTTGGTAAAAAAGCAACAAAAAGTGCACAAGTTAACTTGTGACTAAGCGTGAAAAAGCAGGTGTCGAATGGCGTTTTCAAAGAATGCCTTTTTTCTTTCAGAGTCGAAATAAGGCATTCTTGGGGGGCAATTTGTTGGCTCCTAAATTCGACACCTTTGTTTTGATTGATGGCAGCCATTAAAAGCTGAAAGATGCTTTCGACTGGCTAAGCCTGTCGAAGTGCCCGTCGAAAGATGGCAAATTACTTAGAAGATTTCTTCCAAGGAAGAAGGCTGGTTGCCTTCGACGTCGAAGGAGTTTTCGTCGAAGACGTCTCTTAATGAAGGTGTTCGATGATCCAGAAGTGGAGCAGTTTGAAATTCAAAGCTTTGGAGGGAAAACGGTTTCCAGCAGTTGCTACGTGCAAACGTGCAAGGATCTGGGGCGTCGAGCATGGAGAACGTGACAAGTGGCTTGATCTCGAAGCAGTGTAACTGCCCGACGGTTACTTGGAATGTTTTTGTATAAATAGGAGTAGACGTGTAGTTTCTCGCGTGTGTTCACAATAGATACATAGTCACTCATTTAGATTCAAGTACCCAGTGTGAGCGAACGAATTGTTGAGAAATGTATGTGTGAAACACCAATTTATTAATTCAAGTCATTTACTTTTCCAGTATTTTACATGCTTTTCCCCTTTAAGATTCCTGTCGAACCTTTACATTCAAGCCTTGTTTATTTTACCAAGCCTTTCCTTTATGCAATTTACTTTAAACAATTTACTTAAAGCCTTATCCACATTAATTAAACTTCAAAATCAACCTATGTCCATAGGATCAATCTGATCGATCCTGCGAGTAACCAAATAAGTAACCATTTGGAGGATTAGCGGTTGTTTACCAAAACCATAGGTAAACACCAACCTTTTCAGGTCCCAGTTTAATACCTGTAGCAAGCCAGGAAAATATCTGTGGACGACTGATCGTAGATTAATACCTGAAACAAGCCAGGAAAAGTATCTACATGAAGAGATTGAAGATGAATACCTGTAACAAGCCAGGAAGACTTTCTTTCTTAGGTCAGAGATCGATACCTGAAACCAGCCAGGATAGATATCTCCTCTACCAACCTTTTCAGATCCCAGTTTAATACCTGTAGCAAGCCAGGAAAATGTTTGTGGACGACTGATTGTGGATTAATACCTGAAACAAGCCAGGAAAATTATCTACATGAAGAGATTGAAGATTAACACCTGTAACAAGCCAGGAAGTCTTTCTTTCTCAGGTCAGAGATTAATACCTGAAACCAGCCAGGACAGATATCTCCTCGACCAACCTTTTCAAGTTCCAGATCAATACCTGTAGCGAGCCAGGAAAACTATTTGTGGACGACTGATACCTGTAACAAGCCAGGAAAACCATTTACACAAAGAGATTGAAGATTAACACCTGCAACAAGCCAGGAAGACCATCTTTCTTTTAACAGGTATGCAAGTTCTCGCTAAGGAATCTCTTATGCGATCGACACTCCTGCAGATGGCATCTATAAGCCCATCCTCCTACCAACAATCTCCAGATGGCATCTATAAGCCCATCCTCCTGCCAACAATCTCCAAATGGCATCTGTAAGCCCATTCCCGACGTCACAATGCTGATACTACACCATGCGAGTGCAAATTTCTGGGCACTCTAGTGTTTAATTATCTTCCACCTTCGGATCACGAAAGGCTAGAAAGCTAATCTATATCCTCAGGTTTAAGAAAATTGAACAGGGACAACTGTTGCACCCCAAAATTTTCCCTCTCATGTTTTCCAAAGTCTTCCCCCTGCATGGTTGATCACAAACTCTTGCCTAAGGAAAAGGAAAATTTTTGAGTGGTGCTTTAAGTACATTTTGATTGGCATTTTGAAAAACCCATTGATTGGCATTCTGAAGGAGCACTTCGATTGGCATTCTGAAGGAGCATTTCGATTGGCATTCTGAAGGAGCATTTCGATTGGCATTCTGAAGGAGCACTTCGATTGGAATTCTGAAAGACCCTTCGATTGGTATTCTGAAGGAGCATTTCGATTGGTGTTCTAAAGGAGCCTTTCGATTGGCATTATGGACAAGTACTTCGAGTGGCATTATAAAAGTGTTCTTCGATTGGAATTCCAGAAGGTCCATTCGAAGAGGCATTCAAAGGGTCCATTCAAAGAAGCTTTCGAAAAGCATTCGAAGGATGCCATCAGCCCATTCGAAGGAGGTCATCAAGAGGGCGCCCAAATCAACATGTCCAGGTTCATTCAAGAGACACAAATGTTTCAAAAAAGGAAGTTATTTAATGTGTCTGTTTCTTGTCTCATGGCATTTAGTGGCCTGTTTAATGGCTGTCTCTTGCCATTACTGCACCCTCACACCCCTATAAATACAGAGGCCAGTGACACATTACAACACACGAAAATTACACAGAAAATATACACACAAAAATCAGACGAATATTATAGAACGAAATATACAGAAAACTCTGCAGAAACAAAACAGGGAGGGGTTGGAGATGCTACCCACCACAGGCTGTGCTAAAGCAATCCTTCAACAAAAGCATCCATGCCCCAGAAATCCCAGATCGAAGGTGCCTACATCCAGGAAGCGTCCAAATCGAAGTCCAGTCTGCTGGTAAGAAAGGGTAAATTATCCAACCTTGTTTTTTGCATAACATATCATTACTTGTTGTTACCTTCTATTTGCCATCCTAGACAGGATCAAAGGGCCTGGGTTTGGCACCCAGGTCATGTTTTTCGTTTGCTAACATTTGCTGCAGACATAGCCTGAAGAGACCCAGCAAGTGCAGGATCGAAGGGCCTGGGATTCAATACCCAGGCCCTGCATGTTATTTCGCTAACATACTTTTGCAGGTATAACATCCCAGATCGAAGGAGACACCTTCTCCAGATCGAATCCATTAGCATGCTGGATCGAAGGAAGCATCTCATTCCTGGATCGAAAGACAATCCTCTTCCCTGGATCGAAGGATACTCACGCCTTACTGTCTGGCCCAATCGAAAGGACCATGACCCCTTCTGGATCGAAGCTTCTATTTCTCTCCCTGGGTCGAAACTCCCGTTTTCTCCTTGGATCGAAGGATTCTCCTTGAATTTTATTTTTGTTTTCATAGACTTCCTTGTAATTAACATTAAAATCAAAAAACCACAAAAACATTAGGCTAGTTCTTTTTCTATTAAATTAACTTTGTTAATTAACCTTTAATTATCTTAACATTTTTCCAAAACTAAAATTAAATAGATTTAGATTATTTTTCCCAAAATAAAATAAAACAACAAAAAGAGTTCTTATTCTTAGGATTTTTTTTAGATTCACGCGCGTTTATTTTACTGGGATGTAATAGCTTAAACTAAGACCTTTACTGCTTTTATTTCCCCAATTTTGGACATGTAAATAATCCCCCTCCCCGAAGCCTTGTAATAGCGTAGGATTTACATTTTCCGTGCTTTAAATTCCTATACATATATTAACTGTTTAGATGTATGCTAACTAGGCTATGCATGACAAGATTAACTCTTAACTGAAAATCAACAGTAGCTCACCATGACATGCAAGAATAATATAACTGAAAATTGACACACTTGCACATGCCACTCTTAGGGTAAACCTCACTTGGTTGCCTCGAACGTGGTCATTAAGTATAGGATGTTTTAGAGGTCGTCCTTTTGTCCCAAGATCATAAGTTGCCTCGAAATGGTTGCCTCGATAAAAATGATCTAAGACATTAGGATTACCACTAAAGCGTCCTAACGTTGCTTTAGTGACCACACATCCCTAAAATCGAATTGCCCCGAAAACTCCAACAATGGTGCTACCTACTCCTCAATAGTGGGATAGCACTTTCTAAAGGACATTTGCACAATTAAATTCCTTTTTGAGTAGGTAGAGGTTCTTAAGTACTTGCTCCTTTTAAAAACAAAACAAAACTTTTCGCACCTACACTCTCTTCAAAGACAAAACTCTTTTTAAAACCCACAAACATAAAGAAAAGCAAACTTTTGAAAACATAGTGAGCAAGTACCTAAGAGCCCGTGGATAACCACGGATAGAAAGGGTGCTAACACCTTCCCTTTCTATAATCTACCTCCCGAACCCGAGAAACAATCTCGAAAAGGAATTTTTCTGTGCTTTTGTCCTTTCCTAGTTGGATAAAATAAAATACGGTGGCGACTCTTGCTTACCGCGACACTTTGCGAAAACAAACGCAAACGTGAACCAGCATTCCAAAAACAGTCAGTTCTCATTCCCACCGATCACACACACGTTATATTAATAAGATAGAGTTTGAGTACATCAATGCCCCTTGGGCTAAATAATACAAAATTCTAAGATAAAAAGTAGTGCACATCCTCTTTGGTACAATGTAGGCATTTAGAGTCTGCTCCTCATGAAGTAGCCTAGTGAGTTCCAAAACCTTCTTCTCGCTTGTGTAGAATTGGGCTTCGAAAGTATCTCGCTCTCCTTTGAGCTGTATCTAATCCCTTTGTAGGTATTCAAGACATGTAGGCATGTTAGGATGTAGGATAGTGTGTGGAACTTCTCCTTCCTTAATAGACTCAATGATCACCGGGAGAATGGAAGGATAAGGCATCATAAGACTTTGAGCACGGGTTCGTACCCACTTGAGTTAAGGTTCAAGAGGGATGGAATTCTTGTGTCCCAAAGTCTTTCTATCCACCTTGTTTAGCATCCTCCAAGCTCAGATGAATCTCTAGCGAAGACCTTGATTGTCATTGTCGTAGTCGAATACTAAGCCTTTAATTAGCATCTCGTGCGGGACATCCCTTCGGGCATAACCAAATTGTCTTAGAGCTAAGCATGGATTGTAGGTGATGCCTCCCCTAATGCCAAGTAGAGGGACATTAGGGAATTCCCAACAACAGTCAACAATGATAACATTCTCTTTGGATCGAGAGCACCAATGAATATCTGAATGTTTGAGCGTCATTAACCTTTGTGACCACCTTAATCCTTGCTCATTCTTTAAGACTGATTGGGGTACAACAGCCTGAAACGGCCTGCGTTAATGGGAATGAAGCTCGCCTAGAGTTTTGCCCTAAAAATGGCAAAACTCCATCCTCACGCCAAACCTTGCATGTAATGATTCTAAACAAACGCAAACGTCAATATGAACATGTGTATGCACAGAGAAATCATTTATATTACATAAATAAAAGTTTTTAGTTTAAAGAGATATACCAGACCAGTGAGACTCAATGGAAAGATTATGGGCACGTTTTGATTTGATTGAGGGTTGGAATAAACTCTTGGGAACCTTAGAGTGATGACAAAACGCATGAAACAGACTGAGTATGGCTGGGATTGGCTGTTTGAATTTCACAACTTTGTATTATTTTTTGCAATTTTCGCATGAGTTCTAGGGGTTGCCTCTGCATCCATGTTTCTTGCAAGGATGTAGTATATATAGAGGAGAGGAGGGGGACAAGATGAAATGGAAAAAATCATGGCCATAACTCATGTTTTCAAACCAAAATCCAACAAATTCAAAGCCTTCCAAATTTTCCAAAACTTGCCTTTTCCTTGCTTGAATGAATCTGGACATTTGTGCACGAAATTATGGGCCTGAAATTGAATCAAAACAAAATCCCAATGCGCATGATCCACTCATTTACTATTTTATATGATTTATCTTGTATATATGTGAATAAAAACAAAATAAATATGAATAAAATAGATAAAAAAATACAAGGCAAAGTAAGAATGAAATTATAGGTTCTCTATAAGCTTAGAAAGATGTTTGAGGCCTAATAAAATAAGCCATTGCCTCAAAAGTTCAAATTTGCTCAATGCACTATTCTTGAAATTTTCAAAATCTTCCCAATTTGGGCAAGCCATAACTTGCTCAATTTTTATCTCATGATGATGATCTAGGACTTTTTGGAAAGCCCGAGATGTCTACTTCAATCCCTCTCTTGACCAATTTTGCATTTAAAAACATTATCTTGATGTAAATGGTCTTGACAAAAAGTTCCTTTTGTTGACTTTCTGAAAATGACCTATAATGTATGAGCTTGTATCTTTCAAATGGTGCATCTATTTATCTTGAGGACAAAAGAGATGTTTTAGGGAATTGTATTATATTCAAAGTGAGCTTTGGTTGGGGAAAATGGATGAAGTATGTGAAAGTTATGCCTGGTCAAAGTTCAGTTGACTTTTCCTATAGAAACCCTAATTTAGCAATTCTTGACTTTGATGAATTAGGAGCATTTCTTGAGGAATCATGATCAAACCTTGATCAAATGATAGATATCACTTAAAAATGTCAATGTTGACCAAAAATCTTGAAGTTTGACTGTACATGGGCCACAATTGACTTTTGACCTAGCATAGTTGATTTTCCAATACTTGAGCAATTGACTGAGCAAACTTATTGTGCAAGGCATAGAATTTGGCATGGATAATCTTGAAGGCTTATTAGGACCATGGGAAACATTTGAGACCATTGGATCTCAACCATCTTGATGAAAATTGAAACCCTAGTTGGGGGTTCATTGCCTTAGGAGGAGAATTTGTCTGGTCAATTCTTGGTCATCCTTGGGCAAGTTGGGGACCTCAATGGGCATGTGTTGAGTAAAAAGGGAGGGCAAATATTGGGGTACAAGATCTGCCCCTGTTCAAACTTCTTGGACCTTAGGATGTAGATTGGCTTGTCTTCCTATCGTGATCTGAAGGTGAAAGATGATTGAACACTAGAGTGCCCAAAAATTTGCACTCATCTAAAATGATACTGTTGGTGAATAATATCGGGAATAGGCTTACAGATGCCATTTGGAAATGATGACAGAAGACTAACAGAGATGGGCTTAAACATGCCATCCAAGGAATATAACGGAGAGTCATCGGAGATGGTCCTAAAGATTCCATCCACAGAACATAACGGAGAGTCGTCAGAGATGGGCTTAGAGATGCCATCCAAAGTAGATGCTGACTGCATAAGAAGTCTCTTTATGGAGATTCCTGTTCTTTTTGTCTGAGGAGGAGTCCGTTGGGGAGTGTTTCATGGGAATATAGCCTAGGAGCTTCGGTTGTCCAGTACTCTATTGGGGAGTTATCTCTTGAAAGCGAGTTGTTATCTGGTCGGGATCTAGGCTTCACAGCGACTTATTGAGGGTAATAAGACTGACTGCTATCTGGTCATATTCCAGGCTTCACAATAACTTATTGGGGGATATGGAATTAACTTCTATCTGGTTGGTTTCAGGCTTTGCAGTAATTGTAGACATTGAACCGTTATCTGGTTGTATCCAAGCTTCAGCGGTTTGAAGATATTAAGTTGTTATCTGGTCGGGTCCAGGCTTTAACTTGAATCTGAGGTATATCGTTATGTGGTCGATTCCGGGCTTCGGTGATTTCAAGAAATTAAGCTGCTATCTGGTCGGACTCCAGGATTTACAGTATCTTTAACTGGATAAGAATCAGAAAATCTTAGGGTCGATTTAACTAAACCAATAAGGGTCTTAATTTATCTTTGACTGAATAAGAATCAAAAAAATATTAGTGTCGGTTTAACTGAACCATAAAAAGGTCTTGGATCATCTTCAACTGGAATAGAAATCAGAGAGATCTTAGTATCGATCTAACTGAACCAGAGAAGGTCTTGAATTATCTTCAACTGGAATAGAAATCAGGAAGATCTTAGCATCGATCTAACTGAACCAGAGGAAAATCTTGAATTAACTTTGACTGGAATGGAAATCAGAAAAGTCTTAGTATCGATTTGACTAAACCAGACAAAAGTCTTGGATTATCTTCAACTGGAATAGAAATCAGAAAAATCTTAGTGTCGATTTAACTGAACCAGCAGAAGGTCTTGAATCAACTTCAACTGGAATAGAAATCAGGAAGATCTTAGCATCGATCTAACTGAACAAGAGGAAGATCTTGAATTAACTTTGACTGGAATGGAATTCAGAAAAATCTTAGTATCGATTTCACTGAACCATAGAAAAGTCTTGGATTATCTTCAACTGGAATAGAAATCAGAAAAATCTTAGTGTCGATTTAACTGAACCAGCAGAAGGTCTTGAATTATCTTCAACTGGAATAGAAATCAGGAAGATCTTATCATCGATCTAACTGAACCAAAGGAAGATCTTGAATTAACTTTGACTGGAATGGAAATTAGAAAAATCTTAGTATCGATTTGACTGAACCAGACAAAATTCTTGGATTATCTTCAACTGGAATAGAAATAAGAAAAATATTAGTGTCGATTTAACTGAACCAGAGAAGGTCTTGGATTAACTTTGACTGGAATGGAAATCATAAAAATCTTAGTATCGATTTAATTGAACCAGAAAATGGTCTTTTAAGAATAATCTTTCTGAAGAAAATGCTGAAATAGTCTTTCGTCAGACGTAGCCTTTGAGAAGATTGCCAGGTTATATAAGTGGTCAACGGTATTTGTTGATTTGATCTTTCCTGAAAAGGTAAAGAGTTAGTCATATGCAATGTCATGATATATGAAATGCATTGTGTAATGATGTTCTCAAAATAAATGAGATTATGTTGTATGCAACATGTATGCGTATGCCATGATGTGTGAATATGAAATGTTGTTGCGACATTTCCTAGTCTAGGAAAATAAATCCCTGAATGCTGCTGGAGAGTACTGGGAAGATGAATCCCGGACTGCTGTTAGGTAAATGAGGAAAGTGATTTTTTTATTTCTGTTGAGGATGATGAACGGAGATGATTTGCTGGGGATTTCCTCTTTTCGCTTGAGGATATTCTGTCGGGGATCTTTGACTTCTGCTTGAGAATGACTCTGTGGGGAGAAAGATGCTCTGTTGGAAGATTTTACTGGTGAAGAGGAAAAAAACTCTATTGGGGGTACCCTTCCGCAACTAGAGAAATGAACTCTACCAGGGGATAAGGCTTTATAAACGACTCGAGATTATAAAAACTCAGTTGGGGATCTTTGAGTTAACCTCTCTGAGGGAACTTTGCTGGAGGAGGTAATTCCTGCTTGGGGAAGAAGAGATCAAATTTTTGGTTGTTTCAACTCTGTAGGGAACATAGACATCACAAGGTCGTATGCTAAGGGTGTAGCGGTGACTTTGTCTCGAGACGTCTTTGCCCATGTACCTGCTGGAAAGAGTAACTGTCGGGACTACAAATGGCTTTTTTAGACTTTGCCCTGTTTCTTAAAGTCATTAGCAACTGTCTTTCTGTTTCTTATGCCAATATTTGTAAAAAGTAATCATATTCAAATGCATATGTCAAAAATAATCATTGGACGTTTTTTGCAAAACAAAATAGAAAAATAAAAAACAAATAGTTTTGTAATTTCAAAGAAATGATTTGCATTAATTTTTAAGTTTGCCTATAACAGGAATTTTTGTACAAAGAGACTGGTGTTCTAGTAGGAGAACATCGTCATGAAAATGAAAGCTATACAAAATAGTGTACAAAGAGAAAACAATTATGTGTAATAATCCCATCGAGTTTCAATTCTTCTATTGCCCTTACGCCTCTGAGTGTCTCATCACTTTGCTACTTGTCTGAAGCTGACTGGATTGATTGGTATCGTTTGAGCTTGATAGTTGATACTGAAATCTGGTCACAAGGTGATCCAATGAGACATAGTTGTACGCCTTAAATCCCTAACTTTTGCATGGATCAACCTTTCGGGTTTTCAGTCCACCAGAATACCCTTTTTTGCCCAAGCCGCCTTTTCAGGTTTTCGACTTTCTGGGTGTACATATTTTTTTTTTATTTATCCCTAACTTTTGCCCGAACCCTTTTGGTTCACCGGGATACCCTTATTTTTTCCTAGGCCAGTCAACCTAGCGGTTCTTTATTCATGCGTAGTATCTTTTCACTATGTCCGCATTCACGGGGTGAGGAAGATCGTCACCATCCATGGTGGTTAGAATTATGGCTCCACCGAAAAATATGCTTTTGATTACAAATGGACCTTCCTACATGGGAGTCCATTTTCCCATGGGATCACCTTGTAGAAGTATGATGCGCTTGATTACTAGATCACCCACCTGATATACCTGATGTCTGACCTTTTTGTTGGAAGCCTTGATCATTCGCTTTTGGTACATCTGACCATGACAGACGACAGCAAGCCTTTTCTCATCAATCAGATTCAGTTGTTCAAGTCGAGTCTGGATCCAATCATCTTCATTTAAACCTACATCCTTCATGATTCTCAAAGAAGGGATCTGGACCTCAATAGGTAGGACAGCCTCCATACTGTACACCAGAGAGTAAGGTGTTTCCCCTGTTGACGTACGTGCTGAGGTGCGGTAACCATGAAGAGAAAATGGTAACATCTCATGCCAGTCTTTGTATGTCACTTTCATCTTCTGTATGATTTTCTTAATGTTCTTGTTAGCAGCCTCCACAACGCCATTCATCTTCAGCCGGTAAGGGGAAGAATTATGATGCTGGATTTAAATTGTTTACAGAGTTCGGTGATTATAGTATTGTTGAGATTTGTACCATTATTTGTGATGATTCTCTCTGGCACACCATACCGACAGATAAGGTTACGCTTGATGAACCGTGCCAAAACATTCTTGGTAACAGTAGCAAAAGAGGCAACATCAACCCACTTCGTGAAGTAATCAATGGCCACTAAGATGAAGCGATGCCCATTGGAAGCGGTAGGTATAATCTCTCTGATCATGTCGATTCCCCACATTACAAAGGTCCAGGGAGACGTCAAGACATTCAAGGGAACTGAAGGTACATGTACCTTATCAGTATAGATTTGGCATTTGTGACAAGTTCGAGAATGCTAATAACAGTCTGCTTCCATAATGGACTAGTAGTATCCATCCCGTAGGATCTTTTTATCCATGGTATGTTCACTAGAGTGGGTGCCAAAGGTACCTTCGTGTAAATCTTCCATAATTCTCTCTGCTTCACTTTTGTCTACACACTGAAGTAAGGTAGATTCATGATTGCGCTTGTAGAGGATTCCATTACTGAGGAAGAACTTTGCGGAGAACCTTCTCAAAAACTTTTTATCATTGGCGGATGCCCTCTCAGGATATTCTTAAGCCTCGATATACCTTTTCACTTCATGGAACCAAGGTTTGTCTGCTACCTCTTCAGTATCAATCTCATAGCGGTATGTTGGTTCATCCAATCTCTCAATAGTGATCTGAGGAGCTTCGTTATCCCATTTGACCTTGAACATAGATGACATGGTAGTTAGTGTGTCCGCTAACTGATTCTCTTCTCGTGGAAAATGTTCAAAGGTGACTTCTTCAAAGTGTGGCAGCAATTTCAGCACATGTTCTTTGCAAGGGATGAGATTAGGGTGCTTCGTGTCCCACTCCCCTTTGATTTGACTTATTACCAAGGCCGAATCCTCGAAAATGCTCAAGAACTTGATCCTTAGGTCAATAGTAGCTTTGAGACCCATGATGCATGCTTCATACTCAGCCATATTGTGGGTACAGTTCAAACATAGTCTGACGGTGAAAGAAGTATGATAGTCTTCGGGAGATATGATTACAGCACCAATGCCATTGCCGAGTGCGTTGGAAGCTCCGTCAAAAACCATAGTCCATCGGGATCCTTCCTCAGGTCCTTCATCCGGTCCAAGTACTTTACAGTCAGTCACTAACATAATATTCTCATCCGGGAATTCAAAGTTCATGGATTGGTAGTCATCATGGCCTGATGAGCCAAATGATTAGCTAATATACTTCCCTTGATTTCTTTTTGGGTCGTGTATTGGATATCTTATTCGGTCAAGATCATTTGCCATCTTGTTATTCTTCTGGAGAGAGCGGGCTTCTCGAAGATGTACTTGATCGGATCCAACTTAGATATTAACAAAGTAGTGTGGGTCAGCATATACTGCCTCAGTCGGTGAGCAGCCCATGCCAAAGCGCAGCAAGTTTTCTCGAGCAGTGAGTATCTTGTTTCACAGTCGGTAAACTTTTTGCTAAGGTAGTATATTGCATGCTCTTTTCGACCGGACTCGTCATGTTGCCCCAACACACACCCCATTGAATTATCTAACATTGTTAAGTAAATTATAAAAGGTATTCCTTCAATCGGCGGCATCAGAATTGGAGGCTCTTGAAGGTATTCCTTGATTCTCTTGAAGGCAGTCTGGCATTCGTCACTCCACTTTACCACTTGATCTTTCTTCAGGAGTTTGAAGATTGGCTCACAAGTAGCAGTTAGATGAGAAATGAACTTGGAAATGTAATTTAGGCGTCCCAAGAAACCTCTAACCTCCTTCTCAGTGCGAGGAGCCGGCATCTCTTGTATAGCTTTCCCCTTTGCAGGGTCTACCTGAATACCCTTGTCGCTGATAATGAAACCTAGGAGTTTACCAGACCTTACTCCGAAGGTGCACTTGTTCGAATTTAACCTCAACTTGTACGTCTTCAACCTATCAAACAGCTTTTGCAAGTGGTCAAGGTGCTCTTCCTCAGTTTGAGACATAGTTATCCTGTCATCAACGTAGACCTCTATCTCATGGTGAATCATATCGTGGAACAAAGCTACCATAGCTCACTGATAGGTTGCCCCAGCATTCTTCAACCCAAATGGCATCACTTTGTAACAGAAAGTTCCCCATTGTGTGACGAAGGTTGTCTTCTCCATGTCTTCGGGTGCCATCTTGATCTGATTGTAACCAGAGAAACCATCCATGAAGGAAAATATCTTATATTGTGCAGTGTTGTCAACCAGAACGTCAATATGGGGAAGCGGAAAGTCATCCTTAGGGCTTGCCCTGTTCAAATCTCTATAGTCCACACACATCCGTACTTTCCCGTCTTTTTTAGGCACCAGGACTATGTTAGCAACCCATTATGGATAAGATGTGACCGCTAAGAACCCAGCGTTGAACTGCTTCATCACTTATGCCTTGATCTTCTCTGACATTTCAGGATGCATACTACGGACCTTCTGGTTTACTGGAGGGTAATCTTCTTTAGTTGGTAGAAGATAAACCACAATATTCGTGTCTAGTCTTGGCATGTCTTCATATGACCAGGCAAAGATCTCGACATAATCATGTAACATCTGTATCAACTGTTGTTTGACACTAAGCTCCAAATTTGCACCTATCTTGACTTCTTTTCTATCCTCTTTTGTGCCCAAATTTACTGTCTCAAGTGGCTCTTCATGAGGCTGTATAGCCCTTTCTTCCTGCTATAACAGTCTGGCAAATTCTCCGGGTACCTCATAATCTTCCTCACCTTCTTCCTCGGCTTGGTTGATCATACTTTCAAAGTCATAACCGATAATAGCATAACCGTTATCAATGGGATCCAAAGTGGATATGGATCTGCAGTTTGATACGTGAGTGTGTGTAAGAGCATAGTTGTATTGACAAAGTAAAAAGCAGAAAAGAAAAACAGAGAGCGCAAAATTTGTATGCAAAACGTCTAATTCTTTATTAATGACATATGAGATTAAAACATGATAACCCTCACAAATAAACCATTGTGCCCTGGGTAAGACACATGGCCAAGAGTTTATATTATTTAATTATTACATATTTGAAAACAAAAAGACAATTACTTCTGAATAAAAGTAATTGGTACAAAATCTTTAGTTGTCCAGTTACTGGGTCCACCGTTGGTAGTAGGGAAGATCCAGCTATCCATGTCATAGTCACCATCAATGTCAGCATCTTTTGTGGCGGAGACAATATCAATAACATTGATTCCCGGGCCATGCTTGGGCATGGGTGCAATTATGATGTTAGGAGCTTCCGGAGCATCGAATTCAATCTCCTTTGCCTCGATCAGATCTTGCAATTTGTTCTTCAAATCCCAGAAGTCGTTCGTGTCATGCCCCGGAGTCTCAAAATGGTAGGCGCATCGAGCATTTGGATTGTAGAGGGAAGAGGCAGTATTAGGATTCTTTGGAGCTTCCCACAAAGTTACCACATTGGACTTCAATAAGTGTGGAAAAACTTGAGACAAAGTCATATTAATCTGGGTAAACTGTCTCATAGGCCTTTCTGCTCTAGGTTGCTTATTTCGTTGTTGAGTAACTGCAGCATGGATATCATTACAGCCCCTACCGTTGGACAGCGTTCGGTTCTTCCCTAATTTCTTTGACTGTAAGCAGCATTGACCTCTTTCTTTCCTACGAAAGGTCTCTTTCCCACACTTGAAGAGGCATCCTTCTGAATCTTGCCACTTCTGATCCCAACTTCCACTCTCTCTCTCCTGTAAAAATCAACTCAGTAAAGCCAGTTGAGGAGCTTCCAATTAGATGATTGAAAAATGGACCAGATAGGGTACCCAAAAACATATCCACTAACTCCATATCAGACAGGGGGGTTGGACTCTTCCTGCTAAGTCCCTCCACTTCTGAGCATAGTCTTTAAAACCCCCGCTTGAACCCATAGACATACTTTGGAGTTATGTACGGGTTAGAGAAAGGTCTGCATTATACTGATACTGGTTATAGAAAGCAGCAACCAGGTCTTCCCAGTTACGAATATTGGTTCCCTCCAGCTGATAGAACCACTCTAGTTGAGTCCCACATAGACTGTCTTGAAAGAAGTGGACCCATAAGTCCTTGTCTGCAGTGTGAGGCTGAATCTTCCTCACATAAGATCGGAGATGCATCTTGGGACATGAGACCCCATCATATTTAGAGAACACTGGAACCTTGAACTTCAGCGGGATGACAACCCCAGAAACCAAATCCAGTTCTTCAAAACCCAGCCCCGGTACCTTCTGGATTTCCATTGCATTCAAACGATCCTCCAGCTATTTGTATTTTTCATCACCAGGAGGATACTGCTCCTCATCATAGTCAGATTCATCCTCGGATTCCTTTGG
Source organism: Vicia faba (assembly GCA_948472305.1). Taxonomy (NCBI): domain Eukaryota; kingdom Viridiplantae; phylum Streptophyta; class Magnoliopsida; order Fabales; family Fabaceae; genus Vicia; species Vicia faba. The sequence goes on from OX451738.1 coordinate 1,479,378,951, forward strand.
ACTGGAGTCTCCCTCTCTTGTTTCCTCTCCTTGATTGTCTCTTTCCTTTGATGAAGTTACCAGCTCAGAAGCTCGCCACACTGGTCCTCTGATCCTCCTTCCCAAATTCACTACCCCAGTTGGTTTCTTTGGCTTCTTCTTTTTATCCTTTAGTATGAGGGCTTTCAGATCTTCCTGCCCTTTAGCGAGAGCCACAATCATTTGTTGGAACTGGGCATTTTGTGCCTGGAGATCCTTGATGTTTTGTTCAAGAGCCATTTCTTTACTTGCTGAAATAAATAGCGAAGAAGATAAGAACCCTGCTTTGAGACCTACTTATGCAATGAGATGCATGATATGCTTATGCAATGTTTTCAAGTACCTTATTGGATTTAAGCTCTTTAAAACAAAAGAAACAAAACCTTTTATTAGAAAATTATTTTAAGAAATACAAGATTACACAGGGATAAATAATGAAAGGAAATTCCTAAGTCTCCCATGGGCGCTTCCTCTTGGTGTTGAGGTAGGTGTTGAGGTTCCTCTCTTCATGAAGTTGTTTTGTTAATTCCAGCACCTTCTTCTCATTTGCATAGAATTGAGCCTCAAAAGTGTCCCTTTCTCCCTTGAGCTGGATCCAAGACTTCTTCAACTCTTCAAAGTTGGTTGGCATATCAGGATGGAGAATAATACGGGACTCGCTCCCTTGAACAACAAGTTCCAAGATCACCGGTAAGATGTAATCGTATGGCATTATAAGACTTTGGGCTCAAGCTCTCACCCATTTGAGGTAAGGTTCCAAAGGGATGGAGTTCTTGCACCCCAAAGTCCTACTATCAGTCTTCTTAACAATACCCCAAGCGCGGATGAACCTATGACGATAATTTTGCGAATCATTTGAGTAGTTGAAGATAATACCCTGGATGAGCATATCCGGGGGACCATATCTCCGTGCATAGCTAAACTAATGTAGTGCTAAAGAAGGATTGTAGGTGATGCCTCCTCTAATGCCCAAGAGTGGCACATTAGGAAATTCTCCACAGCGGTCAATAAAAGAAATATCCTCTTGAGAGCGAGGACACCAATGGATGTTGGAGTGAGAGAGAGACATTAATCTTTGACTCCACCTTAAGCCTAAATCATTTTGCATTGTTGACTGAGGAAGGTGCGAAATAAACCACCTATATATCAGAGGGGTGCAACCCATGAGAGTTCCTCGCTTCTTCAGAGTACGAGTATAGAGAAAATGTAGGATATCCCCGAGCAATATAGGAACTGGATTGTGAGCAAGAAAGATGTTGATGGCATTCACATCTATAAGTTGATCTGAATTAGGAAACGGGACCAACCCATAGATCAAGAGGGCTAATACATCTTCGAAGGCATGATAACTCATAGCATCCAGGAAACTCTGAGCTTTCTTCATCAGGAAATTTTCAAGGAGACCCTTAACTTCACTTCTTTTTTCCCAATTGGACTCAATGTCAGATGGCTTCAAGTGTAAAGCTACGGCAACATCTTCAGAAGCTGGGTCATATTCTAAACCAGTGAAAGGTACTCTCTCCAATATAGGTAAACCAAGTAACTTAAAGAATTCCTCCAGGGTAGGCACCAGTTGATAATCGGGGAATATGAAGCAATGGTGCTTAGGGTCGAAGAACTGGAATAAGACACTCATCAAACCTTCATCAAACCTGGTGGTAACCAAACAGAGCAAGTGACCATTGTAACACGGTGGGAGAACTGACTTGGTTGTTTTGCGTTTGATCGCAATTGTGCGGATAGCAAGAGTCGCCACCGACTTTTCTTTTATCCAAAAGGAAAGGCTGAAAAGAACAAGAAAGACCTTTAGAGATGTTCTCTTGAGTTCGGGGGGTAGATTATGAAAAGGGAAGGTATTAGCACCCTTTTCATCCATAGTTATCTATGGGCTCTTAGTTTCTTGCTAGATCACTTGCTTTTGTTTGAAAATGTGCTTTGGGTGGCTTTTGAAAGTATTTTGAAAAGGCGTCATCGTTTAGGCAAACTTTGTAATAGTTCTCGTTCGTAAGAACGTATACAAAGTGTTGATCTTTTGAAAATGTTTCAAGTTTTGAAAGATGTTTTGAAAGTGTTGGTGTTTGTTTTGAAAATAGCAAGGATGTTTTGGTTTGAAAATGAGCAAGCAACTAGGAACATTCTTCCTACTCAAAAGTCTTTCTTGTTTATTTCCTCTTTCCTTTGACATTGTTATTTTACCATAGATTGGTAAGTAACCTTATCTTTGACATGCGTATTATGACCATTTATTTCTCAAGGCAACAAGTGGCGTTAACCCTAGAGGTGTAAGTGTGCAAGTGTTTATTTCATACTTGGTTTATCTTGAATTAGGGTTCTCTAAGCATTGATTTTATCTTTCCATACAAACCCTAATTACTAGCATTTATATAAAAGCGATAAATTGCGAAAAATAAATGTTCTACGCTATTACATCATTTGGGGATGGGGGTATAAATATTTATAAATGCGGATTGCAAGAAATTAAACCTAAGTATCTATTACAACAATATTGAATATTGTACAAAATTGAAGATAAAATACAAGAATGCAAAATGGAAAAAAAGAAATGATTTTTGTTTGGATTTTTATGAAAGGATTTTAACCTAAACCTAATTAAGAAAATAATCAATGAAAAACAAATAAAATTAACTTAAACTAATTAAAAAAAGAAATTAACTAAAAAAGGATTTTTTTGGGTTTTTTATGAAAAGGTTTTAAGAATAATATAAAAATACATAATAATTAATTAATTAAAATAAACCTAAATTCTAAATTAATTTTAACTTACAAGAAAATAATATAATATAATAATTAAACATAATTATCTAAATATTAATAAAAGAAAGAAATTGAATTGTTAAGAAAATTGTTTTTGTTCTTTTTAGTTTTTATAGAGAAAAATAAAATATGAGTGCAAAAATAATAAAATAAATAATTTTTTTTTTTTATTAATAATAAAAAAAACTAATATTAGTAATAAAAGTAATAACAAGAAAATATGAAATTAAAATAAACTAAAATAAAAATGAAAATGAAATAAAGAAATAAAATGGGTCAGGGGGGTGTGAAACATAATCAGGGGGGAAAGTCAGCAAAAATAATGAAAGCCCAATGATTGGGGCCCAGGCGCTGCAAAGAAAAAACCAAAAGAAAGTGAAAATATGAGAAAACAGCCAAAAGCGTACCACTGGGGCTCGAACCCAGGTCCCTCTGGTTACAGGCGCGCGCTTTAACCACTTTGTGGTGATACATCTGTTTACTTATATCAAACCATAAATATATATTACAAATCAAGTCCATGGCCTGAAATTCATCTTCAACCTCACGCCCAGCCAGACAACCTGCAACTTGTTCATCTCTCAACAAAAATGGAAAGTACAAACATGAAAGTTGTGGCATTTCTTCCCACGAATCCAACCATATAAATAACTAAAGCTATAAATCCAAGATGAGTGAGAATTTTTCTGGCCCTAATTGAAAACCTAAAAATTTCAGAAACTTCAACTCCAAAATTCTCTAAGCTCAGGCCATATAAATGCAAACTATAGATATGTACAACTTCGTGGAAATGGTATCTACATTTTATCTTTGAAAATGAAAGCTTAACAATGCTTATACGAGGAGTTCAAAAATCAGAAAACTCACCTTGCAATAGGCTATTGTGTTTTGAGTTGGAGCAGCTTTCAATGAGTTCTAGTGATTGGGTTAGCTTCCTCAAGTTCCCAGGAAGCTAATGTGATGCTTGGCTTGAGCTGAAATTGGCTGAGGAGTTCTGGAGAAGTCAAGTTGCAGGCCCTTGTTTTTGAAAATGGAACTTGATGATGGAAGTGTTATAGTTGGGCAAAAGGGCTTTGGATGGTTTGTATTTGATGTTTAGAAGCTTTAGGAACCAAAAGGCATGGAAACGCACGAGGGAGATGTGAGTTTCAAGTTTTTGGTCAGATTATGCAACAATGGAGATTTTGTGTGTGATTCTAGGTTCTAGGGAGTTTGAGGGCTTAAGCATGCGTGTGTTATCTTGCAAATAGTGTATGTATTTATAGGCAAGAGGTTTTGTGTTCTACAACAAGTCAGAATTTTAATTTACATGTTGTAAAACCTTTACTTGTTTTTGAAGCAAACATGACAAACATCTTCCCAAAGCTTGTACCATGCTATTGTAGAGTGGTTGAACTTTAAACAAGCTTGCTTCTGACTTGTAGATGTTGTGTCTGCAGAAGGATCCATTGAGAGGCTCAAGAAGGGTTGACATTTGCAAAAGCATACTTTTCCAAAATGGAAGTCTTGCCTTTCTTCCAAAAATGGCAAGTTAACTTAGACAAAGCTTGGATTTAATGGATAATAGCCATAAAGTTTGTGTAATCTTCTGATTAAGGATAGATACACAAGTTTGAGGGAATGAAATGTGGGATTATACAGCATGGCTATGGATTTGGTTCATGTTCATCACAAAATATGTCTTGTAAAACAAGTTTGAAACCCTAACTTCTTGCCTTCGATTTTCATAGCTCAAGTATGGTCTTGATGAGTTCTTGGACATTTTGGAAAGCTTGTAAAATGCTCTACAAACAATATTTGAATCACTTTTTCAAATTCTAAATGGAGCTATGTGAAAAGTTGCTATGAAGTTGGTACCAAAAATCTGCCTAACTAGGGCAAAATTTTCACTAAGTGTTTAGTTTCATCACCATGTCTTCATAAAATCATAACTTGAAATCCATCCATATCTAGGAGAAGCTGTGTTTAGCAATGTTTTAGATATCATTGAGATCTACAACTTTCATGTTGAAATTTTCCTTTGAATCATCTTTCATCATGGTGAAAATTTGGCTCAAAGTTGTGAAAAAATATGAAGTTTTCAACACTTAGAAAAATTTCTACGTTTGGAAACTTTGACTTTTTCAAAATGAAATCTTGACTTTTTGATTTCTTGATGAACAAGTTTCATATTTTTACATGTTTTGATGAATTGTGATCTTTGACACTTGATTTTGACTAAAACGTCAAAGTTTGACTTTTTAGTGTGCAATTGACTTTTGATCAGTTGACTGAAAATCAACTATCAATCAATTGACCTTGAGCAATGTTTTGATTCATGCCATTAGGTCAAAATGATGCATTTGAATCCTTGAGATCATGTTTCCAACCAATCAACCATTTGTTAGGTCAAAAATCAGAAATTGCCTTTTCACAGTCAAAACCCTAATTTTAACCATTTTGCCCTCTTGATGATCTGATAAAATTTCTTGAGGAATTATGGTCCAAACTTGATAAAATTACATATATGAGTTCATAATATTGACATGGATAAAAAATTATGAAGTTTGACTGTAAATTGACCACAGTTGACTTTTTCCCCAATACAGTTGATTTTTAGGTCAACTGATCAATTGACTGAGCAAAAATGTGATCCAAGACTTGAAACTTGGCATGAGCAATCTTGAGGGTCCATAATGATCCATGAAAGTCATATGAGGCATTAAAAGTTCAACTATCCTTGTGCAATCTCAAACCCTAATTTTTAGTCATCAGAGCTTGAAGAGGTGTTTTGAGTTGTTCAACCCTAGTGCAGTCTTGAACTAAAGGAGATCTTGTGAGAAATTACCTGATAAATGAGAGGGAAAATTTTGGGGTACAACAGCTGCCCATGTTCAATCTTCTTAAACCTGAAGAGTTAGATTGGCGGATCCGCCACTCGTGACTTGAAGGTGGAAGATGATTGAACACTAGAGTGCCCAGAAATTTGCACTCGAAGATGAATTGTGAATGGGCTTATAGATGCCATTTGGAGGAATGATGGAGATTTTCCGGATATGGGCTTGTAGATGCCATCCGAAGGTGACTGTTGACAGAAAATGGACTAAGTATGAACTTGATTTCAACTGGAAAAGAATCAGAATAAATCTTTGGAGCGATTTATCTGAAACTAGCAGAGATCTTGTATGTTGTTTGACTGGGAAGAATCAGAATAAATCCTGGAGTGATTTATCTGAACCCAAAATGTTCATTTGGAAAGTATCAGGATAAACCGTTGAGAGGTTTAAACTGAACCAAAAGAGGTCTTGAATATTCTTTAACTGGAGAGAATTGGAGTAGATCTTTGAGCGATTTATCTGAACCAGAGAAAGTGCCTACTAGGAAAGAATCAGAATAAATCATTGAGAGATTTGTCTGAACCAGCAGAGGTCTTGGATGAGCAACAGAATAATATTCATAAATGAATTTTATCTGACTCATATCTAAGAGATATACTGAATGAGAGTCAGAATGGCATTCGTATCTGGATTGTGTTGGAAAGGTATGCTGAAAGAAGTATCAGAATGATATCCGTATCTAGATCGTATCTGGAGCGTATTTGAATGAGTGACAGAATGACATCCGAATTTGGATCATATCTGGATTGTATTTAAATGAGTGACAGAATGACATCTGAATCTGGATAGTATCTAGACTGTATTTTGAATGAGTGACAGAATGACATCCGAATCTGGATCGTATATGAACTGTATTTAGAAGAGAATCTGGAGTAAGTATCATAATGTTAGCCATATCTGCATCACATTCGAACTGTTTCTAGAAGGAATCTGGAATAAGTGTCAAAATGTCAGCCGTATCTGGATTGCATCTGAACTGTTTCTACAAGAGTGTATGGGAAGGAGCCCGTGTAGGATTGCTTCAGCTGGTCGTGTAGTAATTGCTCTGGATTTTTACAGGTGTTAATTTATGACTTTTTGAAGATTATTGATAATAATCATCTATTGATTAACCTCTTCCTGAAAAAGGTAAAACGTTAGTTGTATGCGATGTCATGATATATGAAATGCATGGTGCAATGATATTATCAAAATAAATGAGATTGTGTCGTATGCATTTGTCATGTAAGTAATATGATGCATGAAGGGTGAAATGTTATTTGAATGTACCTTTGTCTGGGAAAATAAATCCTTGACAAATGTTGGGGAGTCATTGAATGCCGGACTGCTGTTGAAGAGTAGGTGAGTCTTCAAACTTTGCTTAGAATATTTCAACCAAGGATTCCTGTTTTGTTGTTTTAGGAGAGCTTCGCTGAGGAATGTTGAAAACTCTATGGAGAGTGTTGATCCTTGCTTGGGGAAAAAGAGTTCATGAGTCTCAGTTGTTCGTTACTCTACTAGGGAGTCGAAGTTAAACTGATATCTGGTTGGGTCCAGGCTTCACAGTAACTTGTTGGGGATTATAGAGTAGTCTATTAGGGAAGAGGAAATGTGGTCCTTTGATTTGTAGTAGTCGGAGAGGAAAACTCAAACTTGGGAATCTGTAGTTTGTTGGGGGAAATAAACCTTGTTGTCGGTCTGTTGGAGAGGTATCTTCTTCATTGGGGAAAATCCTCGAGGGTTCTTGAGGTCGACTCAGCTGGTGAGAAGTTTTCAGAGATTGAAACTCTGGCTGGGAGTCATCCTATGAGAAGGATCTTGGGGAGATTTGTCAATGCCCTTAGTAGTATGTGTTGTAGTAATTCCAGAAAATGTTTGCTTGGTCGCACATAACCCTTTATGTGGGAGCCTGTTTACCCCCAGAGTTAATATGGTGCACCTTGACGCTTGAGATTTTGATCACATTTCCGGTAGCCCTGAACTTCCTAGAGATATTTTCTAAGACTGTTGTGGAAGAAACCGAAGACCTGATACTGACACCATCTAATACTACTAGCACAGATGAACAAATTGGTGGTACCCAAGATCTTTGGTCAAGTCTCATAATTTTCTAAGAACTGTCATGGGAGGATCTGAAGACATGATATTGACACAATCTGATATTGACACCATCTGATACTACTGGCCCAGACGAACAAATTGGTGGTACCCAAGATCTTTGTTCAAGTCTCAGAATTTTCTAAGAACTGTCATGGGAGGATCCAAAGACATGATACTGACACCATATGATACTGACACCATCTGATACTATTGGTACAGACAAACAAATTGGTGGTACGCAAGATCTTTGGTCAAGTCTCAGAATTTTCTAAGAACTGTCATGAGAGGATATGAAGACATGATACTGACACCATATGATACTGACACCATCTGATACTATTGGTACAGACGAACAAATTGGTGGTACCCAAGATCTTTGGTCAAGTCTCAGAATTTTCTAAGAATTGTCATGGGGGGATTCGAAGACATGATACTTACACCATCTGATACTGACACCATCTGATACTATTGGTACGGACAAGCAATTTGATGGTACCTGAAGTCTTCATAGTGGATTTTGTTCAAACCCATGATCAACGTAACATTGCCCCTTGAGTGATACATATGGAGATTTGCCCCTGGTTATTCAATAATTCTTTGAGAGATTCTTTGAATCTCGACTTAACTGCCCCAAATGTGTTGGACAATAGTCATGTCATGCCCCTTGAATATGAGAGGTTTGTCATTAGAAGCGTCTTTCCATTTGAAGTGATTCTGTTTGAGAGAGCTCTCATTTGTTGGATATTCGTTGTGTGAATTTCTCCGCTGTCGAACAAATAGCCATATGCAAACAGCGATATTCAAATTATGCAAAGTTTATGCTTGTCTTGAAATTTTGAAAATGCGTTTTAGCAAGTAAAGAAGTTTTGTAAGAAAATTCAAACTCAGGATTTAGGGTAAAGCCTTACAGGAGTCTGGATACCTTTTGTAACAGTATTATTTCGAACTAACATATGCTTCAATTAGGGCTTTTTAAAGGTTGTAGCGTGGCTTGGTTCACGGTTTAAGAAACAAAGGATAAAGGCTCAATGTGTATTTGTACCCACCCGCTCTTCGTGATGTTCTTTAGTCCTAAACTCAAATAATTGTGCGCTTGAAATCCAATTGAGTTTGGAATAACGTTTTGGTGATGGTTCAGACAAGTTAAGTTTGTCGTAAGGCAGTCATTTTTTCAACATTTTTCATGTTGTTGAGGATTTTTAGTGACCTCTTTATTTTGATTTATTATCCCTATTTTTTGTCTGACTGTTCTTGTATTTTGAGGTTACAGTCAGCGAGACGTCCCAGTTTTCTTTCAGTCTCCTTCGTAGGTTTTGATTTAGTGGGCTTTTCTTTTGAGAGATAATGACTGCCTATTTGATAGGGAACCATCATTGTCTTCTGATTCCAGAGGAAAGCTTTTGATGTCATTCGTTGTATTACGAGATGAGAGTTTGTGATTTGAATGCGCGTTTGAATTGACTGAGAGACTACCCTACCCCAGGATTTGATTAAAGGTTTCAAATTATGTAAAAAGAAAACTTCTACTTCTTTGGCTCGAAGGGGTTGACTAGGGATTATTTGTCTTATAACTCCGGTGTTTAGGATTTGAAAGAACGCATGTACATAGTCAGCAAGGTCTGTCCAAAAGCATACTGTATGAGATTATGGCATTGTTTTTGTCATCCTCCCTCTAAAGGCTTGCAACTTTTTGAAACAAGAGTTGAACATCATAAAGGGAGTAAAAAGCATAGTTTAAATATAATGAAAACAAGTGGATTAAATCAAGACAAACATATGCAATGCATTAATGAAATAGAGTTTAACATTGATAAATAAGTGTTTGAACAATGAAAGAGATTACAACTTGAAAATTCAAATGAACAAAAGCTTTCAATGATTCGTCATAGGAGCAGTGATCACGTTTGGAGTCTCCAGAGGGTCAAACTCGATCTCCTTGGCATCAATCATGTCTTGGACCTTGTTTTTCAGAGCCCAACAATTGTTTGTGTCGTGTCCCAGACTATCAGAGTGGTATGCACACCTTTCATTGGGATGATAGGTAGGAGCGGAAGTGTTTGGGTTCTGGAGAGGAGCCTTTAACGTAATCAGCTATGCCTTTAACATATGTTGTAGTGCTTGAGCAAGTGACATGTTGATCTTAGTGAATTGTCTTATAGGCGCGACCTCCTTACGCTGATGCCCTTGTCTTTGTTGAGCAGGCGTAGGATTAGAGATCAAGATTGCTCCTACGTGTTGGTCATGACGACTCTTTTGACCATACATAACATTAAACTCTTTCTTCCCATTGTATGGCTTTTTCTGAGCTTCAGAGGGTGTAGCTCCTTGGATATTTCCACCTTTGATGCCAGCTTCAACTCTTTCGCCAGTCAGTATTAGCTCGGTGAACACGTCCGAGGAGCTTCCGATTACGTGTTTGAAGAAAGGTCATGTCAAAGTTCCCATGAAGATGTCAATCAACTCCCTATCAGTTAAAGAGGGTTGCACCCTACCAGCCAGATCTCTCCACCTTTGGGCGTATCCTTTGAAACTCTCGTTGGAACCCATGGTCATGTTCTGTAATTGCACATGAGTTGCTGCAAGATCAATGTTGCACTGGTACTGTTTGTAGAAAGCAGCAGCTAAATCCTCCCAGGTGCGGATGCGAGAACTCTCCAATTTATAGAACCATTCAAGTTGAGTCCCTACTAGGCTCTCTTGGAAGAAATGGATCCAAAGCTTCGGATCAGTTGTGTATGGTTGAGTCTTGCGGACGTAAGACTTTAAGTGCATCTTAGGGCAAGAGACTCCATCGTACAGGGCAAAGGAAGGGATTTTGAAATTTTGCGGGATGACCACCCCAGAAACCAAACCCATGTCTCCTAAATCCAAGCCAGGTATCTATTGAATCTCCATAGCATTGAAGCGATCCTCCAATTGTTTGTACTTGTCATCAGCGAGAGGATATTGTTCCTCAGAGTAGCCAGCTTCGACTTCCTCAATCTCCAGAATGTTGTCTTCTTCATGACTATCCCCCATGTTTGATGGAGTTGGAAGATCTAGAGCTCCCTTGACTGGTCCTCTAAGTCTTCTTCCCAAGTTCAGGATGCCTACTGACTTCTTAGGCTTCTTCTTGTCTTTGATAAGGAGAGTCTTTAGGTCCTCTTTCCCCTTAGCCATGGCCAAGAACATTTGCTGGAATTGAGTGTTTTGAGCTTGGAGATCTTTCACCGTTTGTTCTATATCCATCTTACTGAAATAAACATCAGGAAGATAAGGAGACATGTATGGGAGAAACCTGTCATGATATGATGCATGATATGTAGACGCATGTTTTCAAGGATCTCGCGGGGTGAGTAGTCACTTACAGTTTTAATTGGAGAACTTTGTATCGGTGGATGTCCTTCCACGAGAATTAAGCTCACCATGTCGAGTGGGTTGTAGCCCTTGACTCAAGTTTGTTGTACTTGATCCTTGACGGCATTTGGTTAAAGGAAAATAAATCCTCTTTCCCTTTGATAGACGTCTGATTTAATGTAACCTTGCATCAAAGGCCCTCGAGATCCTTGAAATGGTTATTGAAAATGTTATGGTATGATGTTATGATGTTATGTACAAGTATGAAAAGTAAGCAGGCTTATATACAAATAATCATATTCACATAAATTAGACAAGTCCTTAGGTTTAGGCTTGCATGTAGTTTGTAGGTAAGTAGCCTCTTGAAGTTGGATTGGCTCAACCTGTCCTAAATATAGTAACCGGGTTTTAAGGGATATCAATATCACCGGTCTTTCCCCCAAATCTCATTCCGATAGACAATTGACTTGCCACCAAACAAAACTCAAGGGTTAAACCTCAATGAGTGTAGCATCGAGTATCAACCTACTTTAGGTTTACACCAAAGACGGCTATCTCACTACGTCCTAAAAGCCAAGTTGGTCAATTAAGGTGCTAAGGTTAGTTGATGCTTTATGATACCACGCAGCGGCCCCTTATTCTCCTTGATTACTCAAGGGCTACCGGTACACACCAAAGTATCGCATCAACATAGCTACTGTTTCAACCGTGTCGGTATACCCCGGACAGCTCCCTCACAGTTTATTGCTACTTACCTAAAAGGTGCCCCAAATTCGGGTGTAGGATTTTTAACAGTAACCCAAACAAGGACCCAAAATGTAAAGCATACAAGTCAAACAAAGAAAGCAAGTAAAGATGATCTAGCCCTAAGGTAACCCCACTTTTAAGTTTTTCCCCAGCAGAGTCACCAGTTCTGTAACGCGGTGGGAGAACTGACCTGGTTGTTTTGCGTTTGATCGCAATTATGCGGATAGCAAGAGTCGCCACCGACTTGTCTTTTATCCAAAAGGAAATGCTGAAAAGAACAGGAAAGACCTTTAGAGATGTTCTCTTGAGCTCAGGGGGTAGATTATGAAAAGGGAAGGTATTAGCACCCTTTTCATCCATAGTTATCTATGGGCTCTTAGTTGCTTGCTAGATAACTTGCTTTTGTTTGAAAATGTGCTTTGTCTGGTTTTTTAAAGTATTTTTAAAAGACGCCATCATTTAGGCAAACTTTGTAATAGTTCTCGTTCGTAAGAACGTATACAAAGTGTTGATCTTTTGAAAATGTTTCAAGTTTTGAAAGATGTTTTGAAAGTGTTGGTGTTTGTCTTGAAAATAGCAAGGATGTTTTGGTTTGAAAATGAGCAAGCAACTAGGAACATTCTACCTACTCAAAAGTCTTTCTTGTTTATTTCCTCTTTCCTTTGACATTGTTATTTTACCATGGATTGGTAAGTAACCTTATCTTTGGATGTAAAAGGGACGGGCAAGAATCATCGTATAGTCATGAATAGCAATGTTGTAAGATATCTTAGCATTTTCTTTAAGAGACTAAGATCATTTGTAAGGCAACTTCGGAGCATCATCGAGGGACTATGTTCTTGTATTCTTTTTTTTTGCTAAGACATCTTACATGCGTATTATGAACATTTATTTCTCAAGGCAACAAGTGGCGTTAACCCTAGAGGTGTAAGTGTGCAAGTGTTTATTTCATACTTGGTTTATCTTGAATTAGGATTCTCTAAGCATTGATTTTATCTTTTCATACAAACCCTAATTACTAGCATTTATATAAAAGCGATAAATTGCGAAAAATAAATGTTCTACGCTATTACATCATTTGGGGATGGGGGTATAAATATTTACAAATGGGGATTGCAAGAAATTAAACCTAATTATCTATTACAATCATATTGAATATTGTACAAAATTGAAGATAAAATGCAAGAATGCAAAATGGAAAAAAAATGAAATGATTTTTGTTTGGATTTTTATTAAAGGATTTTAACCTAAACCTAATTAAGAAATAATCAATGAAAAACAAATAAAATTAACTTAAACTAATTAAAAAAGGATTTTTTAGGGTTTTTTATGAAAAGGTTTTAAGAATAATATAAAAATACATAAGAATTAATTAATTAAAATAAACCTAAATTCTAAATTAATTTTAATTTACAAGAATATAATATAATATAATAATTAAACCTAATTATGTAAATATTAATAAAAGAAAGAAATTGAATTGTTAAGAAAATTGTTTTTTGTTCTTTTTAGTTTTTATAAAGAAAAATAAAATATGAGTGCAAAAATAATAAAATAAATATTTTTTTGATTTTTATTAATAATAAAAAAAACTAATATTAGTAATAAAAATAATAACAAGAACATATCAAAGTAAAATAGACTAAAATAAAAATTAAAGTGAAATAAAGAAATAAAATGGGTCAGGGGGGTGTGAAACATAATCAGGGGGAAAGTCAGCAAAAATAATGAAAGCCCAATGTTTGGGGCCCAGGCGCTGCAAACAAAAAACCAAAAGAAAGTGAAAATATGAGAAAACAACCAAAAGGGTACCACTGGGGCTCGAACCCAGGTCCCTATGGTTACAGGCGCGCGCTTTAACCACTGGGGTGGCGATACATTCATTTACTTATATCAAACCATAAATATATATTACAAATCAAGTCCATGGCATGAACTTCATCTTCAACCTCACGCCCAGCCAGATAACCTATAACTTGTTCATCTCTCAACAAAAATGGAAAGTACAAACATGAAAGTTGTGGAATTTCTTCCCACGAATCCAACCATATAAATAACTAAAGCTATAAATCCAAGATGAGTGAGAATTTTTCTGGCCCTAATTGAAAACCTAAAAATTTCAGAAACTTCAACTCCAAAATTCTCTAAGCTCAGGTCATATAAATGCAAACTATGGATATGTACATCTTCATGGCAATGGTATCTACATTTTATCTTTGAAAATGAAAGATTAACAATGCCTATACGAGGAGTTTAAAAATCAGAAAACTCACCTTGCAAAAGGGTATCGTGTTTTGAGTTGGAGCAGCTTTCAATGAGTTCTAGTGATTGGGTTAGCTTCCTCAAGTTCCCAGGAAGCTAATGTGATGCTTGTCTTGAGATGAAAGTGGCTGAGGAGTTCTGGAGAAGTCAAGTTTTAGACCCCTGTTTTTGAAAATGGAACTTTATGATGGAAGTGTTACAGTTGGGCAAAAGGACTTTGGATGGTTTGTATTTGATGTTTAGAAGCTTTAGGAACCAAAAGGCTTGGAAACACATGAGGGAGATGTGAGTTTCAAGTTTTTGGTCAGATTATGCAACAATGGAGTTTTTGTGTGTGATTCTGAGTTCTAGAGAGTTTGAGGGCTTAAGAATGCGTGTGTTATCTTGCAAATATTGTATGTATTTATAGGCAAGAGGTTTTGTGTTCTACAGGAAGTCAGAATTTGAATTTACATGTTTAAAACCTTTACTTGTTTTTGAAGCAAACATGACAAACATCTTCCCAAAGCTTGTACCATGCTATTGTAGAGTGGTTGAACTTTAAAAAAGCTTGCTTCTGGCTTGTAGATATTGTGTGTGCAGAATGATCCATTGAGAGGCTCAAGAAGGGTTGACATTTGCAAAAGCATACTTTTCCAAAATGGAAGTCTTGCCTTTCTTCCAAAAATGGCAAGTTAACTTAGACAAAGCTTGGATTTAATGGATAATAGCCATAAAGTTTGTGTAATGTTCTGATTAATGATAGATACACAAATTAGAGGGCCTGAAAAGTGGGATTATGCAACATGGCTATGGATTTGGTTCATGTTCATCATAAAATATGTCTTGCAAAATAAGTTTGAAACCCTAAATTCTTGCCTTCGATTCTCTTAGCTCAAGTATAGTCTTGATGAGTTATTGGAAATTTTGGAAATCTTGTAACATGCTCTGCAACCCCTATTTGAATCACTTTTTCAAATTCCAAATGGAGTTATGTGAAAAGTTGCTATGAAGTTAGTACCAAAAATCTGCCTAACTAGGGCAAAATTTTCCCTAAGTGTTTAGTTTCATGACCATGTCTTCATAAAATAATGACTTGTAATCCATACATTTCTAGGATAAGTTGTATTCAGAAATGTTTTAGACATCATTGAGATATACAACTTTCATGATGAAAGTTTCCTTTGAATCATCTTACATCATGGTAAAAAATTGGCTCAAAGTTGTGAAAAATATGAAGTTTTCAACACTTAGAAAAATTTCTAAGTTTGGAAACTTTAACTTTTTCAAAATGAAATCTTGGATTTTTGATTTCTTGATGAACAAGTTTCATATTTTGACTTTTTTGATGAATTGTGATCTTTGACACTTGATTTTGACTAAAAAGTCAAAGTTTGACTTTTCAGTGTGTAGTTGACTTTTGATCAGTTGACTGAAAATCAACTATCAATCAATTGACCTTGAGCAATCTTTTGAGTCACGCCATTAGGTAAAAATGATGAATTTTAATCCTTGAGATCATGTTTCCAACCAATCAACCATTTGCTTGGTCAAAAATCAAAAATTGCCTTTTCTCAGTCAAAACCCTAATTTTGACCATTTTGCCCTCTTGATGATCTGATCAAATTTCTTGAGGAACTATGGTCCAAACTTGATCAAATGACATATATGAGTTCATAATGTTGACATGGATCAAAAATTATGAAGTTTTACTGTAAATTGACCACAGTTGACTTTTTCCCCAATATAGTTGATTTTTAGGTCAACTGATCAATTGACTGAGCAAAAAATATGATCTAAGACTTGAAACTTGGAATGAGCAATCTTGGGGGTCCATAATGATCCATGAAAGTCATATGAGGCATTAAAAGTTCAATTATCCTTGTGAAATCTCAAACCCTAATTTTCAGTCATTAGAGCATGAGGACGTGTCTTGAGCTGATCAACCCTAGTGCAGTCTTGAACCAAAGGAGATCTTGTGAGAAATTACTTGATAAATGAGAGGGAAAATTTTGGGGTACAACAACCATGTCTTTTGTATAATGATGAGTCCTCTAGGACTTTCAAGACTAATTCCTTGAGCTTAGGAGGAACTTCTGTGAGGTGAATCCGGATGGTTTTTCTGCGACCTGAATTCATATCCTACAAAACAGCAAAGAGGTAAATCCAACAGGTCCTTGAAATTATTAGTACATATGAATGTCATGATGTTTATGATGTCATGATTATGCTAAAAAGCACAGATAAACACAAGCAAATCACACAATAGACCTTTTATTCAAAGGCTTGCATGAGGTTTTAAGGTAAGTACCCTCTTGAATGTTCAGTTGGCTCAACCTGTCCTATTAATAGTAACCATGTTCTAAGGAGTCTCAATATCACTGACCTTCGCTTCAGAAATTGTTTCAGCTCTGCACCGAATTATTGCAGCCAAAAAATCCTGAAAGTCCAGCCTCAATGAGTGTAGTATCGAGTATCAACCAATCTTCGGTCGGAACCAAAGCCGATGGATAGATCTGGGATTCTCTCACTTGGGCCCAGCGATTTTCACTTCATACCCCCTCTATTTGTTTTTCTATTAGGCTCATTTATATTTTTGTTTTATCTTTATTATTTAATTCTTTTAATTTTGTTTTAATTTGTTTAATCAGTAAAAAATAAATAAAATCACAAAAAAAACATTAGGTTAGTATTTTTTGTTAATTAAACTAATTCTGCAAATTAACTAATATTTATTTAAACCATTTTCTTAATTTTAAAATTAATAGAATTAGGATTTATTTGAATTCAATTTTATTCATGAAACAAAACAAAATAACAAAAAGATTTCATTTTTAGGATTTAGAAGTCCTTTCAATTTGTGCGCGTTTATTACTTTAACATTTGTTATTCTTATCATAATTGTATCTGACTAAGGGTTGTAATAGTTAAAAGTAGGACTTTATTTTCTGCTTTTTATTTCTCCCCCAAGTTTTGAACTATGTAATTAATCCCTCTCCCCGAAGCCATGTAATAGCGTAGACTTAAATTCCTCATTTTAAATTCCTACAAATTATTAACTGTTTAGATGTATGATTAATAGGATTGCATGACAAGATTAAAAACAAAATGTTAGCAAACATAACATCAAGACAAATAACTGAAACATAATACACTCTCACATGCGCACCTCTAGAATACTCCCACTTTGGTTGTGTTGTACCCCAAAATTTTCCCTCCCATTTCATCAACATTTTCTCATCACAAGACTCTTGGAACTGAAGATCAAGTTAGGGTTTGCCCTGCTCAAGACACTTCCTTGCACTATTGACCTAAATTAGGGTTTGAGTTTGCACAGGGATGTTTTAACCCACAATGCCCAAATTGAATTTCATACTTCATATTGGACTCACAAGTTGGTCCATACCAAGTTTCAAGCCTTTATTCAAATTTTTGCCCAGTCAATTGGACAGTTGACCTAGAAATCAACTATATGGGGAAAAAGTCAACTGTGGCCAATTGACAGTCAAACCTCATGATTTTTGACCCACATCAACATAATGAATTCATATATGTCATTTTATCAAGTTTGGATCATAATTCCACAAGAAATTTGATCAGATCACCAAAAGGGCAAAATGGTCATTTTTAGGGTTTTGACTGTACAAAGGCAATTTTTGACTGTTTGACCTAACCAATGGCAAATCAAGCTCAACCATGGACACAAGAACTCAATGACATTGTCTTGACTCATTCAACAAGTTCAAAAGATCTCAAATGCATAGGATTGACAGATGAATTTTTCAGTCAACTGATCAAAATTTGACTGTATACTGAAAAGTCAAGCTTTGACTTTTTGGTCAAAATCAAATGCCAAGAGTTATTTTTCATCAAAAAATGTCAAATTATGAAACTTGTTCATCAAGAAACCCAAAAATGCAAATTAGGGTTTAAAATGGAAAATTTTCATAACTTAGAAATTTTCTAAGTTATGAAATTTTCTTATTTTTTCCTAACTTTGTCCCATTTTTTTACTAAGATGCAAATGGATTCAAACCAAACTTGAAACATGAAAGTTGTAGTCCATCACAAAATCTACAAATTTTATTCACAAAGCTTTCTCAAAATAAGCTTGTATCTCAAGTTATGATTTTTGGAACAAGGGTACCTAAAACTTTTAACTTAGGGAAATTTTGCCCTAGTTTAGGCAGGATTTTGACCCATCTTCTTGGCCATTTTTCACATAGTTCCACTTGGAGTTTCAAGTTGCATTTCAAAGATGGATTATATTACATGTTCCAAGCTTTCCAAATTTTCCAAGAACTCCTCAAACACCCTTGTGGTTAGAGAGAATCGAATGCTTGAAGTTGGCAAAAACTCACTTTTGTCCATGGCCATTACATGTTCATACCAATTTGCAATTCTGATCTAGCTAGCTTGGTTCACCATTACAGGCCTCAAAACCAATTTGTACTCCTTAATTTAATGCATATCCATTGATTTAAGGTATTGTCTTGGTCATTAGGGCATTATACACTAGTTTAAGCCTTAAAAGGAAAAAGCAACAATGCCATTTTTGCCTAAACTTCACTTTATGTTAAAACAAAATCCTTGAGGCATGGGGCCAAATCTTTGAGGCAAGATCAAGTCCACTAATTCCAGTAACCAAGAGCAAATGGTGCAGCATGATATAGGGCTTGTGCAGGCCTGCATTGGGAGGAGACACACTCTTGCTTAAAAAGGAAGAAAAGTTGCAAAACATAGACCATCTCACACATCTGTTGAAAGAAGCTTAGACAAACCTTGTAGACAAGTTCCATACCTCCCAACAAGCCTGAAACACGACCCCTTGGCCTTTCAAACTCCCTTGTACACAGAATCACTGTTTTTCTGCAAAACAGGGCAAGTTCTGCATTTTGCAAGCCGTAACCAAATTCCATCGTGCGTTTTGTCCAAAGATAGTTCAAACACCTTCCAATCAACTAACTTGAACTACCCCAGGCCCCCATTGCAAGTTGTAACACCTCTAACACACTTTGCCATTTTTATTTCAAAGCTCTACAGGTTGAGTTCTACAGCATGATTCAAGCTGTTTCAAAATAAGCCAAACATTGGAAAAGCTTTCTTGGACCTCAGGCAAGCTCAAAAGAAGCTCAAACACCATTGAAGGTTGCTACATTGTCCAGCTCAAAGTCAACTGAAACAGGTATTTCATGGACTTCTATCTCTCTATTTAGGAATGGTTAGACTTAGGTTTGTGAATGAAATATGTTATACTCATAGCCCTGAAGCCATACATATGCTTAGTTTCCATTTACATTAATCGTGCTAAGAAAATTTCACTCATGAACTTTCAGAAAAAACTAGGTTAGAAATTAGGGCCATAGAAATTCTCTCTGGTCTTTGAGAGTTAATCCAAGTTTTTTATATGGTTGGATTCGTTGTTTAATTCTCTACAATGTTCATGTTATGAGTTTTGTCAAAAAATCAAAGAATCAGGAGATAGCCATTGATGTACAGAGGCACGCGTTTTGTGAACAAGAGGAAGAAGATGAAGCCTGACTGGGTTGGGCCTGGTTGTTCTTTGCTTTTGACACCCCCCTTTTTCTGTTTACACCCCCTGGCCCATTTATTTAAATATTTATCATTTTATCATTTTTACTTTTTATTCTGACTTTATTACTTTTTGTCCAAATATAAAAAATGCCAAAAAAATATTTTCTATATTTTTCATATTTATTTGATATTTATTTTTATTTTACTAAGTATAAATATGTAAATAAACTATTTTATTTTTAATAAAACTCAGAAATAATATTAAAAAAATACACTTATTTTCATTTATTTATTTCTATTTATATTTGAGAATATTTCCTTGAAAATACCCATTTTTGTAAATAATTAATATTTATTTTTATATATTTAATATATTTAATATATTTAATATATATATATATATATATATATATATATATATATATATATATATATATATATATATATATATATATATATATATATATATATATATATATATATATACATTAGTTTATTAAATAATTAGGTCAAAAATATAAAAATATTACATTTTTTTACTTTTATTAATAGTTTACACTAAAAATATCTTTTTTCATAATATACTTTCATTTTATTCATAAATTAATATATTATTGTATATAATTAATAAATAATATTGTTTATTTAAAAAAATTAGGGTTTTGCCCTAAATAACAAAAAATAATAAAAATTGACCTTTTTTTATTTACTTACATTTCACATTAAAAAAATATACTTTTACATACATGAAAACTATTTTTGCATAATACATTTTATTTGACTTTTATTTATTTGTATTTATTTCAATTATTGTACATTTAAATATTGCCTATACATTCGATTTGGTTGTAATAACTTAGAATTTAATTTATTGTCAAATACCCCCAATTCAAATTTGTACCCCCTCCCTATATCATGTTGTAATAGTGTAGCATTTAAATTCTCGCACATTTAAAAGCTTTCAATTATGCCATGTTTAGACCTAGGGTTTGTATGTAAATAAAATCAACAACTAGTTTGACCTAATCCAAGATAAATATGCATGAAAAACAAACATAATGCACACTTGCACCCCTAGGGTTACAATCCACTTGTTGCCTTCAAAAATGGGCCATGGTTGCATGTCAAGTACTTTGGCAAAACAAAAAACAAAACAAAAGATCATAGTCCCTCGAGGACGTTATCTGAGTTGCCTAAACAAAATGATCAAGTCCCTTAAGAAAATTGCCAAAAATACTTGACACCATTGCTATCATGGTCTATACGATGGCCCGCGCCTGTCCCGTTTAACATCCTAACACAAGGTTGTTCACCAAATACAATGGTGAAACAACACTGTTAAAAGGGTTAAAAACATAAGGAAGATCTTTGAGTAAAATAGGGTAGATAGCTCCTAGTTACTTGATCAAGCTTGCAAAAACATCCTTGCTATTTTCAAAATACACTTCACAACACAAATTTCAAAACAACTTTCAAAACATTGGAATATCTTTTCAAAAAGACACACACCTTTGTATATATTCAAACAAGAATCATTACAAAGGTTGCCTAGACAAGGCATCTTTTTCAAAACATTTTCAAAACCACACACACAAAGCACCATTTCAAACAATTGAAAAGAAAAGGCAAGTGATCTAAAACAAGTAACTAAGAGCCCATGGATAACCATGAATGAAAAGGGTGCTAGCACCTTCCCTTTTCATAACCTACCCCCCGAACCCAAGAAAACATCTCAAAGGTCTTTCCTGTGCTTTTTGACCTTTCCTTTGGATAAAATAAAAAGTCGGTGGCGACTCTTGCTAAATCAAAACATTTGCAAACACAAACGCAAAATCCCAAGTCAGTTCTCCCATTGTATCACAGAACTGGCGACTCTGCTGGGGAGAACTTTAAAAGTGGAGTAACCTTAGGACTTAGATCACCCTTTGCATGATTAATGTTTGCTTTGTTTGCTTTACATTTGGTTCTCTTGTTTGGGCTTGAAATCCTCTACCCGGATTTGGGAAACATTCCTAGGTAAATAGCAATACGTTGTGGAAACTGTGCGGGGTATACCGACATGGTTGGAGCAATAACTATATTAGTGCGACATATTTGTGAGTACCGGTAGCCTTTGAGTCAATCAAAGAGAATACGGGGCCGCTGAGTGATGTCATAAAGCACTAATGAACTCTTAGAACCTTACTTGACCATCTTGGCCTTTCATTAGGAGTAGTGAGATAACCGGCTTTGGTGCAGTCTGAAGTTGGTAGATACTCGATACTGCGCTCATTGAGGGTTGTTTTCTTGGAATATTTTGGTCGCTAGTTAAGTGGATAAACCAAAACAATGAACATAGAAAACAATCCAGTGATATTGTGCTCCTTAGAACCCGGTTACTATTTATAGGACAGGTTTGAGCCAACTAAACTCAAGAGGGTATTTACCTATGAAACCTCATGCAAGCCTGAAACTAGGGTTTTGTGTGACTTGCTTCTACATGTGTTTGTGCATACATCATAAACATCATAAAGCATCATATGCATCCACTAACCATTTCAAGGGTTTGGATCTTCATCTTTGTTCTTGTTTTGTAGGTCATGGAATCTCTTCGCAGGAAAACAATTCAAGCCAACCTTGTGAGAATCCCTCCTCAACTCAAGGAGCTTACATCCAGGATTCCAGAGAATTCTCTCTTCAGTGAAAGACATGGTAGACTCCTCAGCTTAGTCAACACCAACATTGAAGAAGACATGGTTAAAGTTCTCTTCCAGTTCTTTGACCCCCTACACCATTGTTTCACATTCCCTGACTACCAATTGGTACCTACTTTGGAGGAATTTTCCCAACTCTTGAGAATTCCTATTCTTGATCAACTACCCTACAATGGTACAGAAAAAGAACCAAAGCCTGATGATGTTGCTCAAGCATTACACTTGCAACCATCTGATATCAAGGGGCATTGGGAAACCAGAAGTGGTGTCAAGGGTTTCTTGGCAAAGTTTCTATTTGAGAAGGCACAAGACTGCTGGAATTCTCTTGATCTACAAGCCTTTGAAGAGATTGTGGCACTCCTCATCTATGGGTTGGTCTTGTTCCCAAACCCTGATCAGCTTATAGATGTGAATGCTGTCAAGATTTTCATATCCAGGAATCCTATACCTACATTGCTTGGGGACATCTTACACTCATTTTACACACGAACAATGAGGAAAAGAGGTGCTCTCATGTGTTGTACTCCTCTCCTAGAAAGGTGGTTTATTTCTCACCTTCCACAATCAGTTTTGAAGAATGAGCAGGGTCTAAGGTGGTCACAACGATTGATGACCCTCACACACTCTAATGTACATTGGTGTTCTCGGTCCAGAGAAAATGTCATCATCATTGATCGTTGTGGGGAATTTCCTAATGTCCCACTACTTGGCATTAGGGGAGGCATTACCTACAACCCATGTTTAGCTCTAAGATAGTTTGGATATGCTCGGAGGGATGGCCCTCATGACATGCTGATTCCTGACCTAGTTTTTGACTTCGACAATGATGCGCAAGGACTTCTACAAAGGTTCATCAGAGCTTGGAGGATGCCTAACAAGGTGGATAGTAAGACATTGGGGCACAAAAATTCCATCCCCCTTGAGCCTTGTCTCAAGTGGGTGCGAACCCGTTCCCAGAATCTTATGATGCCATACCCTCACGTTCTCCCCTTGATCAAAGAGCTTGTTACAGAAGGAGAGGTTCCATACACCATCCTACATCCTGACATGCCAACATCATGGGAAGAAATGCAAAAGAGTTGGATCCAACTCAAGGAAGAATGGGATACTTTTGAAGCCAGCTTCTATGCCAATGAGAAGAAGGTTTTGTAGCTTACCTGCCGACTTCACGAGGAGGAGACTCTCAACATTTACATCGCACCAAAGAGGATGCGCAATGTCTTTTTACATTAAGAATTTTGTAATATTTCACCCATGGGGCACTTATGTACTAACAAATTTCTTCTTAATATGACGTGCGTTCTTTTTGTTTGCAACAAATTTGAATTTTTGAACCCTTGAATGCATTACATGAATAACATACCATTCATCATATGCATAAATAGGTCTTCACGCGAGGTTTCCTTATCTTTCTGCTGTTTATTTCAGCAAGATGGATTTGGAGCAAACGGTAAAGGATCTGCAGGCACAAAATTCACAATTTCAGCAACTCCTCATGACCTTGGCAAAGGGTCAGGAGGATCTCAAAGTTTTGCTGGAGAAGAATAAAGAGAAAAAGAAAAAGAGACCTGGAGTGGCTACTTTCGGAAGAAGGTTTGAGAGCAATGCTAGGAAGGTTCTTGAGTTCCCCTCAACGTCTGACGAAGGGGTCGGTAAAGGGAAAGGGACTGCTGTGCCTTCTGAATCTAAAGTAGAAGAGGAGGAAGAGGAAGAAGACGAAGACTACTCCGAACAACAGTATCCACCAGCGGACGATAAGTACAAAAATATTGAAGATGGACTGGAAGCTATGGAGTTGCAGAGGGTTCCCGGTTTGGATTTTGAAGAACTAGGGCTGGTAGCTGGGATTGTTATCCCTCCCAAGTTCAAGGTGCCAACATTCGCCAAGTATGACGGTATGTCGTGCCCAAAAATGCATTTGAGATCTTATGTCCGAAAAATCCAACCCCACTCATCCGATAAAGACCTCTGGGTACACTTTTTCCAAGACAGCTTGTCAGGAACGCAGTTGGACTGGTTTTACCAGCTCGAGAGATTAGAGGTTCACAATTGGGAAGACTTAGCTGCTGCATTTTACCATCAGTACCAATACAATGCTGATTTTGCGCCCACTCGTACTCAGTTACAAAGTATGGGGATGGCTTCCAATGAAGGGTTTAAAGAGTACGCGCAGAAGTGGCGTGATCTGGCGGGAATGGTGCAGCCACCGTTATTAGACAGAGAATTAGTTGACATGTTTCTGAGGACCCTATCTGGTCCTTTCTTCAATCATCTAATTGGGAGTTCCTCCGCGGGATTTACTGAATTAATTTTGACCGGCGAAAGGGTTGAGGCTGGTATAAAAAGTGGTAAGATTCAGAAAGATGTCGTTGTATCCACTGCTGTCAAGAAAGCCTTCCCGGCTAAAAAGGAAGCTTCCGCTGTTTATTCTCAGAAAGGCCAAGGAGGAATGGGGCGTCGACCTACTGTAGGGGCTGTGATGATTCAAAATTCTTCAAATGATCAACCTCGTAACAATCAATCGAAACCTAATCAACAACGGGTGGAAAGGCCACAACGGCAGTTCACCCGCATCAACATGACGCCAGCGCAAGTACTCCCTCATTTATTGAAGTTGAATCTTACTAGTTTGAAGGAAGCGCCTAAGAACCCTAACACCTCCTCTCCATACTACCACTCCAATGCTAAGTGCGCCTACCACTCCGAGAGTGTTGGACACGATACCAATAATTGTTGGGCGCTTAAGAACAAAATCCAGGACTTGATTGATGCTAAAGAAGTAGAATTCGAGGCGCCTGAGAAGCCCAATGTGATTTCTGCTCCGATGCCCAAGCACGGTAATAATGTTCATGCTGTTTTGGAGGACCTCCATGTTACTGATGTTGTTGACTTATTGACACTGCTACTTGTGATTAAGGAAAATTTGATGAGAGCCGGGATTTTTCCTGGTTGTGGTAAAGACTGCTATTTTTGTTTGAACATACGAGGAGATTGTCCAATGTTGAAGTCAGGTGTCCAACACTTGATGGATACCCAAGAGATACTTTTCCAGAAAACCCCTGTTGATACTTTCAATCTTGTTACTACTGATACTTTTGCTACTTCAACCAACGATATTGCAATCATAACCATTTCCGACAATCCTCCCAAGGCTTGCAAAAGGCCTGTCAGGATTACGCCCAACTCTAAGTGTGTACCATTGAAGATCACCATGGCGGGGCCAGTCCCGTATCAATCTAGAAAGACAATCCCATGGAACTATGGAGGAGAAATCTTCTATCATGGCGTCAAGCAGATTGAAACAGTCCAAGAGATTTCTGAAGAAGAATACCCTGATATAGGGTACATCGCAGGTGCAAGCAAGATAACCCGCAGTGGCCGGATCTTTTCTCTAGAGATTGCTCCCCCTCGAGCAGTTTTCGGACCCTCGAAAGCTTCTGCACCTGTTGGACCATCTGTGCAAGGCCCAGTGATTGAAGAATTAGATACTCCTGAAGTTAGACCATCTGCTGATACTACCGACAAGGGTAATGGGATACTGGAAGGGCCTGTCAGGATGAAGGCTCATGATGTGGTTATCCCCGAAACCACTCAGAAAGAAATGGATGAAATCTTGAAAATAATCAGAAAAAGTGACTACGACGTTATGGAACAATTAGGGCAGACCCCTTATAAAATTTCAATGTTGGCTCTTTTGCTCTGTTCTGAGGCCCATGCTAAGGCCCTGATCAAATTCTTGAAGGCGGCACATATTCCCCAAGAGACTTTGGCTGACCAGTTTCAGGAATGTGTGGCCAGTCTTATTGCTGATAATGGCCTTGGCTTTTCCGATGCTGACTTAACCCCCAAAGGAAGGAAACATAACGACGCGTTACATGTTTCAGTTGAATGCCGAGGAACCACCCTCGCCCATGTCTTAGTGGATACTGGTTCTTCCTTGAACGTGCTTCCAAAGAAAGCCTTAGACCGCTTGGACTGCGAAGGATTGACTCTAAAACCTAGTAACATCGTTGTTAGGGCTTTTGATGGGTCCAAAAGAATGGTTCATGGAGAGGTTGATATTCCTATCAAAGTAGGCACGGAGGTCTTCAACTCAACTTTTTACGTGATGGACATCCGTCCGTCATATTCATGTTTGCTAGGAAGACCGTGGATCCATTATGCCGGGGCAGTTACATCCTCTTTGCACCAGATGCTGAAATATCCTGTTAAGGGTAAAATTATAACGGTGCACGGCGAGGAAGAGTACACGATAAGTCATCTCAACTCCTTCCGTTATGTGGAGCTGGATGGCGAGTTCATCGAAACGCCTTTCCAGCATTTTGAGGAAGTTTCTCCCGAGGTAGCAGTTGCGAAGACAATGGTTGAGGTGCCTATTATTCCCAAGCTTGTGCCTAAGATGGCATCTCTCAAGGACGTAGAGGCGGTAATCAAAGAAGGGAAGAGTACAGTTGGGGACAATTGCCTGAATTTCCCCATAAAATGGACAAATTTGGACTAGGGTTTACAACTGCAGGACAGAAGGCTATGCGTTGTTCCAAGACTGGAGGGCCACCTATAAGAATCACTCATCATGGAATTAATGATGTTGAAGATGAAGATGAAGAGAACGACTTCGAAGATTGGATCTTTCCGACCGTCGAAGGGGGTCTAAGCAACTGGGAAGCAAAGGATTTTGTTCCCATCACCTTTATCAACTAGTAATTTTATCTTTGAACAATTTCCCATTTTTATGGTCTGTAATAACTAAAACAATTCGCACACTATTCTCACCTCATGCCTTGCCCGGGGCATGCAGGTCCATTTGTAAGGGCTTGATTTTCTTCATTATCATATGCCATATTTTAATGAATCATTGGACGTTTTTCATCTATAAATTGTTGTGTTCATTTTTCTTTCCTTTTTGCATTTTTTGTTTGTTTAAGGATGGCTATCCCTTACGCACACCCACACTCACAAATGCAGGTACCCATCCATTCCGGATTCCATGAGTAACTGTTATGTTTCAGCCTTCGATAACTCTGAGGATTTGGTCAATCACGCTGAGTACGAAGTTGACGAAGATTGTGAAGTGCCGAGAGAGTTAGCCAGACTTTTACAACAAGAAGAGCGGGCTATTCTGCCTCACGAGGAGTTGCTAGAAACCATCAACTTAGGGACAGAAGAGGACAGGAAAGAAGTAAAAGTGGGTGCCAACCTGGAACCAAATGTCAAGGAGCGCTTAGTGCAGTTGTTGAATGAATACGTTGAAATCTTCGCTTGGTCTTATGAAGACATGCCAGGGCTAGACACAGATATCGTGGTTCACCGTCTCCCTACAAGAGAAGACTGTCCATCGATCAAGCAAAAGGTCCACCGAATAAGGACTGACATGTCTGAGAAGATCAAAGCTGAGGTAATGAAGCAATTCAACGCTGGCTTTCTGGCTGTTACATCCTATCCATAATGGGTTGCTAACATTGTGCCCATGCCTAAGAAGGACGGCAAGGTCAGAATGTGTGTGGACTATCGGGATTTAAACAGGGCTAGCCCTAAAGACGATTTTCCATTGCCACATATCGATATCTTGGTTGACAACACAGCTCAACACAAGGTTTTTTCCTTCATGGACGGTATCTCGGGCTACAACCAGATTAAAATGGCCCCCGAGGACATGGAGAAAACTACCTTTGTCACACAATGGGGTACCTTCTACTACAAAGTGATGTCGTTCAGACTGAAGAATGCAGGGGTAACCTATCAACGCGCCATGGTAGCTTTATTTCATGATATGATCCATCATGAGATCGAAGTTTACGTAGACGACATGATAGCTCAATCACAGACAGAAGAAGAACACCTTAATCATTTGCAAAAGCTGTTTGCCAGGTTGAAGGAGTATAAACTCAGACTGAATCCGAGCAAGTGCACTTTTGGAGTTAGGTCTGGTAAACTTCTGGGATTTATTGTCAACAACAAGGGCATTGAGGTTGATCCGGATAAAGTAAAGGCTATACAAGAAATTCCTGCCCCCCGTACTAAAAAGGAGGTTAGAGGATTCTTGGGATGCTTGAACTATATTGCGAGGTTCATCTCTCACCTGACATCTACCTGCGAGCCAATTTTCAAACTGCTGAAGAAAGATCAGGTAGTTGAATGGAACGATGATTGTCAAGTTGCTTTTGATAAGATCAAGGAGTACTTACTAGAACCTCCTATTCTGATGCCACCCGTCGAAGGAAGGCCGTTGATCATGTATCTGACTATTTTGGATAACTCAATGGGGTGTGTATTGGGCCAACATGACGAGTCTGGCCGAAAAGAGCATGCCATTTATTACCTTAGCAAAAAGTTTACCGACTGTGAGACTCGCTACTCACTGCTCGAGAAAACTTGTTGCGCTTTGGTATGGGTTGCTCGCCGGCTAAGGCAGTATATGTTGACTCATACCACTTTGCTGATTTCTAAGATGGATCCGATCAAGTATATCTTCGAGAAGCCAGCTTTATCTGGAAGAATTGTTAGATGGAAAATGATCCTGACTGAGTATGATATCCAGTATACTACCCAAAAAGCTATAAAGGGGAGTGTACTAGCTGACCATCTAGCTCATCAAGCCGTCGAAGAATATCAGTCTATGAGATTCGACTTCCCTGACGAGGACATCATGACATTGGACAACATTGAAGGAAACGGACCGTATGACGGACCTGAACAAGGATCCCGATGGACCCTATACTTTTATGGTGCTTCAAATGCGCTTGGAAACGGTATCGGTGCAGTACTCATTTCTCCAGATGTTTGTCATACACCCTTCACTGCCCGACTTTGCTTCAGCTGTACCAACAACATGGCTGAATATGAAGCTTGCATATTTGGTCTCAAGGCTGCTATAGACTTGGGAATCAAATCTTTGGTCGTATTTGGGGACTCGGCTTTGGTTATCAGTCAAGTCAAAGGAGAGTGGGACACTAAACATCTTAATCTTATCCCATACAAAGAACATGTCTTGACGTTGTTGCCTCACTTCGAGCAGATTACCTTCGAGCATTTCCCGCGAGAAGAAAATCAGTTAGTCGATGCTCTGGCTACAATGTCTTCCATGTTTAAACTCAACTGGGATAACGAGGCCCCACAAATTACCATCGAGCGAATGGAAGAACTTGCGCACTGTCATGAGATTAATACCGAAGAAGTAGTGGAACAACCCTGGTTTCATGAAATCAAAAGGTATCTCCAGACCAGAGAATATCCTGAAGGAGCTTCTGTCAATGACAAAAAGTTCTTAAGGAGATTTTCTGTCAAGTTATTCCTGAGTAATGGCATCCTTTATAAGCGCAGTCGTGATTGTGTTCTACTTTGTTGTGTGGACAAGGTTGAAGCAGAGTTGATCATGACTGATATACACAGTGGCACATTTGGCACCCACTTGAGCGGACATACAATGGCAAAGAAGATTCTAAGGGCAGGCTACTATTGGTCTACCATAGAAGCTGATTGTCATCAACATTCCCGCACCTGCCACAAATGCCAAGTCTACACCGACAAGGTACATATCCCTCCTATTCCTCTCAACATTCTGACAGCTCCTTGGCTATTCGCAATGTGGGGCATTGACATGATTGGAGAAATCAAGCCCACGGCATCCAATGGACATCGCTTCATCCTGGTGGCTATTAATTACTTCACCAAATGGGTCGAAGCAGCTTCCTATGCCTCAGTTACAAAGAATGTGGTTGCCCGCTTCATCAAGCAGAACCTCATATGCCGGTATGGTATCCCCGACAGGATCATCACAGACAACGGTACAAATTTGAATAATACTATGATCACCGCTCTATGCGAGCAGTTCAATATTTATCATCACAATTCATCTCCCTACCGGCCGAAGATGAACGGTGTTGTTGAAGCCGCGAACAAAAATATTAAGAAGATCATTCAAAAGATGACAGTCACCTACAAGGACTGGCATGAGATGTTACCATTTTCTCTGCATGGATATCGTACCACGGCACGTACTTCAACAGGGGCAACTCCATTTTCTTTGGTATATGGTATGGAAGCTGTTTTGCCTATGGAAGTTCAGATTCCTTCCTTGAGGATTATGAAGGATGCCGGTTTGAGTGAAGACGATTGGATTCAGACCCGGCTTGATTAACTTAACTTGATCGACGAGAAGCGACTTACTGCTATTTGTCATGGTCAGACGTATCAAAAACGGATGATCAAGGCTTTCAACAAAAAGGTTAGGCGTCAGGTATATCAAGTCGGAGATCTTGTAATCAAGTGGATCATCTTACTGCAAAGTGATCCCAGGGGCAAGTGGACTCCTACTTATAAAGGACCATTTATAATCAAGAGCGTCTTTTCTGGTGGGGCAATGATTCTAACCACCATGGACGGTGATGACTTGCCGCACCCTGCGAACGCAGATATAGTCAAAAGATGCTACGCATAAAGCGACCCGACAAGTTGAAAACCCGAAAGGGCGACTTGGGCAAAAAAGGGAATCCCGGTGAACCGAAAACCCGAAAGGGCGGTTCAGGCAAAAATTAGGGATAAAACAAAAAATTTGTACACCCGGCAAGTTGAAAACCCGAAAGGGCGACTAGGGCAAAAAAGGGTTTCCCGGTGGATCGAAAACCCGAAAGGGCGGTCCAGGCAAAAGTTAGAGAACTAAAGCGTATGACTATGTCTCATCGGATCACTCTAAGAACAATCTCTTCACCAACAAGCTCCAAGCTTCTGGTCAATCCAATCATCTACGGCGAAGCAACGAACGGACAGATACTCAGAGTTGGGAAGGCTATAGCAGAATGGGAACCCCATGGAATTATTACACATAGCCATCTTTCCTTTTGTATAAATTTTTCTCAATTTTACGGCAACATTCCCTTACTAGGATGTCTGTCTCCTTTGTACAAAGATACTTACAAAAATTAATACAAATATACGTCAAAGTGCAGAAATTTGCTTGCCTTTCTTTTTCTGTTTTTACACTTATGTTTTATTTGAAAAACGTCCAATGTTTTGTTGAATAGGCATATGCATTTGAATATAATCACTGCTTACAAATAAAACGAAATTGGGAAAGGATAATTGCTGATGGGTTGAAGGTGTAGGAAGATATCTTTATGCCATTCGAGAAGAGATCCCCTGCATTACATTGTTCAGATCCTCAACAAAGCTAAAACCTCGGAATGCATATCCCCAGCGGAGTTAAGCTTCAAAAGCCCCCGGTAAAGCCAGTACATTCCAAACTGGATTCCCCAGCCGAGTTAAGTTTCAAAGTTCCCATCAGAGTTCAAACTCCCGATTCCCAGCGGAGCCAGAATAATCTAAATCTCCTTCCCCAGCGAAGTCAAATTTCCAACTGATCAGCTCCCTCAAATTTCCCCAACAGCTAGGATGATTCCCCAGTAGATTGGCATACAATCCAAAACTCCCGAGTTCACCGGTTGAGTAAACATTCTCCCCCACAAGGTCATTTCCCAGCAGATTGAAGATTCTCAGTCTCATTTCTCCAGCAGAAGTCTCCCAGGTTTTAATTTCCCGGTAGAAGTCGTCAGAGTAAACCTTGTTCCCCAGGGAAGTCATGAAGAATTCTCATACCCCGCAAAAGTTGGTAAAGCTCTTGTTAAAATCCCCGCGAGTCACCAAGGATTTTCAATCTCCAGCAGTGGTCCTAAGATTTCTCATTCTAAACAATCAAAGGGCTTTAATCCCCAAACAGTCAGCAAAGATTTCCGATCTTCAACAATCGAAGATTTTTGGAATCCCCAGCTTCGGTCAAAGATTTACTTTCTCTGGCAGTAGTCAAAGATTTCATTATCTCCAGTTATCAAGGATTTATTTTCCTCAGCAAGACATCTACGCAGCTTACATGCATAACCATTACATTCATATATCACAAACATGGATTACAATTCATTGCATCATACATATCATGCAATATAACTTCGTGTTTTAGCTAACATTTTACCCTTTTCAGGATAAGATTAAAAGGCTATCATAAACAATTATTCGGATATAGTATGGATACACCCCAGACACGGCGGTCATTCTATTACTCATTCAAGAACTTCAAGTCAAAATACAGTACGGATACACCCTAGACACGGCGGTCATTCTACTACTCATTCATACTTCAGCAACCAGATACAGACTAGATACGCTCCAGACACGGCAGCTATTCTATCTCTCATTCAGATTCAACTATCAACTACAAGTTTAGATACGCTCCAAACACGGATGTCGTTCTGGCCTGTTACACCAGCAGTCTGATTCTCCCAGTGTAGTCGCCATGGAAGTCATTCTGTCACCTATTCAGATCCCAGTTACAGTACATATACACCCCAGACACGGCGGTCATTCTACTACTCATACAGATCTCAACTTCAGATATAGTCCAGATACGCTCCAAACACGGTTGCCATTCTGTCACTCATTCATAGTTTATCCTCAGCATACAGTTGCTCCATACACAGATGTTTCTCTGTTACCCAGATACAATACAGATACACTCCAGACACGGCAGTCATTCTGATATTCATTCAAAGTTCAAATACAGTTACAGCTCAGATACGCGTCAGACATGGACGTCATTCTTTGCTCATACAGACTCAGTCTCCAGATATAGTTCAATGGCGTCCCAGGCACGGATATCATTTTCATACTCATTCTTCTGACCTACAGCATTACAATTCAACAAGAATTCTTGGATGGCATCTTTAAGCCCATCTCCATCAAGATTCTACCATCTCCAAATGGCATCTTTAAGCCCATTTCCTCAGCCATATTTTGACGAGTGCAAATTTACGGGCACTCTAGTGTTCAATCCTCTTTTACCTTCAAGTCACGAAAGGCAAACTTGCCAATCTAACTCTTCAGGTTCAAGAAGATTGAACAGGGGCAACTGTTGTACCATCCCTCCCATTTCATCAACATTTTCTCATCACAAGACTCTTGGAACTGAAGATCAAGCTAGGGTTTGCCCTGCTCAAGACACTTCCTTGCACTGTTGACCTAAATTAGGGTTTGAGTTTGCACAAGGATATTTTGACCATAATGCCTAAGTTGACTTTCATACTTCATATTTGACTCACAAGTTGGTCCATACCGAGTTTCAAGCCTTGATTCAAATTTTTGCCCAGTCAATTGGACAGTTGACCTAGAAATCAACTGTATTGGAGAAAAAGTCAATTGTGGCCAATTGACAGTCAAACCTCATGATTTTTGACCCACATAAAAATAATGAATTCATATATGTCATTTGATCAAGTTTGGATCACAATTCCACAAGAAATTTGATCAGATCACCAAAAGGGCAAAATGGTCATTTTTAGGGTTTTGACTGTACAAAGGCAATTTTTGACTGTTTGACCTAACCAATGGCAAATCAAGCTCAACCATGGACACAAGAACTCAATGACATTGTCTTGACTCATTCAACAAATTCAAAAGATCTCAAATGCATAGGATTGACAGATGAATTTTTCAGTCAACTGATCAAAATTTGACTGTATACTGAAAAGTCAAGCTTTGACTTTTTGGTCAAAATCAAATGCCAAGAGTTATTTTTCATCAAAAAATGTCAAATTATGAAACTTGTTCATCAAGAAACCCAAAAATGCAAATTAGGGTTTAAAATGGAAATTTTTCATAACTTAGAAATTTTCTAAGTTATGAAATTTTCTTATTTTTTCCTAACTTTGTCCCATTTTTTCACCAAGATGCAAATGGATTCAAACCAAACTTGCAACATGAAAGTTGTAGTCCATCACAAAATCTACAACTTTTATTCATAAAGTTTTCTCAAAAGAAGCTTTTATCTCAAGTTATGATTTTTGGAACAAGGGTACCTAAAACCTTTAACTTAGGGAAATTTTGCCCTAGTTTAGGCAGGATTTTTATCCATCTTGTTGGCCATTTTTCACATAGTTACACTTGGAGTTTCAAGTTGCATTTCAAAGATGGATTATAGTACATGTTCCAATCTTTACAAATTGTCCAAGAACTCCTCAAACACCCTTGTGGTTAGAGAGAATCGAATGCTTGAAGTTGGCAAAAACTCACTTTTGTCCATGGCCATTACATGTTCATACCAATTTGCAATTCTGATCTAGCTAGCTTGGTTCACCATTACAGGCCTCAAAACCAATTTGTACTCCTTAATTTAATGCATATCCATTGAGTTAAGGTATTGTCTTGGTCATTAGGGCATTATACACTTGTTTAAGCTTTAAAAGGAAAAAGCAACAATGCCATTTTTGCCTAAACTTCACTTTATGTCAAAACAAAATCCTTGAGGCATGGGGCCAGATCTTTGAGGCAAGATCAAGTCCACTAATTCCAGTAACCAAGAGCAAAAGGTGCAGCATGATATAGGGCTTGTGCAGGCCTGCATTTGGAGGAGACACACTCTTGCTTGAAAAGGAAGAAAAGTTGCAAAACATAGACCATCTCACACATCTTTTGAAAGAAGCTTAGACAAACCTTGTAGACAAGTTCCATACCTCCCAACAAGTCTGAAACACGACCCCTTGGCCTTTCAAACTCCCTTGTACACAGAATCACTGTTTTTCTGCAAAACAAGGCAAGTTCTGCATTTTGCAAGCCATAACCAAATTCCATCATGCGTTTTATCCAAAGATAGTTCAAACACCTTCCAATCAACTCACTTGAACTATCCCAGCCCCCCATTGCAAGCTGTAACACCTCTAACACACTTTGCCATTTTTATTTCAAAGCTCTGCAGGTTGAGTTCTACAGCACGACTCAAGCTGTTTCAAAATAAGCCAAGCATTGGAAAAGCTTCCTTGGACCTCAGGCAAGCTCAAAAGAAGCTCAAACACCATTGAAGGTTGCTACTTTGTCCAGCTCGAAGTCAACTGAAACAGGTATTTCATGGACTTCTATCTCTCTATTTAGGAATGGTTAGACTTAGGTTTGTGAATGAAATATGTTGTACTCATAGCCCTGAAGCCATACATATGCTTAGTTTCCATTTACATTAATCGTGCTAAGAGAATTTCACTCATGAACTTTCTGAAAAAACTAGGTTAGAAATTAGGGCCAGAGAAATTCTCTTTGGTCTTTGAGAGTTAATCCAAGTTTTTTAAATGGTTGGATTCGTTGTTTAATTCTCTACAATGTTCATGTTATGAGTTTTGTCAAAAAATCAAAGAATCAGGAGATAGCCATTGATGTACAGAGGTATGCATTTTGTGAACAAGAGAAAGAAGATGAAGTCTGACTGGGCTGGGCCTGGTTGTTCTTTGCTTTTGACACCCCCCCTTTTTCTGTTTACACCCCCTGGCCCATTTATTTAAATATTTATCATATTATCATTTTTATTTTTTATTCTGACTTTATTATTTTTTGTCCAAATATAAAAAATGCCAAAAAATTATTTTCTATATTTTTCATATTTATTTGATATTTATTTTTATTTTACTAAATATAAATATGTAACTAAACTATTTTATTTTTAATAAAACTCAGAAATAATATAAAAAAAGATACACTTATTTTCATTTATTTATTTCTATTTATATTTGAGAATATTTCCTTGAAAATACCCATTTTTGTAAATAATTAATATTTATTTTTATATATTTAATATATTTAATATATTTAATATATATATATATATATATATTTATATATATATATATATATATATATATATTTATATATATATAT